>WUAM01000012.1:1967254-2064271 GCA_024336885.1 Actenoides hombroni
TCCTCCCAGAAAACATTTGCCTGTAGCAGACATTAGGTCTAGAAGAAAACTCATAATGGACACCATCATTCCATTATGGACTGACTACAGGTAATTAGAGAAAACTCAACTATCCCAAAATATTATCCCTCCAAAGTTCAGTATAAATCCTCAGTGAGAGTTCTAAGTTTAAGCAAATATGTACACAACTGCACACACACACAACCCCACAGAAGGCAGCTGAGCTGTGAATAATAGCTACTGCAGATCAAGAATCGCTCCCCTTTGCCCTTGCTGATAATCTTTATTACTGTTGTATATCCATAAGAAAGTAGATTAGGTTCTTTACTCCTTTAACACACCAGATATTAACCTTCGGTAAAGCTGTTTTCATGTGTTGTTTTCTTTCCTTAGTCTAATTTCTAGTATAAAAAGCCTGTCTTCACTTTTTTTTTTCTATAGACAGAATGAGACAAACAGGCGAGGTCTTACTGTTTCTTTCAAAGACTATCTGCATTTGTTTAAACGGTACAGATTCTATGGTTGGTGCACCAAAAGGTGAACCTACATCTCCTATAGCAAGCTCTCAAACACAAGCTCTCAATTCATTTTGAGCTTTTTGGGGCAATCGATGATGCTCTCATTTGTAATGTAACCAGAACTATAAAAATTACCAAAGAGGAGGGCAAGGATAGCAGTCTGACAATTTTAGATGCATTAGTCCCTACCCACTGTTTTACACAGACTTCCTCTACAGTATTCCTTTACTCAAATTACGAGGGGATTTGATCCTTGCAATGAACAGCTCCTACCCATGCTGTATGTCATTAGGTAATTTTGATGTAAGATTGATGATTTTCATGTTAAGATGTCCACCTCCCAGTGTTTTGTGTTTCTTTTACTTTTTTGTGCAGTGAAAAGCATTTTCTTAATCGATATGTCTGCAGTGGGTGAATTATCTTCCTCAGAAATTTCTACGCTATCTGCCCATGGCTGAGACATGTCTACTCTTGATTACAACCCAACACAATATTTTAAGTGATCTATTTTTAACAAGGACACTAGATAAATGTTCTTGAATTTCCTGAGTATCTCATATTGGCACCTTTTAATGAAATGATGTCACCATAGCCGTATATCAGAGCTCATTCAAAAGAGACCCATTCCCTGCTCAGGAGACTACAGAGCACCCACAAAGAGAGGAGAGAGATGCAGCAGCTTTTAGAACATTGGCAGTAGCAGGCAAGTCAGGGAAACAAGAGTAAAGAGGACCTAAATAGGCAACTCTGTGTGACTCTGTACAGCCTGGTGAGATGTTACCAAGTCTAAGGCACCATGTTATCTCCTGAAGCCCTCGAAAGTATCAAGAGGCTTTGTTCTTAGCCCCTCTGAATGAGAGGGCCTTACTTCCTCAACAGTTCTAACTCAGCTTTATATCCCCAGCATCCCTTTTTTGTGCATTGTGCCAGAATCACTTCTAGTCAGCCAGTTCACTGCAACCCCAAAGGTGGGAGCCAGGAAGAAGGCACAAGTGTAAACCGGAGAAGCTGAACTAAAGCCCTAAGTATGCAAAAGACTTGGCATTGATCACAGACTGTGTGGGTGGACAGTATCTCTCTTTATGCACCAGGAACATGGAGTAATGATTAGGCTTCTGTTTTCGCCACTCGCTTATGCTGGCTTGTTGATACTGAACATGTGCTAAAATACTATGGTGCTTTACTCATAGTCAGTCTCCACGTCACACCGCAGAGGGCAGGTAACCTGAAATCACCCAGAGGAGTGCACAGCTGGTGCTGAGTTAGAATAGAGACTTAGAAGAGTACTCTCTTTCTTTCCTTTCTGATGGTAACATAAATATTGGAAATAGCACAGAGTATTAAAGAAGTGGTTAGCACTATAAAGACAACTGAGCATCTGCTTAGCAATAAATTCTGCACAGGCTATCCAGAAAAGGCTTTTATTTTAAAATGTATCTTTAAATAGATCTGGACTGCAGAAGGAAGTTCCACTCTGCTCCCTCCCTTGAACTTTGGGCTGAGCCACAGATTTAAACCACTCTTGAAATTATGGGCTACAAAGCCAAGAGGTGTCTATTTTCTAACCTCCACTCCTCTGGACTGTGGCTAAAGTTCCCACAAAAACCAGCATGAGTTTTCAGCGTAGCAGAAAGCAAGGGTGATCAGCTTCAGAACCCCAGGAATGCATTTGCTAAAGACCTTCCTGGCATCTTCTACATTTTCAGGTGGAAAAGCTGGACTTTACTGTATTCCTAAAACTGACCAGGACCATCTAGCATGGCTCCCCAGATGTGCCCCAGATGTGGCCATGCACAGCTGAATGTTTGGCCACAGCAGGACTTGCCCACCTTATCTGTTCCCATGTATCTCTCATTCAGTGTTATTCCAGGATGCCATGAGAGTCAAATATTTCACAACGTGGTTAACCTGAGATGTGCAGAGCTCTTGCTGTTGGTAGTTGCAGCCATCCTGGCTGGGGGGACTGCTGCACATCCATTATGTCTAGACCACCACTACAGCATGGTGTCAGCCAGTTCTCCCAGTTCCTCCGCCAGGCTCTACTCTCTGTTCTTAAATCCTGCACACTGTAAACATAAGCAGCCCTGCCCACACTGTCAATTGAATTCCTCTGACAGGTACAGTTTTCTTGGTACAACACAATATAATCTTAGCTGTGTCCATTTTTCTAAGTCCTTGAAGTGCAGAGCTTACCACAGGTAAAGTGGTTTGGACAAGAATAAGGGAACTGGTATTTTTCTCTATTTAAATCATATGCCCCTCAGTGTACCTGTTTACAGGTAGATAACATCTTAATCTTAGTTTAATCCAAAAAAACATTTTGAGGAGGCTCCAATCAGAAAACCAGTGGCCATTTAGGCACAGAAGGAATTAATCCTGCTTCTGTGGAGCCTTGTTTTATAAGTGGTTGGCTCTGGCATGCGAGAAGCACACAGGCAGCTGAGAGCTAACTGTGTTTGGGGCATTTACAGGCGCTCTTCTCCCATGTGGCTGTTCTAGTGCCTAATGAGGTGAGATACCATTCTGCAGCTTTTCCTGCAGTAAGGGCATTTACAGCATCTGTCTCCTCTACCCATTTGTCTATTTTCATGACATTTGTTACTTAATTATCTGGGAGAGCTTTAGCCCTCTGTTACATTTGGCTAATAGCTGCCACAGGGCTGAAAAAAAAAAAAAGAAGAAAAAAAAAGAAAAAAAAAAAAGAATATAAAGACAGAGACAGAGATCCAGGCAAGCCCCACGCTCCTATAAGCCTTATTCCCTTAAGAAACAAATTAAAAAACAACAGCAATGCCACTGACAACAGCAAAACCACAGAGTGACAAAGATCACACGCTTTCTAAAGCACTCCCCGTGATTCTTGAGGAAAGAGCAGGGAAACCACGTGAGAGGCAGTGCCTCCTCCCTGTTCCATCGGCAGGGACTGCTGGCACTGAACCCCAGGCACCAGGTGATGGGGAACCTGGGCAGGGAAGTGCAGGGGAGGACACTGCCTGAGAGCAGCTCCAGGCAACCTGTCAGCCTGGGGCTTTGGTCAACGCCCTGTTTCAGACAGGGAGAGCAATTTTGGCGTCCTGCCCTCTCCTCTGACAGCCCCTTTCCAGGCTCACACCAGCTGTAGGGCTGTGCTTTTTCTGTCTCCAAGCCCTGGCCCTGCTATCTGCTGAACCTTACTGAGGGTGCCCAGCTCTCCCCACATGCCGAGACCTGCAGGGAGAGGTTACTGCTGGATTAGGTTTTCCCTCAGCAACCCCATTCCAGCCCTGCTTCATCCACCGCTCTGTGCTGTGCCAGTACCCTGCAAGAGAAGACACTGGGATGGTGCATTCATGGATATCCCCAGAGGACATGCATAGGTTAGGAAATCCATAGGTTGCTCTGCCACTTAATTTTCCACATCTGCTTATCTGCTGAGCATCCCTTCCCTCTTCTCAGACTGAGTTCTGAACAGAAAAATGGCTTTTTACATGTTAATTCTTTCACAATGCACCTTTCCACCACTGGCTGCTTAGAAAAGACAAGGCTGAGAGTTGGTCATAAACCCAAAATGCTTGTTAGCTAATTTAATCTACCTGATATCATAATAGATTAGTACATATTTTTACTCTAGGAAAAATATTCCATATGTATTTTACTTTTCCTTTTGTGCCTTTCATCCATGCAGTGCAAGTGTTCCCTTCAGTTTTCCTTTGCGGGAAGTGAGATCCTTGGATTCACACAAAGAAAAATAAACCAACTCCCACCAGCTACAGTATAAGTGTAAATTACCATGTGGATAGTTAGGAACTCAATGCTTATGCCAATTAAAATATTAATAAAGAATTCTAGCTGATTTTTCTATATTAAAAAGAAGGAAATTCTAAAGTACATGATTACTGTATAATATGCAGTTTTAAAAGACCTCTTTGTCACTTATTTGGTGCTCTAAATCACATACTTTTGAATATTGGGTTGGATTTTACCCCTTGATCCTTTTGAAAGGCAGAACAAAAGATAAAAGCACAGGAAAGGAAAAATATGAGACAGCCCAGCTTCCCTGAAGTGATGGATTGAGTGGGTGGTAGCCATTTGTCAAGGAAGTTCATCTGGTAGATTCACAACTGACTTCACGTCAAAGGGAATAACTGCATTTTGGCTCCACGTTAGCCAGGCAGATCAGCATCTCAGAGATAACTGGACTGCAGCAATATTTCACAGCTCCCATACTTTCTTGTGTGGAAGGATCATTTCACAGAGCTCACCTGCCTGGAAATGGACTAGCTGGGCTGGAAGGGAAACGAGGGGGAAATAACGACAAAGGATTTTATAGACTGATTTTGTTTCTAAGGCTTATCTTTATAAAATGTAACCAAGATGAGGAAAAATAATTCTACTGTTTCTCCACATTTGCTTACTTCCAGTCTGAACTGATAATAGCAGATATGCAGTCTTTCTTCTGCTAGTGATTTGCTCTCTTATCAGTGTTAAGTATTAATGTATTATTGTTGTGCCCTGAATGGTGGCTACCAACTCTGATGGGATTCTTCAGGTTCAGGCATGCTGTCCATTGTCACATGCCAGAGTTTTTCTGGTTGCAGAAAGACTTTTTTTTTCTCCGTAGAGCACTGCATTATTAACCCTTAGTGCAGACCACGGCATCTTATATGAGCACATATGCCTTTGAGTACTATGGAGAAAAGTGGGCAACTTCTAAGCAACAGTAGGGGTGGTTCAGACCTCTGGCTGTAAGGACAGCAACAGCATGAAACCTTGTGGTGCTAGCTAGTGACCTTGAAATAAATCTTCCTTGAAGTTAGGTTAAAATTAAAAGCACTTATACTTACAAAATCAAAAAAACAATAACAAACTGCAAAGACAGTTATGGTTAATAGAAACACATAAGCAGGATCAGTGCATGCACTCTTCACTGAAATTGCATAGATTGATTTTACAGTGACACTGGATTTTGAGTGACAGAATCCTACTTTGGCCTGTAAGTGAAACTATAACAATGACTTATGTCAGTTTAGCCTCTTCAGAATGGCTTTAGTCAGCTGGTACCAATGTTTACAAACAACCCAATCCTTGTGCAAAAAAACTGCGTATGGAAATGAAGCAAAACCTTTGCTGCTAAGAAATAAGGGTTTTGGTGACATGATTTACAGGAACTATTTGAGAAGCACGTAGCAAAGTGTGTCCCTGATTAGCTAAAGCCAACCTTTTACAAATAGTAAGAAGCAAGATCAACCAAGGGGAAAATAAAAAAATAGAGAAAAAAAGTAAACCAGCAATTTAGAAAATCGGTATACATGAGGGAGTAACTAAGACAGCAACACTTACACAGTGGCAGAATTATCAACAAATTGAAAGACAATCTGTGAATTATATTTATATCATAAAAAACATCAGTTATATGGCCTTGAAAAAGCAGGACTGAATCTTCAGCAGTCTACTTAGAGACAAGATTACTAACCTCACTGGAGATCACCTCACACCAGCTCAGAATCTGACCCTGTAAGTGAAGGAAAGCAAAGGGTTTATATAGGGAAATTTAGCTGTCTGTACAAAAAAGATTATTCATTCTTGTCCCTTGGTATAGGGTAAAAAAATACTGTAATAAGCAAGGGTAAAAACAATAATTATAATCAAAATAGGTGGTTTGATTTTGAGAAAAGCTTACTTAACTTTTTTTTCATAAACATATCATGTTCTTACAATAAAATTGAGAATATCTGTTTTGCAATAAAATCAAATGGACTAATTATTTAAAAATACTAAAGGAAGTGAGGATGTCATTTTGCCTCTGCTCCTTTTGTCCCTTAATCATGTGAAAAATGAGTGCTTCTTGAAAATTTTCAAGCCTTGAACTCAAACATAGCAATGGGAGAAGAAGACATTTAACAAACGAAAACCATATTCAGGATGGAGACTTCACACGATTACTTTAAAGAACTTTTACTTTTTAAAACCCTGCACTTTTAGGTTAGCATTGTTAGACATAAATAAGTTTCCATCTTTCCCCAAATAGAAACCCAACCTTGCATACAACTATGAAGAGCTTTTGTCTTACTCTGTGGGCTGCTGGTACAAGTTCCAGCATTGAAGACCATTTGTGTATGAGTAATTCTTACTTGCAAATGTATTTTCATTCACTTCAAGTAAAAAAAAAAAAATCAGTCATAGCCAATGCTGAATGAGCTCCTTGTAGGCATATGTTCTCAAGTGTTGGTTCGTCACACTGAAAATACCCACATTGATTTATTTTATCCAATAGCATTAGCACAGTTTGGGTGGTATTATTGGAATATTTGTTTATTTTTAATGTTTCTCATGCACATTTGCATTGTTTAGGAGCCCACATTTTTTAAACATGGGACAAATTAACTCAAACATAACAAAACAGCTCACATAAACTGGCATAAGAGGCCCACAGGCCTACTCCAGGCTTTTCCCCAGCTGTTTCCTCTGGGATACAAAGAAAAAAACAAAAACAAAAACAAACTCCTCAAATAGACCAAACAAAAACCCATCAACAAACCAGACCCACCAATAAGCCTCCTTGGTCATTGCATACATTGCTTGAAAGAGGTGCTGCCGCACATATTCTCACAAGCACTCAATAAAATCCCTCCCCAGGGAAAGCACAGAGCAGCTGGAAACCCTTTCTGTGTGCCCTGATTAGTTGCAAAACTGTGCAGCAGCAGGCTAAGCTGGCAACAGAATTCCAGTCCCAAGGACTATTTTACTCCCACATAACTTTCTTTCAGTAACAGGGATTATTCACTGCCCTAGATAGAAAATCATACAATCTTTTCAAAGAGCAAGACCACAGCAACATTCAAGATTCAATCATCTGGTCCACACACCTCTGGCGTCACAGTGTTGCTGTGATTGATTTCAATGGGGATAATTCTCCCGCCCCCCCCCCCAAAAAAATAGAACAACCCTCTCCCCTCTCCGCTCCATCCCATCCTCCTGCAACACAACCTCCCTGGACACCTTAACTACACTCAATTTGGCTGCTGTTAAAGGTCAATGAGCAATGATTAATAAGGGAGCTGCACTCGTTCTTCATTCCTATCACAGTCATTCTGTCAAGCTGGTCGTTTGGTGACGCTGCTGAAATGTAGGCATTTGGTTAAGCAGCTATTTCGGTTGGGCCTTTGGCCATGAATAAAGCTTTCAGGTATTAGATCAAACAAAGACATGAAATGACAACAAGATCTGAATTCCAGACAAATCCAGGAGTAGACTTTTGGAAAAGACACAATTACATGACCTACAGAAAAATTAATCTTATACAATTAGGCTAATGGTTGAATTTAGCTATATCTAGAATCTACCTTTATATTGGCAACAACATTAAATGCTCTTGCTTACAGCGTGGGTTGTACAGCTGGATGTTGGGGGCCTGAGGTGGGAAGCATGTATGGGACAATGTATGCTGTCCCCAAATTGTTATTTCACAGACACTGGATCTAAATAAAATCTTTGGTTTTTTCCTGCACTGCTATCACATGTTTTTTAAAGACTACACAAAAAGGGGGTTACTATCACTCTCCTTTTGTAAGACCATAAAAAATTGCATTTTGCAGCCCCAAAAGACTGAAATTCTGGGGAAGGAAGCATCTTCAGCTTTCACTTTCACAGCAGGACCTAGAAAAATACACTTTATATGTATGCTTTTTCTTCTGCCTTACCTCTTCCTTCATTTCTCTGGCCCAGTAACCATTAGTAACCACTGAATCTCCAGGATACTGACCCCAGGCATGTAATAAGGGCAAAATCTTGACTAAATGTGAGTCATTTGGTGGGATGGCAGCCAAGAAAAGAAGTTAGCAGTAGTCCTAGTTATCACGCCTTCTGCGTTGGAGGCATATTTATCCTTTAATACACAAAAGCAATATTTATCTCACAGAGAAGGTATTCTGATTTTGAAGATACATTTTTCAGGTTGTCAGACTCAGAATTAAAAGCAGAGGAGGACAAACTGTGTCTCCTTAGGAAAACAGCCAACTAAGTAACATGGTTTGGCTTTTTTGTTTGACATGCATTCAACAAAGATTACTTTAGTAAACTGAAGGGCAAGCAGGGATTTTTCTTTGAGCTTCTGTATTCTTCCTTTTCTTGTCTCTTTTTATATACGTATGTGTGCATATTTTTGTTCTTTTAACAAAGAACAACACATGTTCAATATACAAGCAAAAACACATGCTAAATATGCACTAGTGAAATATCATGAATTCACTGTCCTGTTTAAATAGATTACTTGTGTGTAAGACTATTTCCATAGGTAAATTTCTGTAGGATCAGTCTACACTACTCCAGTTAATAATAATAATAATAATAAGTTACTCAACCATAAACAATGGAGATGTTCTGCGATTCTGAATGAATGGATTTATTTATTTTCAAATATTGTGCTTTATTCTTCACTGTGTTCTCTGGTCTGAGCATGCCTTACAACTACATAATTTGCTGGAAGCACAACAGTGTATGTTCAGTGCAATATGATAAGGGAAAAAAAAAGAAACTTTTTGTTTGTAACAACTAAGTAGGCATTGATAAAAGTAGAAAACAGGTACAAAGAAGAATTAGACAAGTGTTAACTGAAATATTGGCTGATGAAAGGAAGGGTAACATTTATAACTATTTTGTAATGAAACATCCACTCTTAATTTTGCATCACAAATAATATGTATGTATATCATTCCTTTTGAATTAATTACATCAAGTTGAAAGATTACAAATTAAACTCCATATATCTCTTTATATAAAGCCTATATATAGAGGAATTATTATTCCACTCCAACAGATGGCAAAACTGAGTAACCAAGATTAAGATCTGAATCCAGGAAGGGACTTAAGTATTGCAAGAGTGACTGAAAAGCAGGGTCCTAAACACTCTTGCTCAGCTGCTGTCAAATGCTGTGAATCCCCAAACTAGATTTTTTGCTTAAATGTGCTCAAGGCACCTCAGGCAACTCCTCTGAGCATGCTGCTCTTGCCATCTTGTACTTCCATCTGGTCCGAGACCCATCAGAGACCCAAGGTTACAGCTTCCCTCCTCCACATCCCTGACAAATTTGCTACAGTGGGAAAGTTTTCCCAGGGTGGGTCTAGCAGCAAAATAGTCAAAATGCCAGGGCTCCTCTGCCTGTCTCTAGCACACCGACTGCTGGCTTTTGGGAAGTTCAGGGAGGAAGGAGAAGCTCTGGATGCAGCTCCCTCCTTGACCTGAGAAAGCCAAAGCTCCAGTGTCATCTTCCTGTGAGCGCACCCTGTGAGCTCATTTGGGTAGAAACACTGCCCTCTGGCAGTGTTACTGAAGCCACAGTGTTCTGTGTGGAGTATCTTAAGACTCAAGGGACTGAAAAGGAAGACAGGGAGGAGCACATCTTGGTAGTGTCCTACTTCAGGTAGTGAGCTTGCAGTGGAGGGGTCCACCTTTCTAGTCCCACTCCAAGAAATGCTCATGCATGGCCCACAGCACCCAAACTGGCAGTTTGAGCAAAGCCCTGGGGAAGCATTGCATGCCTGCTGGTAGCTGGTTCTTCCACTGTCAGCATCAATCCTGGACCACAGGGCCATTACACAGGTAAGGATGATGTCTCAGCTCTTACACTACTTCCTAACCTCACGTAACCAAAAAAAGAGCTTTCCTTTAACTCTTTAAGTACAAGGCTGTAGTTGCCTGACTTCTTGAAACCCAAGGGATATAAGAAACCGCCATGAAGTACAAAATAAACCATGTATGTCCTCAAAACTGTTGGTATGTCACTCTTTCATATTAGAATATTGTAGATGGCTCCTCGGGTTGTCCATGTTGGGGGGCTACATCCTGCAGCCCTCTGCTAAGCCTAAGCAGCAGGGTCGTAACTCTTACAGTTACTTTAAGTCAGTGGAAAAGCTGGATGTAGAAATCAGAACACCTGACTCCTGTGTGCATCCATTCAACTTTATACTATGCTCCACTTAGAAGTTTCATATGTAACCAATTTGATGTATTATCCACAGGAACCATTAATTGTCCATTGGGCTCATTGAGCAAGTAATGGCTTCTATGAGGGTATATCAAAATGAACAAAGTGAACTATGTTTGTTCAAGAGGTTCCTAATCTAGCAAGCCAGGATTGACTAAATGGCCCCAAAAGAGCAAGTCCAATAAGGCAGAAATGTAACCATCATGTTTGAGTTGTTCTGAAAAGAAGGCAACTACTGATCTTAAATTACTTACCATTAATATTTACAGGATAATATATGCTTTGCAATATGTGGCACAGTCCAAAAAGCACACAGGGAACGTTTTCATAGTCAATGAGGTATGCAGCTATTCCTTTGTGATTAAATACCTGATCCTAACATTCAGTCATGCTACTAAATTATTATACCCAAATCTTTGCCTTGTAGAGTCACATATGACCTCTGTTTTATGTAGGAAGAAAATGCTAGAAATATACAAGAATTGGTTTTATTCACACTTCTTCCAAAGGGAAAATCAATATCTGGGCACAGTGGTCCCTGTATTTGGTGCCAGCCACTCCCTTCACCTTTCTGAGTGCCAGCATACACCATACCACAAGTTTCCCCTCTCAGTAGCAAAATTAGGTGGGACTTCATAGGGAAAGCTAAAGGCATGAGGCTATTACCAATCTAGGGAAGAAAAAACTTTAAAGAAGTCTGGGGTACCAAGTGTGATTGACCTGTCAGCTACCTCTTCCCTCTTACAATGATCAGATTTTAGCTCCTTCATGATGCAGTTGTAATCATTAACTGAGAGAGGCTTTCTCAGACAGGTACATCACAGGTCATTTGCCTTTTACTCATCAAAACATCTTCACATTGATCTGGAAACCAAGCAGCAGCCAGAGTGGCTGACAGAATGCAGGTTCAGTAAGCTCCCAGGTAACATAAAGCCCAAAAATCTCAACATGTCTTATCTTATATATTTGGTAGTGATGTGAAATTAAGCTCCAGAAGTCATTCATGGCTTTTTTATTTTTGTGGCTCTGGATAGATAGGCTATGTTTGAATGTAAATGAAAGTTACCCTGTGTATGTGCCTCCTTTTTCCAGCCATTTCTCAAAGCCCCTTATGCCATTCAGAGGATTATCTCATCTGTGCTCTGCTGAACAGCACCTTCCAGGTTACATTTCTTTAAAATAAAAAAGACATTGATCAGTTCTGTTACATTAGACATACTTCTTTACTAAACATCCACTCAGCTGCCTGCTCCGTTCGAACCAGCCACTGCAAATCTCTCTAAAAGCAGGGAAGTTACACTGGAGGAACCAGCTAAAGAATTGTAATCATTGTAATCAACCACAAAAACTTCAGAGCCAGCTGGAGACCAAATCAACACCAAAATGCAACTTGGAAATCAATCCTAATGAAAAGAGGAAGTGGATTTGTTGAACAAATACAGTGTCTCAGGGCAACTCCTATCACAAACGACAACAAATTGACTAGTCTAACACCACCATCAGAAGAAAGCTGAAAAGGGTAGAGCTTCTTGAAGAATGACATTTGAGCTAGGTGGAAAACTCCGCTAATGACTTCTCTTGCAATTTCTTTTGTAGCCAATAAGAACTGTCTTTTTTTTCAAGAGTGGAAAACCAAAACTTGTAACTGAAAAAAGAAAGTTGCCCTTCTACTTTCCAGTTCTTGATGAAGACAAAAAATTTCCAATGTATTTTCACTAAAGTATGTCATGTTGGAGACAAAAAGGAAAAGGTGGACTTCTTCCAGTGAGCTTTACAGTCCAAGTCAGGCAGAGGAACTTTAGTCACTGCTCTGCTTTATTGCATAAGAGATCTGGTTTCTAAAATCCCAGCTCTGGCTACATGAAAATACTGACTGGGGCATGGTAGAAGAATAGAAACGGTTGATTGTATGAGTTCAAGCTCCCTGCACTGTTCAGTCACCACTGCAGGAACGACATCGGCAATGACTACTTTGTTCCCTGTTTCCTCTGTGCACTAGGTACTTACTGCCCAGGCAGTGCTCAGCCCATGTCTCTGAACAGCCCAGATGCCCCAGAGTCATTCCCAAGATCAGCCTGTGAATGACAAGTGAGCAGTGTTCACAAGACATGGGATCCCAGGAACTTCCAGCCTACCTGCTAACCTGCTTTAACAACAATGTCCAGTGAGTCTGTGATGTTACTGACACCTGAACTTGTATGTCTCCTCTGACACATGAATACTAACATCAAGAAGCACCAAGTCATTTGTTTTGATAGTGCCAGATCGTTGCACATGTATCCCTCTGGAGTGACCGTCTCCAAGTGCAGCAGGATAATGCACACAGCACTGCTTAAGTGGGAGGACACTGT
The DNA here is from genome assembly GCA_024336885.1 of Actenoides hombroni. Classification (NCBI taxonomy): domain Eukaryota; kingdom Metazoa; phylum Chordata; class Aves; order Coraciiformes; family Alcedinidae; genus Actenoides; species Actenoides hombroni. The sequence continues at coordinate 1,980,086 of WUAM01000012.1, forward strand.
CAGCTCTGTAGTAGTCCTGCAGGAGCAAAAGCACTCCCCTCTGAGACATTCTAAAGATATCCTTACTTATTTTGGCTTCTAGCACTTCAGGATCATACCCCTAGATAAGATAAAAGAACTGATACCCTTCTAACTCAAGAAGTAGCTTTCATACCCTTGTTACTGTTTAACTGTGGCTCTACCTCAAGTATTTCTTTAGCTGATGTGTAAATGACATTCTTCATCAGTTTAGCTTCTATTTTTGAGGCTTTTCTTTAAGCTCTTTTAATAGAGTTTCTGGGAACAGTGGTTTATGTGTCAGTGTGCAGCTTTGCAATAATAGCTGTCACATTTACTTTCAGGTTGACAGTCTTCATATTTTGGCAGAGCATTATTTATTGCTGCACTGTGGAGTTCATCTGAGCTAGAGGAATACTTGTCATCCTTTGCCCGTGCTGGCCACAGTCTGGGAATGTCTGCAATCAATTAAAAACATGGTGCAACCCATTGCCTTTTTGGATATATAGTTCTTTTTTTGGACACCATCCTTTTCAGTGGTGGTTCTCCAATGTATGCAAGCTGCTGTGTCACTCTTTTTTGATCCAAGATAGAGCTCTGCATCCTTTTTCACCTTAAGGAGTTGGGGTTTTGGTGACAGTTTTGCATACCAATTCAAGCATGCAGGGCCACAGAACTGTAGATTTCATTCTGTAGACTGTGCTGAGTGACTTCTTTCCTCACTAACATGCATTAACCAGCACCTTGTAGGAGCTTTGTTCAGCTTCACTCTAGGTTTTCCAGTAGCTTCTCTGAATATTCTTCCTAGCTCCCATTAGGAATCAGTCTCCTTGTAGCTAGCCCTTAAAACTGCAAGACTGTGCTCACTCTGGGTCGATTTCACGCATGCGTTTCATTTTTACATGGAATTCAGTGTTCCTCACTTTTCTGTGCTACTGCTTCACAGACAGTCTCTGCTCTACTTAACGCAAATTATTAACTGCAACAAGGTTTTCAGAACCAGCCTCTGTCAAAAACAAGTCTACCTTTTGAATGTCTTCATTTCTCCTGGCACCACTTGCTTACAAACACAGAGCTAAGTGCCTACTGAATTTCCTTCAGTTGTCTTCCACATTTCCAGAGAGTTCTGTTCTGATGGAGATTTGAAGTTCTCCATTCTTCTTAGACTATTTTTATTCTTGCTACCATGTGGTGCTCAGCAACCACTTGGAGAGGTGTTTAACACCAATCTATTCCATTCAGTGTCTCTGATCCTCTGTATTACAGCAAACGAGTCCTTTACAGATAAAATTTCTCACATCTCTTAACTGATTACAAACTATATTTGTGTAGATATGTTCTTTTTCTGATAAATATCTTGTGCTGAGCTATCTACAGGCTGTGTATGTGTGGGACTGTTCACTGTGACAGTTCGCTGTTCTTCCTGTGTGATTCAACATACTATAGCCTTTGCCCCATAGCTATTGCTTCAAAACTCATTGGCTATTTGGGTTATTTTTATAAGAATATGCAAGAAAATTCCTATTTTGCAAGACAGTTTGCCATACCAGCTTACTTCTTTGCAAACAAGCTCCTATGAACATTACTAGAAAATACAATTAAAGATGTTGGAACTGTGACTGAAATAAATCAAAGTTATTCAAATGGACAGTTACAATCTACTTCTTTTGTAGCATACATTAGCACACAGCTTTTCTGTTGCTCTGAGAAAGGTAGGAGAAAATACAGGGACATTATTGACTGCTGCAATAAAAGAGCAATTCCTACAGAATTTGAATCATATATCCTTCAGGAGCTGTAAGAGCAAATAGGAAAGAAAAAAACCCCAAACCACACAAAAAGCGAGTTTGGGCACAATTGGCACAACTCCATTGAACTTCAGTCATTTATCTCAGAAAGTAGAGACCACAGCAAGAGAAAACTATCTGCTCTTTAAAACATCAAGGCAGTAACTAGCATGATATGGAAGCAGTAACTCCACAAATCTTCCTATAGTGATAAAGATAAATTGCATGCAGCTTTACACCCCCTGCCAGCAGCTGAGCTGCAGGTTACATTGCATGACCCACCTGACACGTTTACTGAGAACTAGAACTGCAAGTTCTTACAAAATACTGAGCAATTTGATGGGACACAGTCTTTTAAAAAAGATTGGCTAATAAAAATGTTTTTTATACAAGTGAACATTTCAGTGTGTCCTGACCAGCAGGACCTCTGGAACCAAAGATATTTAAGAGAATCAGAAGAGATGTCTTCTGGAGGTGTGGTTAGTCAGTGAAGACCATTGCCGCTTCTACAGCAGCTAGTGAGTTCCCACACCAGCATACTCCTAGACAGGAGTCTTAAATTTAATAAGGACAGCTACAGATATTCCTGAGGAGGTTTATTGGAACTAGGCAGAAATAGGGAACTCTAAATGGACGTTTATCTACCAGCTAGAAAAGTTCCTTCGTGAGCTCTTACCTTACACTGAGTTGGATGGTATGAATTTGGTTCATGCTTCATAACTGCTTTGAAGGGTTTCTTTCTTTCTTTTTTTTTTTTTTTAACATCCTCTTGCAATATTTCTTATTTTCCATTATTCATAAACTAATTTATTAGGGCTACTTTATGGTTTTGTGTTATACATTGAGACCAATGCTCATTTCCCTGAACAGCAAAAGTCTGGTGTTAAACATAGGCACAAAGAAAAGTCAAGAAGAGGGACGAGACTGACCTAAAGGGAAAAGTAACAAACTGCACACTTAAAATAAATATTGCAATTATCTTGCTCTGGGAGCAATCTGGAGGGCAACCAATATCAATTTTGTACTCAGCAGCTGTAAAAATCTGGAAGATTAGTCTATCGTGTAGCCCATCCCACCCTGAGCTGGAATTAGAACCCCCAGTTCTTTCCTAAAGGTAACAAAAGAAACACTTCAGCATAAATATGTGACTATTCAGACTGATTTAACAAGAAAAACTACAAGAAAAAAATATTGTCCAAGTGCTCAGGCTAGAATCTCTGTATCAAGAGCACATTGTTCACATAGATTGGTGGCAAAAAAATGAAGGTAAGGTTATGTTTGGTTAGCTCTTTACCAGGAGATTCCTCAGGCTGGTGGTAGGAACAGGCACAACCTTGATGACCTGTAAAATTTTTGAATATTCTTTTCTTAGCAAGTTGTATATTCAATGGAAAAGGCCTTGAGGAGTTAGATTTGGCTTCCATGGGGTGTAAGAGGTACTGAAGCACCTCCTTAACCTATTTCCTGCTGTGGTGGGCAAGACCACCTAATTTTGAGGTGTGTACACATTTGCAAAACTAAGAATGCTTGTTACTAAGCAGCTTCTTCAGATGGTCACAAACCCACATAGCTGAAGCCTTTTTATTTTAGATAACAATATGAAACAGCTAAATGCTCTCTCCTCCCTCGAACTAAGGTCTGACCCTTTAAATGGTCTCTCCTCCCTCAAATTAAGGTCTGACCCTTTTCTCAAGAGAGTCAATAGCAAAAATCCCTAAACACTTCACTGAGAACAGATGGGAGCCTCCCCTTGGCAAGTGGTAATCCCATCCTTTTCAATTCTGATTTACATTCTGTCTACTCTACTCGAGATCCTGGCCTCAGAAGAGAAAAACCATTATTTTCTGATGACTTGCAGTTGAGAAGCACTCATACTTTCACAGCTCTACTGACTCACTAGTGTTAATAAACACACAAAAAAACCTTCCGTAGATTATGCAGAAAAAGTGCAGTAGATTATGCAGATAGATTGAGCAGTATGGTGTCATTTTACTACCAAAAGTTGCTACTTTTAAGGTAAGGTAATGATTCCAGGTAATGAGAGGCAGCACCAAGATTGGAGAGGGGGACAGAAATTACGGTAGGATATTCCTTCAAGTTCTCATTTCCTATAGGTTTTCAAAGTAATTGATTTGGGATGAAAGTTAGTGATTTTGAAATTCAGTTCATGAAAAATTAAGAAATGATGAGGAAAAACAACATCCTCTGTAACTATTAAATCACTATTAAATACAAATAGCTATTAAATTTGGTAATGATTAAAGCTAATGTTCATGTTTTGGTATCAGCTAGGCTGAAACATGTTGAGAGAAACTGTGAATGTAAATCAAATTGAAATTCCATGCTAAAGACTCATTTTTTTCATGGAGTTTTAAAATGTCACATAGAGTAAAAAGTACATCCATTTGTCCCCCTGCAAGAGGCTTATAACAAATGATGATTTCATAACCAAAGACACATTGCCCTAAACAAAAATGGGTCAGCTACTCAGCAGCAAATTGGGGAGCTCCAACAGAGAGCTCAGAATTGCCCCTGATAATGCTAAAGTCACCTCAAGGGAGTGTCTACCAAAGAGTTATGAGATGAACAAGTTGAAGGTTGGAAAATATAGAATAATTACAAGTAATTTCCATGTACTGAGACCTGGGGTCATTTGTGTGTCAGTCCTCAATACCACAGCAAATGGGTTTGAGCTATTGCAATGCTGATATATTTAGTGCACTTGGCTTTCTGTTCAGAAGGTATGCTATGGTGCTTGGGTGAACTACTAGACTTTTGTAGAAAATTATCTTAAATGGATTCACCTCAAGTATCTAATTTTTAAAGGGTTACTGTAAACCATTAGGCTTATATAGACAGTCATTTGCAGGTGATGCAAATGGAAAATAAAGGCAAAGCAGTTACAGAGAAGGATTGCATTAAAAGGCTTGAGAATAAACATTGCATCAGACATCTTAAATGTGTTCTGGAAAGATCATGCAGAACAATAGATTAATGACTTAAAATGAGCTTAATTAATTATTAGCCAGTAGGCTTCATGAAGGCTCATATATTTGAATAGAATATAAATCATAAGTAAACTAGATGTAGGGCCTGCATTATGCTGAGAAATAAAACTAGAATTCATTTAGAAGCAGGCAAAATTGATAAGACATTGCTCAGTACCATCATTTACTTCACCAGGGACAACAGCACAGAGTCAAAGCTGCACAAAAAAATGAAGCCCAGCAATAAAATGACAGTAATTTGTGGCTGAAACTCTTGCAAGATCTCCCTCACAGACTATGGCTTTTACTTCACAGCTCACTTAAAAAACCAGAGAGATGGAAACTTGAGCACAAATAGAAGAAACTAAAGTTGAGGCACGAAATGTGAAAGAAATTCTTCCTGGTTGATGCTGAGGCCAGACTTTTGGGCCACTCAGCCTATAGTGAAACTGTCACTATTCCATTGATCCTCAGCAGTGTCGGGGTTTGCAACAAATTGGAATTGTGAAGACATACCTTGCATGGCTGTTTAAGATACAGACCATCAGGTACCTTCCTCAGACTACACAGGTCAGGCCTCCCTCTGTCATACAGCTGCTAGTCTGACACTGATGCTTAAGTAAACTAATTCAGAGAAAAAGTGCTGAATAAATGAAAAGTTACTCTATCCAAGCCTCGGGAATCCAACTCAATACTGTCTTATCTTGAGAAAAAGCCATGCACAATGATAGCAAATTCAGGGAAATGGCACTTGTTCCCTCATTTAAACATACAGCTTGACCAACACATTAACAAAAAAATCTACTCTGAATGCACCATTTATATCCATCTTACAGCATCAAACTGCCCTTCCTGAGTAAGATGACAGACCTAAATCCTTAGCTTCACAGCTAGGTAAAGAACAACATCAAACTTCTCCAGCTGAAATTAGCATGAGATGTCTTCCCTTTTATTTCTCATAAGCTTTGTCTATGCTTAAAAGGTTTGCCAGCATACATGTAGGTATGTCTACATGTGATTTTACAGGCAGATGTGAACTTCAGCTGCCTGTGCTTCTCCTCGGACAGATGTGAGACAGCTCTGAAACAGAAGCCATGTTGCTGCTGTTAGTGCAGAGCCCAGGCTTTTCTATTCCAGAGCATATATATTTCCAAGCTAACTGCAGCTATGCGCTTTCTTCTTCAGAGGAGGCTCACATCATGCCACTTGCAGGACAAACAGGAAAAAAACCCATTAGGATTTCCTGAAAAAAGCAGTGTTGGCTGGCAGCATGAAAAGACATGTGTCTTTAAGCAGTCAGAAATCTAACTACAGGCAACTGACAGGCAAAGAAAGTCCTGTTTCTCATGTAGGTGATTCTGCTGGGTGTTTAAGTTTGCCTCCTGGCAATGTTGCAGCTAGCAAGGCTGGCTTCAGGGGACTTACCCTCAGCGATGGCTGTAGGCAAGCAAGATCAGCACAGTTGCAGTAGGCCTTACGTGTTGTTGGTCCCTGGGCTATATGCCCTTTCATGTGAGCCCATGCTTTAGAGGGCTCTGAATTTAGCAAATGCTCTAAGTCCTTCCCTGGCTCACATCCCCTTGTTAATTATGGCAAGTGTTCTCACGTGAGGTAAACCCACTGACAGACACCCATTTTGTCAGTTCAAACATACTCTAAAACACAGAGTAAATTTGTGTCGGTCTGCGTGTCCAAGCCTAAGCAGAACAAAGTGAATAAATAATAAATAATAAATAGTGATCAGGGTTAAGAGTACAGCTGCTCTGACTTCCCAGGTCTTGTCAGCTGGCTCTTTCTACGCTACCAGTTGACCCAGTTGATTGTAGTGCATGTACCGTGAACATGTTTTATGAATGATGTTTTTGTTTGCTCCTCCATCATCAAACTTTGGCAGACTACAATTACCTGCTAGACACAAGGTCTTTTGACTCTATTGTGAAAGTCTCCAGGAAATAATGTTCAGTACAGTTCAAACAAAAGCTTTCCACAATTGCTTCTTCTGCCCTTTCATTTAGGCAGCTGTCTACCTAAATGTCTACCTACCCACCCTGCCTGCCTACCTGTCCCTTCTTCCTGTGCAGTCTTTCCAGTGCCAAAAACTTGTGAGAGATCACTTTCAGACAGTGGAAATTATGAAAAAGCAGAGTATCTGGGCTTCAGAAGCACATTCACATCATTTATTCACACATACGAAGATTTCAGTTTCGACGCTTGGCTTTTGGAGGCAGGGACAGATTCATAGAGCAGGTCAGACTAATTGTTCTTGTCACATGGCTGAGACCACGTCTGTGTAAAAATGCAAATTCAAATACAGTGTACAATCATTATTGCACACACCAAGAAACTAGGAGGCATGGAGGGAATGAAGAGAGGTGTTAATTCACAGCAGCACAAAGTGTCGCAAGGCTCGGTGGGGCACAGAGGGCAGCAGGCACACAAGGTGCCTGCAAGCACACTAGTGCTTCGCACCAAATACGATTTCCTATTCAAACTTCTCTACAAACAATTACAAAGGGAAATGTGTGTACGCTTGCATGCAGAACAGAGCTATTGTTGGGGGGATCTGTGTTTGCTTGCATGCAAAAACAAAGCTATTACAGGGTGGGGGTCATGTTTTCCTTTTATGAAGGAAAATAAAATGTTTTTTTCATCAAAATGTTTCACAAGAGTATTTTCCACTGAACTTTAACCTGCATAATCTCTCTTGTTCAGTGCGTGATTTTTACCAAAGGGAGAGTGAAAGAGCCTGACTACAGAAACCTTTCCTACCTGAAAAGCAGAAAATGACAGCACAGTCACTCCAAACCACACTCTCTAAACACTGGGAAGATCTCCATCTCCTCTACCTGCCACGAATGATCCACACATTTCACAAAAAGTCCTTCTAAAGTTTGGATTCCATTACGGTGAAAGGAGTGGGAAGGAGAAGACAAATCATACATTCTGGAGGATGGGAAAACCGTTTCCCAGGCTAGTGAAATTGCAGCTCAGGAATTAGTTCATCCATTTGCTGGTTCTAGTTATAACTCTAGACAAGTAATGAAAAACAAAGGCATTGTGACCACTTATGTTGCATGCTGTCTCCCTCTGAATATTTAAAGTCTTCCCCAACGATTCCTACAATCTGCACTATACAGTAATTAAGAGAGATAATTGCTTCCATGACTAACTTAATCCTACCTTTTGGGTTTATCTGGGCATGTTCCTGCAAGATGATTATTTTTCACTTCTAACTGACATGATAGGAATATGTATGTTTCCAGTGGTGGTGAAATTTCTTATCTCTGGCTATAAAATCCTGGTCGTAGAAACCTCGAGGGGTTTGTCCATAAAAATCAATAGTCCAAGCTTCACTTATAATTAACTCCAAATTTCAGTTATTATTAACTCTAGCTGCTGGTTAAAGAACATAAACACATGTATTTTTACATTAATTTCATGTTGCTCCTTGATATAGAAGTTCAATGTAATTGCTGAGAATGTCTTCGTATTGCTTTAGTTCTATAGTATAGCAAATAACAGATTTGATTATAAGGATAATTTAAAACTTAAATATAATGAGGTGGATATTATGTCAACCTTGCCATCTGCAAGTTACAGTAAAATATTTTTAGAGTAATAATGAGGGCAGACTGGATATCCTGGCCTAATCCATTTAGTCTCCAGTCAAACTCAGAGAATCAAAAAACGGTCATAAGCATCTTTGTGATTCCCTGATCTTTGCTCATTACACAGCAGGCTGGACCCAAATTTCAACTTAAAAGACATCTGAGACTGTTACTGTATGACTTTGACTGCAAGAAGACCATTCTGGCACCGCAGGAGAGCATGCAGTACAACAGCAAGGCAGCTACTCCCTCTTTCCAGAGGTATACAAAGGAAGCCTGAAAGTAATGGTTTAAGGCAGCTTCAAGGTTATTTTGAGTCTTAAAGGTCTACAGGTTTAATTGTCCTTCCTGTAACTCCTGCTCTGCATATGCATGCTGGCTGTAGCCCTTTATGTGCTTGGCATTCTCCAACACACTAAGAGTGCTGAACAGTATTTCTAGACAGCCTTTAATTTTACATTCTCAGTAGTCTGGAAGCTTCTTGACAAGAGGTGGCCTTATCTCAATCTGTCAGGCAATCACCAACCCTGTATCAGCACAGAGCTGATCTGCAGCGACTGCTTTACACCCCGCAAATGCCACCAGCAGCCACAAGCCATCTTTACTCTCCCTACAATAAGTGTGATACGACTGAAACGTATCACCTAGGCCATAGACACCAATGCAGGTCCCACACTAGTCCTGCTGCTCACTGAAAGCAGATAATGTCCAAAAAGGGTTACTGCACTCGTGAACTCCCAGTGCTGCCATCCCTACTGGAGTTGGGGACTGATGCACACCAGATTTTCACTCTGAAAGAGATGAAGCAATTGCTTGTACTCAGCTTGATGATGCACAACTTTCTGATGTTGAATGGACAGACAGTTCACACATAAGGGGAAAGTGACTGAACTCCATTAAAAAGAGATCCGATTAAAGATGTATGTATAAGGCACAATGACTTTTTAAGTGAGACATGATAGGGAGATGGTCAGCAAGATCCACTTTTCATATCAAACATGCCCTCTGGTTGCAGTGTCATGCTTCTTCCTTGAATTAATCTCTGTTCTCCAAATGCATTTTGGCCTACAGCAACCACCTGGCAGGCTGCAGCTGAGGTGGCCACATGCTGGGCAGCAGCAGGAGAACCTTTATTTGACTGTCAAGTGAGGGTGGGTGGATCTAAAAATAAACCCAAAAAGCAGTTACTAGCTCTCAGCAAATAAATTTTAAACCATGGGCCTAAGTTTGTGTTGAGCTTTGCCAGCAGCCCTGGCAGGGTGGGCAGCACGGGATGTCTGCAGCCCCGTGGCCTCCAGGCCACTGGTGTGGGGCGGGGGAAGCAGGGCAGAGCTGAGAGAGTACACAGCCAGAGCTGCTCCTTCCCCTCACTTAGCTTGGGCTTTCACTTCGACATCTCCTTTAATCCACTAACCACCCATGCACAAAAACCTCTTATCCAAGGTTAATTTGGTCCTTTCAGACCAAGTTAGTTGGCTTGCACACAGCTACAGGCGAGATTTCCCCTCAGACTATGAACATTCGCTCTGCTGAGAAGATTTAGGTTAAATCACAAGTGCTGACAGCCCTTCAACATTTTTCCACAGTCCCCTTAAGTGCCCCAAAAGTCATTTAACTTTCCCACAGTTCACTTGGGAGGACTCATAGCTTGGCCCAATGCAGGTCAAGGATCAAGGGGCTCCGAGACCGCGCAGCATTGGGTAAACTGGCACTGGCTGGCTGTACCAGTGCTGCAGGGTCACATGCTTTGTGTCTCTTCTCTGGTCAGTAGTTGTTTGGAGTCCTCTGAGCTCAGTGAGCACAGGGTGCAGGGCGTTTGGCTGTTCACACCAAGGGCCCTAGTGACCCTGCTCTGCACGGACTTTGAAATATTTTTAGTCATTCTTGGCACCTGTTTGAAGTCTGGATTACTTCTAAGTGTGCTGAATTCCTTGCATAACTTAAAGCAAACACTGTGCTGATGTTTCTAGGATCCCCTTTGGATACTTTAGGGAAACACGAGGAATGCTACAAAAAATGGGAGCAAATCAGGTTTATTTAAGGAGTAAAAGGCAACAATTTAAGGATAACTATCCCAGGTAAAAATGACTATAATCCAAGTTCTCAAAGTAAGTGCTATAAGACCACTAAGCTTCCCATCCTCTTCCTTTGAACCACAGTCACTTTCCAGGCTCCTTCAGGGTTAGAGGTTTTACTACAGCCAGAAAATTCTTCAAGCCAGAGTCATAAATATTCCTAAATACTTTAATATAATACAAATAATGTATTGAAAAAAGAAAGCTAAAATCCTGTCCAGAAAACCTCAAAACAACTGTGATCTGCAGAACACTATGGGTCAAGCCTGAGAAGTACCTGTAAAGGGCTAATTGGCTATGAAAGAAGAGAAATACTGTTGCCACAGTAGCAATTGCTGCTGCCCATTTGTGTTAGCATGCCATTGTAGAATCATGCATGGAACCCAGGTCTTCAGAGCTTTCATCCCAGACTTCTGACCCTAGATACCATCTTCCACTTCCACCTACATCTAAAGCAGCCAAAATCTTTGTGCACTCTTGAGGCAACTCAATTCAATTTTACTAGCACTGCTATGAAGCCACCTTGGGCCACCCCAAGATGAGGGTGTAAGGTAATGTCTATCAGTGAGTAGAGTCAATTATCAGTGGGATGCAGCCAAAGTGTTGGAGGGATATGCTGCTTCTCCTGTGTCCTGCTGACCAGCATCTCGAGTGAGTGGTTTTTCAGCTGTGAAAACACCACAGACCCCACTTCAGACAGGAGTGTTTCACAGGCCATAGTACTGCAGGGAAATAACTGTACTGGGATCAGGCTACCAATGTGACCCAAATACCATGACAAATTTTTTTGATTATTGTATCAAAGCAGTTGGCCAGTTTCACATCTGCTGAAATGTTGTAGAAAACAGGCTGGTCACAAACAGTGAGGATCTGACATTCCAGGGACTGATGCTCTGCCATCATAAACTTTTGCACAGAGTAAGTACAGAAGGCCACCCCTCAAATCAGCATTATTTTCTACTCTATATTCTTTTAGAGGCTACAGAAGGGAAACTGCAGGTCAAGCTTCTTTTTTGAGGCAAGCAATGACTATACGGTCAGAACTTGTATATTTTCAGTTGCCTTTTAAAGACTTTTTTTGCTCATCCAGCCAGAAGTCTCTCATTCTGACATCATAAGGCACTGCTACAGGGCACATTTTCATGTCACAGTGGGAAGATTAGAGATGAAAAGGGGCTATAAAGAGTAAGAATCAGATGCAAAGAGGATCAATTTACTCTACAGTGCAGTGATTAGGAGAGGTATCTAGAGGTAAGACATAGAGGTTAGATTTATTTCTTGGATCAGGAGCAAAAGAGATCTAAAGAGTGGAACAGAGACAGCGAGAAAGAGAGACATGCACAAGTAATAAATGCAAACAGGTATCCTCCCAGCTTTTGAGATTCTTATTCACCTGGCACATATAGAGTCTTGAGTGTCACAGCTTTAAGCTCTGTTTACATTGCCCACCCGTTCTGCACAAATACTTGAAACACAGCAAAAAACCCCAATGAGACTGAGCACTGACCTTTCAGACACCGATGAAACTTCATATTCCAAAGCATTGCCTTTATGCCCTTTTGACTGTGCATTAGGGAATGCCTCTCCCAGTTTTCTTCTCTCCTGTCCTGTGAGTAGCCCTACCGGGCTTAGAGCCTGTTTATTTAAATAAATCTTCCTTGGTAGAAAACACCCTGCACTTTATTGTTATTCTTAAGACACTTGCATAAACATTGTGTCATTTCTATAATTACACACCTAAGTAGTTAGGATGCCTGATGGAGCAGATTGTTTACTGTTATTCTTTTATAAATCTTTTTATTTCAGTATTTTTTAGTAACATGATAATATGTGCTTTCACTCTTAATACCATACAAGATGCATGCTAGGAGGAGCAGATTGTTGACTGTTGTTTTAATAAATATTGTTATTGAGCTAATTTATATTAAAGTGATCTCTTCCACTAGCAGGGGAAAAAATGGCTTCAAGAGTGACTAGCCAACTGCAACAGACACAATAATAGCCATCAAGTTTATAGCAGTACCTTCAAACAATCACAACTGAAGACATATGTTGTTTCACAAAAAAGCACATATTGCGAAACATGAAATTGCATCATGTTTAAGGTATTGTGCCTACAGTACATGTTAGTGAAGTGAAAGGGCACATCTGTGCTGTACTTATTCAGATGACTATTTTATTTGCTGGATGATGGCAATTTATTAATTGATTTCTGGATCCTAGATTGCCAAGAAGATACCAGATACCTGGTTGATGCTAAAAACAGTTGGACTTCGTATTTGAACCTCATTGTTTGTAGCTGTTTAAAAATCATAACTGAATAGCAAGTAAATGAAAAAGAACAAGGAAATAGAAATAAAACATCACATATCATTCTCTCCTCTCTGATCCCTCACAGAGAACAATATGCACAGGCTTAATCACAAGAGATTCCCCACACACTTCATTAAAACTCACTTGGCCTGTGCAGATACTTGAGGTCTGGATCATAAAATGAAGGTGTTACAGAGGATGATTGTAATTCATGTTTCTGCCTTGCAGTGCCATAAGCAGGTTGTCAGCACCTAACAAACAACAGATGTGGTGGAGTCTTACACACACTTTAATTTCCACTTTTTGCTTGGAGCCCAGGAGAGGGGAGGTCTCATGACTTCCTTCCCTGGCTAAGAGCAGGAGGATCAATGGGTACATTCTGCCTGACAAACAAGGTACAGTGTACACCACTCTGTCAATGTGGTAGTTGCCAGAGCCCCACTATCTCATCCTAGTTTCACTTACAAATGTGTGAGCTGGGAAGGCGGGGAAGAATGAAGGCTGGTAGAATGAAGGCTGGTACTCCAGCCACCATGTGCCACGGTCCTCCTCACGATCTGCTTGGCCTCCATAAGTGCCTATTGGCTTCCTGTCCCAGAGACCATATCCAACCACCCTACCTTGCAACCTGAGAAGCGGAGTTCCCAAAGCAATTTTCATCTGGGGGATAATGAACACACAGGAAACAGAACTATGCCGAAAAGCATGAGAAGGTCCTACTTTCCCTCCATTACCCACTGCTTAACAGATTGTGCAACCTTAATGACATTGAACTCCAAAGGACAACACAGAAGGATACATCAAAACGACCACTGGTACTCCATAAAAATGAAGACATGATACCCCTTGCTCTCATTGCAATCTGCAGTTAAATAAGCCCTGTTTTCTAAGCCCACATAGCAGAACATGGCTTCAAATTTTAAAACTAGGGAAGCATACTCCCAGCTTTCATTTCTGTACCTCATGAGTCTCCAAACATAACAAAAAGTAAAGTATATTGAACTGATATTTAGAGCTAAAAATGAAAAGTTCATTTCTACTAGCATTCAGATATTTTCCTATGCAAAGTACTCATTTAATTGTGGTAGAAAGCATCAATGTTTTCTCAGGTTATTTTACTCCTCTCCCCCTAGGGAAATGAACAGGCAAAATCCCAGCTTTTCCACACGAAAATAGCTCTTGATGGAAATATTAAACGTAGAGGAATGATGTTTCTTCTGAAGCAATACACAACATTATATTTACCTTTGCCTGATCAACTCTACAGAAAACACTATTTGTGTTTAGATATATCAAGCCAAAATGGAACATTTCTTCTTTTTTTTTTTCTTTTTTTTTTTTTTTTTTTCCGGCCTGTGTGGTTAAGGCAATTTCAAAGCTGTAGTGGATTGTTTCTATTAAGAGGAAAGAAGAATGGTATCAATCAGATAATGTGGAAAACACAGTGCCTTTACCACACTCTTCCTTCTGCAATGTCAAAGCGAGCCATCCACCACCAATGTGTTTCCAAATATACTAAACAGCTGAACAAACACAGAGGAAAACACAGAGGATGCAGGGAGTGACAAAGCATCCTGGTTTGCTCCTGTGTGGGCCAACCTATGGCACAGACACACTGTGGAGAGAAGTCCTGGGGATGGTGGTGGGCACCGAAGAGCAGGAGTTCAGGGGAACCTGCAGCACCAAGGTGGGCAGCCTCTGCCTCCCCCTCTGACTTAGGGCAGGAACATGACAGCCTCAGCTGAGTAGCTGTGTTGTTTCTCTCTCTCCCCTCCATGTAAGTGCATGCATGGGATTTAGCTTCCAATTGTTCTGACCACAGCAGGCTTTGCCTTGCTATGGCTGTGGCTTTTTGTGGCTTTCTCCACTACCGCTACTCATCAGGGCATTTAGTTGCCCTGAGCGAAAGGTTGCTCCTTCACTTTAATCACAGCTTTGACTGCTCAGTAGACATGTTTACTAGGAGCCATTAATATCTTTCAGCCTAAGAAGAGGAGAAAAAACAAAACTCCTCCACCTCACCGTGCATTGATTGTCACTAGTCATAGTTACAAGTAAGCAATCAATGCTCCACCACTAGCACAGGCTGTTGCCCACTTCCCCAGTGATAGAGCAGTGACTATTAAAAATGTTTAGTAGAGGAGAACCTCGGAGGTGATCTAGTCCAAGCCCCTGCCTGTAGCACTAGCTCAGGTCAGCCATGAATGTGCCAAGTCAGACCCTGAAAACCGCCAAGGACAAAAGTTTCACTGTCTCCCTGGATACCGTGTTCCAGTGCTGCATACTCCTCCTAGCAAGGAAAGATAACTTACTGATTTCTTCTCTAAGTTGGGCAAAAAAAGGTATGAAAGCTATGCCTGGCACACCAGAGATTACCTCTTCCAAGCACTGCACATTCCTGGCGATGCCAAAAAGCAAGGAAGCCAGGGCAACAGTGCCTCAGAGATGAGTTGGCACCATCTCCCCCATGTGACTTCTGGCATGGCCAGCCCACACAGGAACAGCACAGGACGCCTTGCAGCTGCATGATCTTGTGAATGTATTTGGGGGGGGGGGGAATTGGCATTATAGAAGGAAGAGTGTGGTAAAAGCCATAATTTGGCTGGGATTAAAGAAACCACTGGAAGTTCCTTAGTTTTAAATTTTGCACAGATGTCAACTATACTTGTTCCTACTGTCTTTAATTTAATGTCTGGAATATTGTGGTAATGTAATTCAGATGACATATGACTGGGAAACAGCCAGACCAACAGATTTGTGAAATTTTCTTTTTATGTTTAGATTTAATAAAATAAAGATCTCTCATGTGTGGCTTTTCTTCACAGCAGTATAAGAAAATGCTCTAGAAAACTATGAAAAATATCTGCAGAGTGCACTTGAACATGCTTCCAGACAGATGAGAAGGCAGAGACACATTGTCAAAGCGTGAGCTGGAGCACCTCTCCTGTGAGGACAGGCTGGGGGAGTTGGTTCTGTTCAGCCTGGAGAAGAGAAGGCTTCAGGGAGACCTCACAGCAGCCTCCAGTACCTGACAGGGGCCTAGGGGAAAGACTTTTTATAAGGGTATGTGCTGATAGGTACATGGGGCAATGGCTTTAAGCTAGAGCAGGGTAGGTTTAGAATAGACATTAGAAAGCTCTCTGCTATGAGGGTGGTGAGACACTGAATGGGTTGCCCAGGGAAGTTGTGGACTCCTCATCCCCAAAAGCATTTAATACCAGGCTGGATGAGGCTCTGAGCAACCTGGATTAGTAGGAGGTGTCTCTGCCCATGACACTGTGGTTGTAACTAGATAATCTTTAATGTGCCTTCCAAATCAAGCCATTCTATGACTCAGTGATTGTAGCAGTGGTGGCTGCTGCCATTTTCTTGCATATTTCCCAGCTCAGCACGCCATGGCTCTTTCCCTTCCCACCATGGAGAAAAAGAGGCAAACGTTGGCATGGTCTGCATTTGCTTTAATCCCTGGAACCTTTCACCAGGTGCTGATGTGAAGAAGCATAGAGGCATCTATCCTGAACTGCTTCAGCTATTTCCAAACTCATATATCCCCACAGAACACTGTACATTTTACTCCATATTATGCATTAAAAAGTAGTTTGGTGCATTACAAATACTCTGGATACAATGTTTGGTGGTGATTTTGTGAATAAAGACTCAGAGAAACTAATAAGCAGTTCAGACAACAGTAATCAGATTTTTGGTCAAGTAGGTGAGCTAAAAATCAGGGTCATGTTTATCTAACCAGTTGGTGTTTAGACCTGCCTTTTAAGTTTCCATAGCAAACAGGAGCTGAAGTCATCTTGATCTCATGGAGATCCAAGAATTTAGCTCACTTTATCTACTAATATATAGAAACAGCTTCAGAAATTGGATTTCATAAATAAAGCTGATAAGGACTAAGCATCTCACTCATTTTAAAAAAGACCAACAAAACACACACACAAAAAACCCCACAACCAACAAATCCACAAACCAACAAGCAAACAAAAAAAACCAAAACAAAACCACACCAACCTCTTGTAGTGGCCATACACAGTCCTTTTTAGCCTTTCAGCTCCTTCACAACTTATTACAGAACATATTTGGAGGCATCATGCTTTTAGAAGAATAATATTAGTATATAAGAGACTTAGGACAAAATGAACTGAGTGCTGATTCCTAAGGTCGTTTTGTACACATACTAGATGATATAACCACCACTGTGTCTCCAGTAAGGTCCTGCTTAGCCTGGAGTAAGCTATGTGGTCCTACTAGGTTTTAAGTTAAAATACTCTCTCCACAATGCATTTATAACTACTTTCCCTCTGCCTGTGGTGATTTTACATGTTGGAGGGAACACTGGTTCCCTACCACAGTCCCCTGTGTGCTGGAGGTAACATTTTTCTTATATAATACATATACCCTGTGGCAGAGGTGCTCAGGCACAGCCAATTTAGGTAAAATAAAACCCCTCGGAGTGGTATATTTAGTGCTAAAGTTTGTGGAAAAGGTTGAAGAATTCTTCAATAAATAGGTTTAAAATGCCAGTCTGGTCTCACTATGTAAGTGACTTGAATTGTTTGGGATCTGTATGTCTTTGTTTCATTATGCAACTGCAATAATACAAAATTCTCCTCAGCAAACAACTCTGAGCTCTGTTCACATGCAGCAACAGGCACCTAACTCTCTGCATCAGCTTTCTGAGTTAACTGCTTTTTCACTTGCTTTACATGGGAGTTTATTGACATATTTATCTCCAAATTCTCTAATTTGGTTTAAAAAAGACAGTCAGCTATATGGTTCAAAATTTAGCTGCCCAAAGAGAGCCATGGCAATCTCCATGCATCTTTCTGCTGTCTTTTTCAAGAATATGTAACATACAAAATGGCCTCAGCAGCTTTGAGAACAAACCTGTTATTTAAAGAAATTTACCCTTTCACCATATTACTGTAGGCCCACAAACGCATACATTTTTTTCACATTAAATGTTGATTCGGCTTTAATCTTAAAACATACGGATGTCATTCTCTTTTTGCTCAGAGGCACTGATGCAACTGAAGAAAAACATTAAGTTTCTGGAGGGAGGCCAAGCTGGATAGCAGCAGCATAGAGTATACAGTGCTACCATTGACATCAGATCTGGAAGCAGATCAGATATGAATGGAAGACCCATAGTGAGTCAGGTTTGCATGTAAACCTCTAGTGAGTCTGGATTAGCTCCAAAAGCTAATGTGATATCAATGAAAGAACTGCACTGTATCCACTTTTGCTGCAAAATCAGATTGGGTTTAGTTCATGGATTAAAATTCGGCCAAACTGTGGGGATAATTTTTTTTTAAATGGACCCTTCAAAACTTCATTAAAGGATTGTTAAGACATTACACAAAATAATCAGAGCTCAGAAGTCCATAGCTGAAGAGGTCAATGTGACCCGCTTTAGTTTTTTAAAAAAAAAAAAAAAGAGGGAGAGGTTTTGGACTCTGCTTTTTGTAATACCAGTCTCACCTTTCTACAGTTGACAAACATTTATTTTCAAGAGAGGGTTCTTATCTTTTACTTCCTATTGGCAATTTCAGGTGTTTTTATCCCTTGGTTGCTGATTGATGGATTTATTACTTCCTGGAATCCAGGAAGATTTTTGTCTTGGGATAAGAGCAATTTAGAGCGAACAAAAAAGTAATGCTTTTCTGAACAGCTTTCAATTATAAATATGTAGGCTATCAAGTATTTCCCTGCTTTTCAAAATATATTTGCTTTTATTGTTTTCTTAAATGTATGTTTTCCAATTACATCAGTGCTGTCCTCCTGCTCTCTCAATTCTTGCACTAAAGTTTTGAAAAAGAATAAAGCAAATGGAAAAGCCAGGATGAAACAGAAGCAGCCCAATTCGCATTAATAAAGCACCATCTTCTCTTTGTTTTGTGGAAAGCAAACTATATGTTATGTTCTGCAAACTCAAAGCAAAGTGTATAAAATGTTACCACTTCTATTGGACAGTTAAAGGTTTTGCTTTTTATAGCCTTGCAGTCTTATAACTTCCTACTTGGCGATTTCTTTCTGCTTCTGCTTACCATGAAGGAAAGAATCCATTCTAGTTTCAGTGGGTAGGTTTAAAGGTGCTCCTTACCCACTCAACATTAAATCCCTGCTGTGCAGCCCCATCATAACCCACCATTCTGATGACTCAAGCATCACATTGTGCATACAAAACATTTGAGATTGCAGGAAGGTCACAGAGACATAGGTCTTCTATCACGACCAGAAAGCCAACACATTAATCCGACCCCTCTTTTGAAGTGTCAAGTATACTATACGTTTTCCTTCTGCACTTTTCTCTTGAACTCAGCTCTGGGGCTGCCCAGATGTTTTGTTGTTTGATATATATGTTGTAGCAAGGTGGTAGCCTTGAAAGACATGAATGAAGCTACAGGATTTCTTGAATAATTTTGTTTTCATATTTTTGTAGTATTCAGAAATATACATTAACAGAGAATAATTCTATCCTCAGGAGTAGACATTCAGAACCATATTAATTCATTCCTTTGTTCATACACTCGCACATACTAAAACCATGCCAAACATTAGCCATAGTCCAGGTTTTAGAACCATACATACACAATCTGGTTCCAGAATTCTGCTGAAACCTCTGTGAAAACAACCAATTCAAACAGACTCTCTTGTGAGGAAGCAGCAGGGCTCTCTGCTCTTTCCAGTTTGTGAACTTACTGGGTTCTTTCTTCCTATCCACCTCCTCTCTCCCCTCCTACTGTTAAGCATGGACCCCAAGGATCATTCCTGACATGCCAGTTGGATACAGCCTTCTCTTCCCTTCCTTGAAAGAGAACATAATATGCTTGTTACATGCATTGCTGGAAAGTTTTTAAATGGTGATTGAATTTCCAGGCTTGCTGCAAATGTCACACCTTCTCTTCACTACACGTGTGAAATTCAGCTTCCTGTTTTTATGATGCAGAACAGACAGAGTCTGACACTAGAGTCTTTGCATTTATGAACTTTCTAGGTACAAGCCAGCCTGACTCATCCCAAGATTGAAACTTGTCAGAAGGAGATCCCAGTTTATATATTTGAGCAATGTTATTGTTCAAGGGACAAGCATAAGCAATTCATCTTAATTTGAGATGGCAAAGAAATGAGTGAGAAAGACTAGCAACAGATGTACTTTTGTTTTCTTTGTGCAGTGGAAAAACAAAATAGAAACCGAATCCCCGAGTTATTATTTCTGTATGCATATTTTAAAAAGATCTCAGATTTGAGTCAAAGTTTTATCTAACCAGTACATTTCAAACATTAACCCACCGCTTTTATACACCACAGGCTAAATGATGTCTCCCTGCAGTTGGGCAGGAGCACTGTGTGGTAACAATTTCCCTCTTCCTTCCTCAGTGTGCAGGAGGCATCGTTCAAATCCAAGTATAGGAATAACTAACCACTACTGATGACCCTATTAATGCCAGAGAGAGACAGTATTATTGATAAAAGCCAAGGATGGCCCTACAGCTCCAAAAGCTTTCCTACATCCAGACGAATGTCTGTGCATACATGACTTCCATCTAAAACATGCCTTTATCGATTTCCCCACACACCCTTTGGAAATACCCTGTATTGCAAAGGAACAATGCTGTGGGAGTACACACCCTTTCTGTGGCTGAGGCGTTGGACTTCCAAGTATGACCCCTACATGTGAGGCTGATGAGTGTGCAAAATCCTTTTGGCTGTGATAACTTTAGGGCAAGTGTAATCTTGGGAGCTGTTCCAGTGATGCAGTTATTTCAGCATGGCTACCAACCTGCCTAGGTACATGGGACTATACTTTTGTCTCCTGCCCCACACAGGCTGTAACATGAAAACCCCAAAATCCGTGGGGATAAACTTTCATTTTTTTCTTCATCTGTAATACTTAGAATAACTCCACTGACAACTACAAATTACCTCCGAGTAAAACTTGTGTCAATAAAAAGATTTGAACCTTGGAACCAGGCAAGTTAATCAACTGAAGCTAAAAGGATAATTTAATTCCTAGGTACTAATTTTTAACTCCTAAGAAACAGTTTAAAGGTTGCTATACAATCCCTCACATTTGAGCTCTCAGAGTTACCAGTTTCACCCACTGTGTTGATCATATGATTCATGTACACCATCCTGATGATATCCTCAGGACTTTTATCCCAGAAAATACCAATAAAGGTGTGTGCAGTCTTTTTTCTTGGTTCCTCTGAAGTCTATGCCCTTTTTCAAATATATCACAAACTTGCTGTCTCCAATTCAAATGCTCTGTCACATTTTCCCTGTCTCTCCAGAGCCTCCTCTACATCTCGTTTTTCTCTCAGGGCACAGCATCTGCTGGGCTCCTTCTTTGAGGCTCTCAGCAAAGCTCAAAAGGCAAACAAAATACACAGAAATCTCTGAACTAAATTTCCATTTTTCTACAGGATTCTTGACCTATTGATCTTCTCGATCTTAAGGGTCAATCACCTCAAGAATTAGCTCCTACCCTGTAACTTAATAGTGACCCTTGCTGTAGACAAGCTATTCCTTGTCACCATTCTTCCAGCAATCATTCAAAACCTGCTGGCCTCGCATCTCTCCTCCCTACATCACTATCCTCTGGGCATCTGTCCCCAGCTGCATCTACATCTGGAAGAGAGGGGCCTGACACATCTGCAGATGCAAGGCAGCAGGCTGAACTCTCAGGACTCACACTTCACAGAGATCTGCCAGACATGAATAACCTGGTATCAATAAGAGGGGGATGCAGCTCTGACATATGGTGTTTTGGGTTGTAGACCTAAAAACTGGTTTTAAGTCCTAATCTGTTAAACAAGCACATTTACTGAAGTGTTGGGATTTCAGAAACAAAACAAACCAAACAATGACAAAACTCCAAACAAACAAAAAACTCCAAACACTTAGATATCTGACATTTGTGGATGTTTATGGGATGACAGGCTCAGGGCAGTAACATAGGTCCCGACTGCAGCAGAGGTCCAGAATTCACCTCTCTCTGCAAAGAATTTGGTCCATAAGAAGCAAGTGGTAGTACTTATAAAGGGGGTATATATACTCTTGATAACGCAGGATAACAATATGTCCAAATATTATCTATTGCTGCAGTTTAAGAAGCCATCAAAGAACTGTAAAAACAATTGAAATGCCAGTTTTCTCAGAGCACTGCAGATAATCAGTGTGTCACGCAAACAAGTGTGTTTGTCATTAAACGAATGGATTTTCACTGGTGAATTAGCATTAGAAAATTCATTGGTGATACTGGAAGCAACATGTTCATTTTCATACGTAAGTGTAACACACACATAACCAGGTGGTTATTTCTAAATGGAGGTTTGCAAACACTCACTACAATGGTTAGGCTGTAATACCAGTTGTTGATCTGAGGGGTTTCTGTTGACTTTTCTAGAGGAAAAAAAAAAAAAAAGGGGGGGGAAGAAAAAAGATGGATCCAGGCATCAGTCCTTATAAACACAGTTTAAACAATGCAATTTCACAGTTGCTTAAAAGTCACAGAGCAGCTGCGTTGAAATTGTAAAATCTGCAGTTTTATTATGCCAATGACTTTCTATTGGCCTCAGTCATAAAATAACATACTCCTCACTGAAGTTCTCTGCTAAACAAAAAACACATCCAGACTGACGAAAAATCAAACTCAGACAAGCAAAAAATAATTTGGCCTTCATCTTGCTCAGCTCGATTGGTCCAATAATAAACAATTTTATTTTTCTTCCTCACTGCTACTCCTACTGATAATTACCTTATTCCCAATGGAGAAAATAAAGCACTGAAAAGTAACTATTGCTGAGAGGAATTCACAAATAGTACTTTGTCCTCCTGCAGGAGTTCATGGTATGATGAAATTTTTCTAACTCTTTCTATTACTATTTTTGTAAAAATTTCAAATTTGCCAACTGCAAAAGAGGACCTGCTGAGAAGGTTTCTCTCCAACAGAGAAGACAAGAGTGTCCTAATCATTTACTACTGCTTGGAAATCCAGGCGATGGCATTCAAACAAATTATTGCTTCTAGAGTAATAACTATTTTTAGCCTACATCTTCTGTGCCCATGTCTGTAGTTAGAGGGTACATTAAGGTCTAGTGTACTGTATACTTTAGACAGAATATAAATAGGTTCTAAATATAGCACTTACTTGAACGCAAAATAGATGGTCCACACAATACTTCAGGCAGTGAAACTACTACAACACTGTATTGCTTATAGGTAAAATGTCAGAGAAACAGGGAAAATAGCCCTTATCGTGGTTTTCGTATGACAGCGTTTGAATCACAGACCTCAAAACAAGGAAGATATAGGTAGGACTATTGCCCTTAACTCATATCATGTTCTAAATCTGATTTCCTTGTGCTTTTTAGCAATTCATTTCATGTTCTAAGTGTGATTTCTTTGTGCTTTTTAGCCCCACTTTTCTAATACTGCATGTGTTTTTTTCCATGCTTTGCTCTTTCTTACTACAGTGACTTGTCAAATATTTGAAGGACAGCATACCAGGATAGATGGGGTACAAAGCCTTCTTTAGGAGACTGTAAACAATCTACTATGATTCGCAGCAAATTATACTTGTACGGGAATGAGTCCGTTAATTTGGTATTTGTAATAGCATTTTCCAGCTATCCAACAGGATAAAAGATAGCATGGTACACAGTGGCTATGATCAGAGTATCAAATATTGAATCAGTAGGAACCCCCAAAAGACATTTTTATTACCCATTTAGATTTCTTAGATTTAATACAGTCTGTTGTTATGCATACCCTTAGATTTAGAAAACAGTGAACATTCATCTTCTGAAAGTATAAATAAAATTGATCTCTGTGGACATTATCTGATGACTCATCTCTTGGACTATGTAGAAATTCAGTTACTATCAAATAAATTATTTTCTTTTGGAACAGCTACAGCTAATGCAGTCATCATGCTGACAATGTGTACCATTTAACCTTAGGGCTTATATTAATTTTACAGGGGAACTAAAACCATAGACCACTATCATTTAATAGACTACCTAGGTACACAAGCATTGAGTTGAATCTAGATTTCTATGTGCTCAAAAGGACACTGAATTGCTACTGTTCAGCTTTCAGGGTTAGCAGCCTATTGAATTGGAAGGGGCCTTTTGTACGCCTGAGAGATAAGATTTCAGATTGCTTGCAGACTCAGCCTGATCCTCTTAAACTATTTCTGGTTTTATATTTGGACAGCAATGGCAAATGGATTATCTCATTCAGGTCAGTCAGAATTATTCAGCCTTCTGTCTGAATCCCACCTTGACCTTCCACTTCAAAACTAGCACTCAAAGACTGAGAGCACCATAAAAATATCTGCTTCGGACCCACATCACAAATGAGTTACACTCTGCCAAGCATCATAAACCTGCACTGTGAAAAAAACCTGACACCTAACAAAATTGATCTCTTTTAATTATCCGATGCAATGTGTCACAGATTCCCAGGCAGTTCACACCTCCCAGAACTGTTTTGTTTCAGATATGTGGAAACACGACTATGAATGCATTAATTCTCTGAAAATTAGCGACTAATGCGTTTCTTCCAGAGCCAGAGTTCCTAATACCGAAGATGGCAAGTAGAAGGAAATGCTGGTAGGGTGCACCACCCTGTGTCTTCAATTTGATCTCTGTACATATGGAAAAAGAGGTGATCACAAGCAGTGTGGGATGATTCCTGAAAAGCTGTGATAAATCACACAGAAGATGACTCAGAGCACTCTGGGGCTGGAAATTGATGGTTCACTGTGTTGCCTTCTGGATTCTCCATTAGCCATACAGATGACCGAGATTCTAATTTAAGTATCCAAGCTCTCACAGTATTTTTATTTGGCATGTAAATTCCCTTGGGCAAAAATACTAAGCCCAGGTTACACAGACTGTGATAAAAGGCATAGGTTCACCCCAGACAGTTATTTTTTTTTAATTCAGTAAAGCTTCAAAAGATTCTGGTTGTTAAAAACCTGCCAACGATGATAACAACAAAACATTTTTAGTAACAATAATAGTTTTCAGGTAAACTGGATATTCTGAAATTTCCATATCTTTATCAGAAATGCTGTATGATTTGCCTTCCTTAAAACAAGAGACAGACATGTCTTAGCTAAAGCATGCTACACTTTCATTTTGACTGTTTCACCCCCAAAATGCTATGTTTCATAGACTTAATCTCTCTTTTGTGTTTGATTTTCAATAGTCAGAGAAAAAAAGCCATCATGCAGGAATGGAACGTAAAGCAGACTATCTGCTATCTATTGCTGTGAAACAATGCATGATTTGTGTTTTCTGTAACTGATTTAAGTCACAGCTGAATTGCAAATCCCTCCTTGTCAGAAAGCATGTGAAGTCTGGACAGCTCTAGAGTTCTAACAAACCTGAACGCTGACCTTGCATATCTTTTCTTTCACTTTTGGAACACTCGTGAACTTAATTTGAGTGTAAGTGTTTCAAGGATCAGTCTGAAACAGTGTTTTTGAACTTAGCTGGGTCATAGGAACTTTCTCAGCACTCTATTATAATTTGCAGTTTTGCTATAATAAAACCCCCAAATATATTGCTACTGTCTAGACATTTTATCTGAAACAAGTGTCCTTTGTAGTCTCAGAGGACTTTTCTATTTTATTTCCTGTAAATCAAAGTCTGTGAAGAGCTTTGGTTCTTATTAAGATATACCCTTCACAGTCCAGCGACTGCCAACGTAGGCAAGCCATTGACAGTTCATTTACATATAACTGATGACTTCCATCAGGTAGTTGGCTCAAAAATACAATGGACATTTAGAGCATATCCAATATTTCTTGTTCTTTGATGAGCATCAAGTGCCAATTTATACATAGAAACCAACTATTGGAAAGTGAAGGCTTCTCTTCACTGACCTTACACTGTCTTTTGCAGATCTGGAGTGACATATTGTCATCTCACTAACCGCAAGTTCATTCCTCCAAAGAGGTATGTTGAGCAAGCTGGTATCAATAACCACCAAAATAACTCTGAAGTTTCACAGAAAAATGCATTAGTAGTGCAAGTCACTGCATTTACTGTAAAGTGGCAAGCAAGGTTTGGATTTGGGGGCAGGGGCTGACCAACGCAACATGGAGCTGTGGAGGCTACTGCTCCCTCAAGCACTGCTTGGACAATCAGCCACACCCTCCCCTGGGGCCAGAAGGAGTGGGGACAGAGGGCAGCCACTGCAGACTGTAATGTGGATGCCACTCCTAATAGTGAATGCTAATGGATTCACAGCTGGAATGAATACAGCTTGGCAAGGCACAGGGAGGTGATGGACATGCTTTGGGCAGGCTTGGGCAAATGCAAACCAGGGTTCAGTCTTTGATATGGTTTGGCACTTAGGTGCTGTGGTGAGTGGAGGAGCAGAAGAACCAGTGATGGAGAGTCCCCAGAGCTCTGGCAGTGATAAGAGGTGACGGATGTGCACCTGCCATCCGGAGAGGATGAGGGAGAGTAAACCACTCAGGTTAATGTTAGTTACTTCATTTTGGGTGTATGCTATTGGAAAGCATTATTAACAAGGTCAAGAACACAGCAGAAAGGGTTTTTTTAGAAAATATGATTTATATAAGAATATAAAATTATAGTTAATAAAAATCATTAGAAAAACATAGAAAATATCAATAATTAAAATATTGAAAAAGACTGAACCAGGCAAAGGGGGACACGTGCACCCTCCTGCTAATAGCTGGGTGGAGCCAGAGTGCACATCCCACAGCAGCATCTGTTCAGATTACTTTTTCCATTC
This sequence comes from Actenoides hombroni, assembly GCA_024336885.1. Taxonomy (NCBI): domain Eukaryota; kingdom Metazoa; phylum Chordata; class Aves; order Coraciiformes; family Alcedinidae; genus Actenoides; species Actenoides hombroni. The sequence goes on from WUAM01000012.1 coordinate 2,006,638, forward strand.
CTGTTAAAAGGGATGAAGGAAAGCAGAGAAGAAGCCTTCCAATTACCCTACTGCTTCCACTGAGAGAAAGCAGGCAGGATCCATGCAGCAACAGTGGCAAATGCTTCAACTCTTCCCCAAACTTTCCTCTGCATCCAAGTTATCCTCAAAGTTGCAGCATCAGTTCTTCATATGCAACATGCTCATGCCTTCAATCTAATCAGCAGGAGGGTAGTTAACTGATAACCTGGTAGGGCATTTTTAAACTTAGAAATTATAATCAATTGACTTCCTTCTGCCAGATGCTTAAGCACCTTGTTTTGGCAGAAGGGGCATGAACAGCTGGGATGGACAGTTGGAAACTCCTAAAGGGCATCAGCTGGCAGTGGACAGACACTTCTCTGTAAGCAGAACATCTATTTTAGAGGGTCCCCATTGCCTCTCACCTCCAGGTGGGCTGGATGCTGAACCAGCTGCTAATGTGCCTGTGTGGCAATGGGGAGGAAAGTTCTGTGAAAATAATATCCCTTAACAATTTTCTTGCATCAGTTGTCAGCTGTGCTTACACAGGACAAAAGAAACAAGCCCTGCCTACAGTCCTCCACGTTGCACAACAGATTGATACCAGTTTCAGGGACAGAAGTACCACTGCATCCACTGAAAAAAAATCAGAGGTGCCACTTACTCTTTTAGACACCAAATTCTGAAATGTTTACTGAATTTTTACAGAAGGATGTTGCCTCTCCATTTACAGGAAGACTGTCAGAAGAGAGATTTGTCCCTTGAAGAAAAAAGACCTATAAAAAGAAACCCACTGGTTTATATGTTGCCTTCGGAAGGTTACTAGTTGGTACACTTTCACAGTTTTGTTAATCAGTCAACTATGTGGTAGTGTTTTGATCATTATGTATGTTGCACACTGAATAACCCTATCATATGCAAATTGATACATGTTTTAAAAAATGCTCTAAAATCATATAACTTGCTGGATTTTCACATTCATTATGACTGACAAATGTCTATTCCCAGCGGAGATTATTCTGAAAACCTAGGATGAATTTTCAGACTATTTCAAGGAGATCAAGATCATATTCTAAATAAACAAACTATTAGCCACAGTGACTTGATCTGAGTCTGTTTACAGAAACATGTATTTGCAAGCAGAGCTCATTTCACGTGTCCAAGAGGTGAAATTCCCAAGTTATTCCTAGTTTCAATCACTGGATTGCCCTAAGTAAATTTGCTGACCATGTAGAACTATTTTCCATGTGATCAAAGAAATTATAGCTGGTTTGATTACTCTCAATTCTTTACAAAACTTTTATTTTTTAATTTATAAACCTCATAACACATCCTTGCAATATTATTACACAGTTTTTAGTTTCAGCATTTGCTAACACAGTTGCTCAGTAGTATCTTTTTTTATTTTTCAGAAAAGGAAAAGTTGAGCCATATATGTAAGATGCAATAGCAATTTTTAAGACTTTATAAAGTAAAAGAATGGAAAAGGAAGATATTTACCATGCAAGTCCAGAAATCTCCCTATTTTATTTGTTCTGGCCTGAGGTAGAACCTTGTTTTGATATATAGTAGTGGAATGGGAGAGTTTAAGAAATTTTTTTCATCCTGAGCAAACCAAGGAAGAAAAATATCACCAGCACATGACAAGAGGAAAGACTTATCACCCATCAAGAGGGGAGAAAAATGGGACCAAAAATACACTTGTGTACATCATACATATAAGAGTTGACACGGAAGCTCCTAAGTGCTAACACTTTACTTCCCCCAAACCAAACACATTTTCATAATCTTTATGTCCCCTGGGGAATCACTCCTAAAATGCAAGTGAAAGAGGAGGGCTAGGGAGACAGGTATGACTGCATTAGGCACACAAGGTCCAGCTTCATATGCTTCACCAAGAACAGAAAAATTATGTATTTTCACAAAGGTGAAGGTAAGTCGACAGCAAGAGGAGGACGAAATACTGCTCTGTGTACTGAATTCATAAAGCAGCCCCTTACCAATGCAGCCTGTTGCATAAAAGTGCCTCACACAGTAAATACTCATTTGAAAATAGGACCAACACCATCCAGAGCTATGTTCTTGGTATGTATTTTGGCTTGCTTTAAAGTAAAATAAAATAACATATATTTAGCTTTAAAATGGCACATATTTGGCACAGTTTTGATGAATAGGAGTTTACCATGTGGATATTACTTTCTACAGAAAATAGACTATTCAAAAGAAATAACAAGAGCAGGATGCTTTCTAATATGTTCCAAAAGTAGAAAAAACAAACACACGCAGAGAGACAAACAAACAAACAAAGGACTTCGTTCTGCAAATACTTTCACATGTGAGAAAATAGCACTTCACTGCCTCCATGCCAGTTGTTATTTTTCCAGGAAAAAGGACCAAGTCAAACCTGACAAGACGAAGAATAGTGCCATTGGAGTAACAGGTAGCCAAATGACTTCTACAAACATAAAATAACTTGTATTAGTGACCCTTTTAAAAGAAAAAAATAGAATAGAGGATTTAAAGGATGCACTCAGACACGTGCATGCACACGACCACTTCATGCATTTAACCAGTACCACACCACTGCAGAAGGTTTGGCCAACAAGTCCCACAAATGCTGTTACTGCTGATGGCGAACTTGCAGGTGAGACTGGCAGGAGGCTTTGTGCTGTAGACAGACTTTGAGGGGTCAGTTAGGGACTAGGCAGGAAATAAAGAGCTATTTAAAGACTTTGCCTTCCTGCATCACTCTGGTCAACACAGCCAACACCACTTTGGCCCCTGTGTTACTTCTGCTGTGTCTCTATATCAAACACGTTCCTTATGATTCCTCTTGAAAGATTATTTGCACCCTTAACATTCTGACTGAGCAATGCAGTCCTCAGTGATGGTCTCCAACTAGAAAATACAATTGGAATAGCTGCAGAATAATTATAAAGAGTATAGAAAGAAACAATTGCCAAGAACATTTATATTATGATTTCAAAGTCTAACCAAGCCTCTCCTCCATCAGTAGTGAAAACAAGGAGACAGGAGGAGAATAACAACAGAAGGGATAAGAAAGAGAAGCATCTGGAAGAAATAAGCAGGAAGCCCCAGAATGGAAACTCTCTTGGCAGGATCCGTGGAAAATAGACCCATATCCATAGAGCTGAACTGTATAAAATAATCCATTACCACATAAAGATTTAAATAATACATATATTTATACTTTGCTATTACCTATTCTGCTCAAGTTAAGAAAAAAAAGGACCTTTGGTAGTTTAGAGAGCAGTCCAGATAAGAAGGGTCAAATGAAATTGATTTCTTCCTCTGCATGGTGCACTTTTTCTCTTCGGGTTTTGCACATGGAAACGGCCTCACCAATACTTTCTTTGTTGGATACAGTACTTGTGGCTTCTCAAAGTCTAATCAGCACTGAGATGTGTCAGGAGTGGGATGGAATAGGGGGAAGTACAGGATTCACCACCAGAAGTATATCATTTAAAAAAACAAACACCAACAAAAAACTCCAAACAAAAAACCAAACAAGAACCAGCATGTTGTTAAACCAACAAAAAACTGACTACACAAAGTATCCTTCACAATTACCCCTCAAGATACTTATGGAGCAGATAAACAAAAAGTTGTCTTAAGCCATGCTACCTAAAAATCAACTTGCAGCGTTCACGCACAAAGCTGTACGAGTACCCTGCACAGCAGAGGCAGCCACTTCACAACTTCTTAATGACACACTGCGATGAGATACTGATACTGAAGATTTTTCCTGGGGGCAAAAACGGTCAGATAGTCTAAACCCAATCATGTTGGTTCTGATGTGTCCACTTCTGCCACCGTTCGTTGCTTTTGATAAATGCCTCGAACGCACTTGGTGACTGTGGCAGCACACTGTAACAGATTGCCTTGTTCTTCTGTCTCAGTTTCCTCATCTTGAAAGTTAGGATAATGCTGGAGCCTTTTGCAGTTGTTAATTATCTATTTTTAAAGCTATAGAAAAATTATCTACCACTTGGTGCTTTAAGTGCAGCAACAAATATACATGTTACACTGGTTAGCATCAGAGGTACAGCAGCCGAACTCCGGACAAAGTGACCCCAAACTGAATAAAGGCAGAATTGCACAACTTTGTCACATGGTCAGTGCAAATCTAACTGCAAGTTCTAGTCACAACGATGAACAACTACACATGTTTATTAAGGGAAATAATTTGTAGATAGTATCACAAGTATTCAGATTTTGCATAGCTGGCCACTAAACACAGCTGAAATTGAAGATGAAACCAGGTATGACCTGGAACACTGGAGGGTAAAGCAAACAGTTTTGGGTCCTTTCACAAGAGAGAAGCTATAGGCTGAAATCTTGAGTGACAGCTCTCAAGCTTCTCAGCTAATTCTTGTTAGGATGGATGAATCATATTTAAGTTGCTTTTCAATTTTAAGATATATGCATTAGAGAAGCATAAGTCACCTTGTCCCTTTAGATGGATGCTGTTATATCTGTTTACTGCCATTAGACATTAAAAGAACAGTTATAGTCATTAAGAGGTACTATGAAGACACACTATTTTATTTTTGAACCACTGGTGTTCCTGAAACTACTTCAGATCATAACTATTAAAAAAAAATCTTGAGTTTTTTCTTTCCTTTCTCACTGCAGCTCTTTGCAGAAGCAATGGAGCTCTAAAAACAGCCTCAGCCCTATATTGGCTCAAGTTAGCAGCAATATTGTAACGTAAGTTTCTGTTGCACAAAATTCATTAAAAGCAAAGATGACAGCTTGACTTTCAGATCACAGGCAGAGTTACAGAGCTGGCTTGTAAAGAAAAAAATCATCATCTTATTGGATATGGAATTCTGAGATAATAAATATGGAAACCTGTAATGACATTTTTGGTCAGTCTCCTGAATATAACTAATAATCAGACAGTCTGCTGTTTCACAACCCTGGCTGCAATTTACAGTTATACACAGGCAGATTTCCCAACTCACCACACCAGCAACACAAATAAAAACTGAGATGTACAGAGGGATGTGAACAATGGGAAAAAGCAAAGAATTCTAGCAGAAATGCAGAGATGGGTGAGCATTTGAAAGCCTAGACCTTTTGTCAGCTAAATTTGGGGTTGAGAAGAGAGGGTTGGCCCTCAACCATGCGGAACGGCCTTGCCCCACAGAGGATCAGGGGAAAAGCTGCCAACCTGTGGAGACACAGCCTCACCTTGACTTGAGAGCAGCACCAATAACCAAGAGTTCAGGAGTGTTGCCTGCCTCCAATGAAAAAAGGTTCCTCTACCTCAAACAAATCTTTCAAAGTTGGCAAATCCAATGTGACAGCACTGGGAGAAAGGCAACTGGAGGGACCTGAGACTCTGAAAGCTCCTGAGAGGCAAATATGGTAATTTTAGAGGAAGTCTATACTATAGACCATACTACAGTTTATAGTCTATACTACAAATCCATTTCAAATTCACAGTTTGAATACATACACTTACATATATGACAAAGTCATGGGATCCTCTTAAAAGACCAGCAGTTGTACACCAGCTCTCTCAATACCCAGTTCCCCCAGCAGGTCCAGTGATTACTATGTATATAAAATTGCATTATGATCTAACAGCTTGGAAAACAGAGCATCGCAAATCATGCATTATTATTTTAAATCAGGAGCTGGAAGAATGTAATTTCAAAATGAGTACAAGTGACGAAAGGAACAAACAATAAAAGACAAATGATACTGAAATATTAGCTAAGTGACAAACTTGAAAATATTCTGTTCCTGTTTATTTTCTTTTCATACAATACAGAAGCTGTTTCATTGTGTCTCCATTAGCACCCCCCATATCATAGCTACAGTATATGTATGCTGATAGGGGTTCGTGCTCTGTGCATTATGGTTGGTTATATATTTCTCAAAAGTTAATCCACTTTGAAATTTATTAAGCAGTAAAACTAAAATTCTATTAACCTTAATGGGATTTACACAAGAGAATTCACACTTAATATGGATGCAACACTGATGCTTAAAACTGTTGCCAGGAAAAAAAAGAAAGACAGGCTTAGTGTAGTTAAAGCAAAGCCATCACATTTTCTATTTACGTAGTCCTTGACAAGGGTAATCCTCTGTGTATTAAGGAGAGAAGAAAAAGCCACAGACTGGTTGGTATTTAAGCTTCCCAGATGCCATGCAAGATAACTGCATTTGCCAATAAGGGTGGTCTTACTGGTGTGGGACTAATCAATGTTGGTAGAAGGATGGAAAGACATTATCTTTGGTTTTCTTACGGGTCCTGCAAGCGCTACTGCTCACGTTTTGTGCTGTACAATAACACTGCTGTTGGAATACATTCCCTTGAATATACATGTCATATAATGAATACAAATTCATATTCTCCCTGTCCCAGCCACTCCTCACAACCAAACTAAAGCAAGGCTCGCCAAATTTATCGCAAGAGAATATTCACCTCTATTGTTTCCTGGGTAAAATTAATTGTGGACTAGCCTCTAAATCATCTGGTTAACATGTGGGAGATGATTGGCTTAATTTGGAAAGTCTGAGTAATCTCTGAGTATGTGGTCCTGAATTCAGCTTTCCAAGAAGAAATGTATTAGATGCAGAGTACCAAAATGTAAGAGTGCTAAAGAAGAAATTTCAGTGGGACAGAACTGGAGGTCCTGAGTTTTGTTCAAAGGGGACCACTTAATGGTGGGTGCATCAGAGTGAAGTCTGCACAGGAAAACCTAAGGACCCTGAGGCCTCACCTGTGCAGACCCTGCTGCAGGAGTGACAGCAGAAGCTGGAGAACATTTTGGCTCCTGCACATACAACTGTAGGTCTCCCTGGGCTTTCAAGCTTTTTGGGTGACACACAGGAGCTGCAAGAAGCAGTTAAGTCTTCTGAGAATGGCCACAGTTAAGACGTTGTCTTTGAAGTGGTTTCATGGGTTTCAAAGTGGCACATCAGACAAGTTTAGGACACGCATGTGATAGAAAAGTTGAATTATTTGTCCTGGCACTTTATCCTAGGAGTACATTTCACTCAAAACAAGCAATGCTACCCAGGTGGTATCTTGCCCTAGCAGGCTTATATACCAGTCCAAATGAAAACATTTGTAATATTAAGATCTAATCTTATGCAGAATAAAATCAAATAAAAGCCCTTGGAACAATCATGAAGGAATTAGAAAAAGAAAATCTTGTGTAAATTACTAGAAACATCTCAGACTTCACAAGGGTTCTAATTTGGCATCCCTGAAATAAAAATAGCAGCCTGAAGCAAAACAACTGGAACAATGTTGTACTACAAATAAATGGGTACTTTTAGAATAAACCACACTGTAAATGCACTTGGATATACTGACATTAACCTGTAGTCTGAAATGATGAAAAATAATTACTTCCTTTCTTATGCTACATTTCTTTCATTAGGAATTAAATATTCACAAAATAAAGCCTCTCATTCTCTTAGCATCTTTGTCCTTCTTTAACAATGCAATCCTGATACTCTAACAAAGCTTTCCAGTATGGATTTGCAGCTACAAGTCTGATTTGTTACTCCACTCATGCCATTCTGCCCAGAAGTGTTTTGAAAACAACCATTTTAAAGCCATTTTAAAGCTGAGTTTCTCTCTGCCCAACATGATCTGCTGTGTCAATATTCTTCATTAGCTAAGATAAACTATGCAAAAATGAAATTAGATGGTGCGGAGAAGAATTTAATGGTAACTATCTTCTGAACATAGAGATTAATTCAATTTCGGTCTTACAGTAAACTTTCTTGTACTTAGAATCAGAGCCAGGCTACATACTCTGAATCTAAGTCTGCATCTTTTCTGTCCATGGGGGTAGAGGGTTCATTTTGCAAGGGCATCTGCATTTGAAGATTTGGGGCTTTTGTATTTTGGATTGCATTCTCCTTCCCATCACGATTGCATTAATAGAAGCATGACAAAAAGTGATTCGTCTTTATGTGTGTGCCAGGAATCTGAAAATGGTGATTGATTTTGGTCACAAACTGGTCAGCAATCGGTCTTCCTAGAAAAAAGAACTGGAAGCACAGGAAGAAAGCCCTGAGCTAATCAAGACCGAGCAGTCAGGTGCCTAAATCTTCATTTGAAAAAAACCAAGCCTTTTGGCATCACAGTGCACAAATGTGCTATTTACTGACTGCAGTAAAGAGGCAGGAGTAGGCATGAACCTACTAATAGTGTTGGTATCAGCTGCCAGTGCAGCTCAGAGCATAAACACACTCGTTGGTGGCCTATATCATGTGGGCAGGTTAAGTGCTTGTGTGGTGGCCAAGGTCTCAATTCACTTGCTGTTCTTGTAGAGGGGCAGTCAGGTTCCCACCAAACTTCTCTAATGCAAGTTTAATACCTAGTCCCATGTTGGGTATGAACAGCAAATAGTTCACTGCAGTGGCTGCACTCTCCAACTAAAGGTTAGAAATGTTGTCTACATGCCCATCTGGTTCAGAAAAGCATATTAGCCATCCCACAGAGCTTTCTCCTGAACCCTCTAATGTGCAGAGCAAGAATACTGAGTACCTCTGAATATTTATCCCTTGTGGTGCACTCAACTTCACACTAAGACCAGGGAAACAAATGCTGCATTGCTTATCTTGTATTTCCATTTTTTTGTAGTGATATTGAGGGATATTTTACATTCAAATGCTATCTGTCTTGAATTAATGAGGATAAGAAGCATGCAGTACATTGCTACATATTTTCAGTAGCCCTTATGTTGTTTTCAACCTGTGAATGTTCTTGAGGGAAATATACCACAGGAAAAGATACATATGAAAGGAAAAAGTAGTTATACTGAGTTCTAACTCCCTTCCTACTCATATATCTGTCTTTATTCTTTCTGCAAAACATCCACATGGCTGATGGGTCACATGAGAAAGGATAGAAAGAAATATTGAGCAAGGAAAAAAAATACAGTGAAAAGGTTTATTTCCCTTAAAAAGCAGTGCAGCAAATGAAGAACAAGCACCATAGTTCTTTACTAATATTCTAAACTCTTTTCTGTCTCCAGTCATACTCATTGAAGAGACAACCACTGCATCTGCACTTCCTTGCTAATTTATCACGCTACACTACGCTCCAGTAACCAGCTTCTCCAAGTATCCCGAACAGGCATCAATCCATATCAACAACATATCCAGTCATAATTTCATGCTGCTAAAACCCACATACCAGGAAACAGATGCAAACAAGTTCATGCACAAGGATGCAGGAATTCAGAAGACCAGTAATCTGGACAAGGAAAGATAGGACATCTGTAGGCTTGCTGCCCAAGACCAGTTTATTTTCTGCTTTATTTCCTGATTCACTAGTCATGGTTTGGTTTTATATATATAAATATATATATACTCACACATACATGTGTGTATGCAAGTCACATCCACAGATACACATATTTATGTCTAAATATATATGATCTTTTCTTCTCAAGTTTGTATCTCTATTACCTCAAGTATACAACTATTATAAGCTTCATTTTATAACTTAGAACACTACTTACAAGCTTATATACATTTAATTGTATCCCTTTTTAAATAAATGAATGAAATTGTTTTTACATAGCATGGCAATTTCAGTTGAATATTCAGCCTTAATGGAATTAATATCTAACAGATTTCTGCAATCTGTCTAAAACTGTTTGCTAAAGAACAATATTATTTCTACTGCTGCATCTGAAGCAAGAATTCCTTGAACTCTGAGAAGCTGAGAAAATTTCACAACAGAATATTAGATCATGTCCTCATAGAGCGCTCCTGGAACATGCAAACATAGCCACACATCTGGGTAGCTGCTGCTATAAAATCTCTCTCATGCAAGTAATCCTTACTCAGCCTTTAGTCAAATTCCAACCATTCAACAAAATGCGTAATTTCCTGAAATATCAACATTTTCTTTCAGAGAAAGTGGCCATGGAGTCACAAATCAAAATGCTGTATCAAGAATTTAAGAGATAATGCATACTACTCAATTAAATCTCATTGCATTTTCTTCCATTTTGCCAAAGCACAACCTTCAATTATTTTTATATCCGAGAGCAAAAAAACAACTCATAGGTTGAAAATCAGTACAGAGTTAGCAACAAACACATCTTATGTCCTATAAGGATTTACTATTTTAGCAAGGGGTGAATCTTGGGGAAAAAAACACTCAAGCCTTCTGTTGAAATTAACCAGACTACATGAATAACTATGCATACAAATGTTTTATGCTTTGGGGGCTTCTAAATTGTATTGTTTTCTGTATTTACAGCTCTCGCAGATACCCAAATGTATTTAGAATAATTTTCCTTTGAGAAGCTACAAAGATTAAATACTATGGTCTGACACTGATAAAGTATCCTCTCAGTCTTCTCCAGGCTAAATAGTCCCAGGTGTCTCAACCTTTCCTCACAAAGTCACCTTTCGAGGAATGGAGGTGAGACTAACTGGTCTGTAGCTTCCTGGATCATCTTTCTTGCTCTTTTTAAAGACTGAGGTGTCATCGCCTTTCCTCCAGCCCTCAGGCACTTCTCCTGTTCTCCATGACCTTTTAAAGATGATGGAGAGTGGCACAGCAACATCTGCCAGCTATCTCATCTCTGCAGACGTTCCCCGACTCTGTTGGGTCAGCAGGTGGGTGCCTCTGTGCCCTTTAACAGTGAAACACCCACTACGAGTACTTATCCTGTCTTTGTGGGGTGTTTACCACATGCTGCTTTTGCCATTACTTCCTGAACCCTTTGTTCGTGGGTGTCTGTGGTTGTTAAAATCTCCTACCTGTGGTTGCAATTGAGGAAGGTGGAGACTGAAGGGGAGTCTTGCTTTTGTGGGTCACCCAGTGCCCAAGGTGCCTCATTAGGAATGTGCTTGTGAAACCACCCATCTATCTCCAACACAGCTTTTCAACAACTTTTTGTAACAATGCCTCCTGACGTTACAAGCCATCAACCTGCACACACTTGTGCAGGAACTTACCTTTTCACCAGGAGCAGGATTGGGGCGATCCCTACAGCAACTGCCTGGATTGAGGTCCCCTTTGTCTGGGTGGATCCATCAGACATCACGGGGGTTTGCTCGGACGGAGCAGCAGTTTATAGCTCTGAGGGGAGCACCCTCCATGTCGGTAGAGCCCTTCCCCTCAGCTGTGGGACCTACACGGAGGTTTCAGGGCGCTCCCTGCAGCTGAGGAGCCTCAGGCGCTTTGCCCTCAGGGGACCAACCGTCGCTCCGCGCGACCAACCGTCGCTCCGCGCGACCAACCGCCGGCGCTCGCGCTTGCGCTGCGCTCCGCGGGGCAGCGCTTTATAGGAGTGAGGGAGGGGCGGGGCCGGTGCTGGCCCTACCCGCAGCACCTCCCCTGCCCGCCCCCGGCAGGAGCCAGCTGATGTCCCGGCATCCCGAAGCCCCAAAAGAGCCCCAAAAGAGCGAGCCCTTTGCCGACCCTTTGTGTCGCGGTCGCCCTTCCCCAGGGCGGACTTACCCCGCTGGAGCCGGTGCCTGGCGTGCGGCTGCTGGTCCCCGTGCGCTCGCTCTGTTCGCCACGCTGACGCCGCTCGCCGCTTGTTCGCTCAGCGGGTGCCCGGAGGGCTCTTGTGTGACGCGGGGGGGTCTCGGCGAGTGCCCGTCGGCGCGTTAACCTCGTTCGGAGCTACCGCCGGTGCTGCTGCTCCGCCCGGGCCACCCCAGCAGCCGCCCACCCGCTGCCGGCCCCGGCCCCGGCACGGCCGAGCCGCTCTCCCGGCTGAGAAAAGCCCCCAAGACAGCTCCTTGCCCCAGCCGTTCGCACCGCGGTTCCCTTGCCCAGCACGGTCTTGCTGCACTGGAGCTGCTCTCCTCGGTCTTCTCGGTCCTTTTAGGACCGTTACAGTATTTTGAAGCCTTTCTTTTTAAGTCTTCTTGTCATCTCACAGAATGGTTGAGGTTGGAAAGGATCTCTGCAGGTCATCTTGTCCAGCCCCCCTGCTCAAGCAGGGCCATCTGCAGCAGGTTGTCCAGTTCCGTGTCCAGATGACTTTTGACTGTCTCTGAGCATGCAGAATCCACAACCCCTTGGGGCACCCTGAGCCATTGCTCAGTCACCCTCACTGTAAAGAAGCATTTCTAGATGCTCCCATGGTGCCAATGGTCTCTTATCCTATTACTGTCACGGGAATCAAAGTAAAGTGGCCAGCCTGCAGTTTCCTGGGTCCCCCCCTTCCCATCCTTTTTGAAAACAGGAATGACATTTGCTTTCCTCCAGCCCTCAAGAACCTCTTCTGGTTGCCATAATCCTTTGCAGAAAATTGAGAGTGGTTTTGCAATGACACCAGACGCTCCCTTGGCACTTGTGGGTGCACCCCGTCAGCGCCCAGGGGCTGACATATGCACAGCTTGCTTAAGTATTCCCATACCTGATTCTCTTCCACCAAGGGTCCGTCTTCCCAGACTGTCCCCCTGATCACCAGGGCCTTGCATGTGTGAAGGCTGTTCTTGCTAGTGAGGACTGATGCAAAAAATGGATTCGGTACCTCAGCCTTTTCCATGTCACCAGGTCTGTCCCATTTAGCAGTGGGCCCATCTTTTCCCTAGTCTTCCTTTTGCTATTTATGTACTTGTAGAAGCTCTTCATGTTGCTTTTGATATCCCTCACCAGATCCACCTCCAGGTGGCTTTTGACTTTCCTCACCGTGTCCCTGCATATGGACAGGGTGTCTATATTCCTCCCATGTTACCTGTCCCAGCTTCCACCTTCTCTATATTTCTTTCTCATGTTTGAGTTTGGCTAGAAGCTCTTTGATCATCCATGTAGGCTTCCTGGCATTTTTCCTTGACTTTCTTCTCTTTGGGATAGACTGCTCTTGAGCTTGGACGAGGTGATTCTTGAACAGCAACCAGCTTTCTTGGACTCCTCTTTCCTCTAGTGCCTCTTCCAAGCTGTTCTCTGAAGGAGATAAATTCTACTTTACTGAAGTTCAGAGTTGTGATACTGATTTTTTTTTGCCCTGCTCCCTCTTCTCTGGTTCTTAAATTCCACCATTTCCTAGCCAAGGCTTGTATCCTTCATGTCCCCAGAAAGCCCTTCTTTGTTTGTAAGTATGAAGTCCAGCAGATGACCTCCCCTCATTGGTTCCTCTATCACTTTTATCAAGATGTTGTCATCATCAGTGATCTCCTAGAATGTCCTTTTGCCCTGCCGTGTTGTCCCTCCAGCAGATATTGGAGTGATTAAAATTCCACATGAGGACCAGGGTCTGTGAATGCAAGGCTGCTTCTGCAGAACACTTCATCTACCTGTCTTCCTGATGAGGCAGTCTATAGCAGACACCCAATAATTACAATGTCTTCCATCCCATAAGCTCTCAGTTGGCTCATCACGCATCCCCAAGCAGAGCTCCATGCACTCCAGCTACTTCCTCACTGCAGCACTCCAGTCCTGCCATCCCACCACGACTCCATCATCCCAACAAGACTACAGCCCTGCACCTGCAGGCAGATCTCTAATTCCTCACGCACATCCCCATACTGCCTGTGTTAGCACTTCAGAGAGGCACCTTGGCACCTGGATTTCCAAAAAGGGGTCGGGGAGGGAGTTCCCCATAACGGTGCCTTGCAGGCACTTCCTTGCGAATGCTGGAGGTGACTCTGCTTAAGCCCTGTTTTGTTGGTTATGTGTTCCCTTCATTCACGTGACCCCAGGCCCTTACAGAAGACCCAAGCAGCACTGTACAGCCTTGTCTTTTTTTTTTTCCACATAGGCCCTGAGTAAAAAGTCCCGAAGCCTCCAGTAAGGACATTGCCAAACTCCTTCCAAGCCTCACCCGAAAGATCTGCCTCCCTGCCGCATTTCAGAGCTCTACCCTGTTCACAGTAGTCACTGAGCCTTTGCAGTAAAAACTCCCAATGCCCATATGTGGCAAGCATTTGCTGTTTACATAGCCATTAGCCAATCTTTCCAGAAGATTTCTTTCTTGCATGCCATTTTCTTACTCGGGTTACAAGTGCAAAAAACAGAGGCCTGTAGTAATATGTTTTAACAGGCAAAAACTCAAACATGAAGTCACAGCCACGATTTTTTTTCAGATGTGCTTTTTAGTGTAGTCTTAGGGCAAAAGAAAAAGCAATATTTTTACTTTTTTTTCTGCTCTCAAGGTAAGATTTAGTTTAAAAGATCTTTTCTTCAGGCTGCCATCTACATTTACAGCAAGATTTAATGAAGAATTACATAGCTTAATGCTGCTTCGCAGAGCTCTGATTGATTCATCCTTCCCTTAGTCATATGACAAATGAATGGAATAAAGGGTGACTAGCCTCCCTATCTGGTCTCTCCATGCTCTGTGGTGTTCGTGCCAGCCTTACCAAAACTGCTTTTTAAGATCAGTCTGGAAAAAAAATGCCAGAGCCTATCACAAACTACTGTATCAAAGAAACAGGCAAATCTTTCCTTGTTCCATACTCTCCTTAGCCTCCCACTACAATTATAAAATTACAGGGTATTAACAGAAACTAAATAAAGCACTCTGAAGAGACAAATTCCAAAGATGCAAAATTCAAATGCCAAACAGAGAGCATGCAATTAGGTTCTTAAATAATTCTTATCACATTTCATGCTAATATTAGTACTTCCAAAAAACAATAGGAAACTGCAGTATTCCCAGAGACATTCCATTGAAACAGCGTCGTGAGGCATGGAACTCTTAGTGAATTCTTATATTTTGATGTTATGCACAAATAACATTTATCTACAGCTAAAATAGTAAAAATAACTTTGCACTCCATAAAGGATTTGTAATATTTATATGGTGATACCGAGAAAAATTGTAGAGATTTCTTGTGGATCAATGCGAGAGCAAAAATGGGACTTTTCTGTTCAGATTTTCCAGAGCATAAATTAGCACAAACTTTTCCTTAATTGGGCTCTTCAAGTAAGTACACAGCAATGAGCATTAGTCTCTCCTCATTGCTTTTTAAAACCTTTATGTCTATCCAGGTCCCATAGTCTTACAGATTTTAATGGCCTTAATGAAGAAAAAGAGCATTGTTATTCAATTTGACTCAAGCAGATCTCCATTCAGAATGACAATGTCGCCATTCACAATGCTATTGTTAGAGTTGTGTCATCCTTTCTATTTTAAATCTTGTTTTTCAGGAGTTTTTAACTTGCCAGTAATTTTTCTTCCTTGAATCTTGGGCTTAGCAAATAAAGTTGGTCAGTTGGTCAGTCAGTCTGTCTGTCTGTTATCTACAGACACAGTTTACATTCCTGCAGTACACAGTGCCCACTGACAGAACCATCCATTTGGTGAGTTGTTCAGAATATCATTTTATGGAGCTCAAAATCACTGTTGCTCTAAAAAAGTGGGGTTTAGCAAATGATTTACGCACTATGCAGTGAAATCATTTGGATCCTCTGGTAACAAAAATAATCTAATTGAATATTGGCAGGACTGAGGTTTAAATATTTGGTTCTTAGGGCTTCTGGGCTTTGCTAGGTTACATCAGGGAAGACAAAGGGAATACAGGTCCCATCTTTTTTGCTAAGTGAAAAAAAAAGAGCAAAAGCCATTGCATTTCAATGTAGGATCCCTAAACAGTGTATCATTTCTCATAGATCATCTTGAACATTACTCAGTTCCTTTTGAGGATAGTCTTGGGGGCAGCCCTAGAAGAACGAGGCTTTGGTGCACCATGTGTAAAAGATGTAAATATACCATCTTCCTCTTTACATATTAGAACTGCTTTGGCCTCAGAGACAGGGGATCCTCTGTGATTGGGGATGTCTGATTGCCATCTTTGAAGAAAGTCAACACATATACGATACAGCTCAGCTCTCACACCTTCTACATCCTACATGCCCACAGGCTTTTCTTTAGCTAACCCAAACAGCCCATCTGCCTTGCGTGCAAGTTGGAATGTGAAGAACTTTTCTATTCCATAAAGCTGATGGCTATGCTGTTGCTCCTACATATTAATGGAGCTCAAATGGCTGCCTCAGATTTAAATCTTTGCTTCCATGTGTATTGGTAACCCTAAAATGGATTTTCTGCTTTCTAAGTGGGCTATGATCCAAAACAGGAACTGACCATAGCCTGGCATTAGATGCCTTCTCAGCCTATCAAATATTCACTTTAGGGTACACTTTTTGCAGTAACATACAGCAAGAATTAGCTGGAGCAGGAATCAAAGTTGGGTATTAGCTGAGCATCCTCAGCAGTGCAGCTTTCAGAGAACAAATTATTATATCTAGAAGAAAATATTGCTTTCTAAATGCTGGACCAACTGATGGGAAAAATTGGAAGGTAAGAGAAACAGATGGTTCTCTTTCAGGCAAGGGGAGACTGAAGGGAGACAGTAAGATTGAGAGCAAGTGAAAAAAACCTACTATCTGAACTCCCCTTCCCTCATCTTCATCTCCTCCCACTCTTTTCTCAGAAGAACTAAATAATTCAAGTTTGGAATAATTAGTATGACTGCAGAAGTCACCAAAAGACTACCAGAGCCTGGAGAAAAAGCTTACAGCCATAAGAACTGTGCTCATGGTGCCACACTTGGCCCACTCAAAATGCTCAGTAAATGAAAATGGGTTTCTGTAAGAAAAGAATTACTTATCGGTTTAGGCTGAGATCTTTGCTCTGGAGCTGACATCAGAGGTCAAATTAGTTACAGAATTCTGTACTCTCCTCCATTTAGGAGGTGCCTACAATGGAGATTTAAATAATCTCTTCTTCCCTGAAAATTATTTTCAATATCAGATAACCCATATATCAGCGATTTTACAAAATAGGGTATCTATACATACAGCTGTGCCAAGTACATGTGCCAATGAAGGTGGCTGACTTGATTTACTAATCAGAAACTTTAACTGTGATTTCTTGCTCTAAAAGGTGATCACTTTAAGATCACCATTGCAGAAGCAAAAGTTTCCCATTTACTAGCTGGCAGTATAGTCAGAATATGCTTTTGAGCTGACTAGATGTATTATCACCTGTCAGCTATTTAGAGCTCCTATTAAGTTAGAGGATAGACCCGCACTGAGTCGGGGAAAACTACATCTGCTTCCAGACATCAAACTGACATTTCCTGGAAAGAAAATGCCCCACCTGTTCACTATAGTCCTTGGAGCTGCAAATAAGGCAAGCAGACATTATTTTCAGGATAACCAACTGAAAACAGATTAACGAATATTAAAACTTTGCCACTACGTTATTAACTCCAGGAGATTAACCAGGACTGGAAACATTTATATTAAATATGGCGTCGGCAGGAGACTATTCAGGAGAACAAATGAGATACAGGAATAAGGCCAGTAACAACGACTCTGGGGGGGGAAACATGCCCTGAAACAAATGCATTCATATTTTCCTAGTAGGTTGACTAGAAGCTGTCTTCTCATTGACGCTTAGCACTTTCTCGTAACATTGTCAATATTTTATTGATCTATGAGTCTATTAATACCAGAGCCTGGTTTTATGGGACCTAGCAATGAAAATAAATGCAGGTATGCAGCTTCTTATGTCTCTGTGGATAATTTGTCATACTCAGCAGCCAGTATTCAGCTGTCATCAGGACCTCAAACAATCAGATCACTAAAATCATTGGTTCCAATTTCTTAATTTGAATCATATCTTCTGAAATGTCTTTCTTGCTAATAAAGGAAGGAGTCTGCTAAGCAACAGATTCATCATTTCTTCTTGTGATTGAAACCCTGAGAGCAGTTATAAATACTAGAAAGTGGCATGCCTGGGCCATAGAAGATACTCAGCAATCTGCTTCCTGTTACATTCAAATTTTCCATTGGCATCAAATGAAACAGAGGTAAGGAACATTTTGCTGATGGTATCCCAAGCAAATGCAAGCAGGATTATAAAGCATGTAGTTTATACTGACTTCAAAGATTGGCAGTACATTCACTAAATATTTTGCATATTTGTAAACAATTTAATTTTAAAACTTCACAGAAAAAAACATAAAAGTATTTGTGAAAACGAGCCCAACTAAGTAGTTAGATCAGGCAAAAAGAATATCAATAGGCATGTGTTAATAAAGAGTAAATATGTTTCAAGAACCAAGAAATAAGATTTAGAGAATTTCTACTTTTGTAAAATATAACTCACTCTTAAGGGTTTAGAAATCAATCTTGCTGACGAATTTCACATTCTAAGGACCGTGAGTATGAATCATAGATGTGACAATTCAAATTGGATGTCTCAGTATATTTGCTATAGATATAACACAGTGCAGCAATTTCTCGGAGGCAGTTATGGTCCTCTGAAGTCAAGGCTTTGTTGCAACCAGTAAAGTCAAACCTGACTGCCTTTTGGAATTTGCTCAGAATTTTCTTCTGCTGTCTACCCTCAACTGAGAAAAATGTCAGCAAATCAGTTTATTTGCTGATTGCATATCTATGCCAGTAACCACAAAAGCTGAAACTTAATTTTTTCTTTTGTATGTAATGTTTTAATATAGGCACTAAAGGATAACATGGTGTCCCTGCTCTAGCAGTTCTTCATAAAGAACTGCAA
The DNA here is from genome assembly GCA_024336885.1 of Actenoides hombroni. Taxonomy (NCBI): domain Eukaryota; kingdom Metazoa; phylum Chordata; class Aves; order Coraciiformes; family Alcedinidae; genus Actenoides; species Actenoides hombroni. The sequence continues at coordinate 2,025,135 of WUAM01000012.1, forward strand.
GCATCTTGCTATTCTATAGGAATTATGAAATCCTTATTCAAGGGAGTTCTCAAATGTTTGGCAAGAACTATAACAAAACCCACATATTTTGCTAGCATTTCTAATGAATGGACTGGTTTTCCAGTATTCTGATTCATTTTGCAAGCAAAAATGATTTTCACTCCTCTTTTTTTTATAGCACAGATTTCTGCACGTAACTGTTGGGACACAGATTATCTCCAGAGTATTTGCAGAGTAGGACAAATATTTCTTGTTCTGCCATGAATTCATCAGCAGTGTTTCTCAGAACTTTAAATCTTAACTCAAGGGCAGAATTCCAGCTAGATTCATACTGGGAATCTTTATGATCTTTTTGTAAGATCCTTGCAGACTTGTAAGATACTTTGATTTTATAAACTCTCTAATAAAGGCTAACTGGACTCTGGATTTCAATTAGGTTTCATGTTCTTGACTCACCAGGTTGATAATTAACTCCACTTAATTGTGTATTTGCAAATTTAAAAAAGAAAAAAAATCTCTTTATGATTCTATTTGATGAGCATTCATTAGAAAGGATTATATCTTGCTTCAGGATAAGCAGCAAATGACAAGCCAATAATAAACACCAGTTAAGAAAAGAACACACAAATATTTTTGGCTGTTATCTTTGAAATATTTAAATTTTTTGTTGGTTCACAAAGAAATAATGATACTTCAGTTAAGTAGAACTTTAAAAAAGTGACAGCTTGATTAACATTTTTCTCTTCTATTTTGGTTTGAAATTTTTGTTTTAAATACATTGAAGGAGATTTTCAAACAAAAGAGAAGAATATTGACATCTTTCACTCAGAGGATGCTGAAAAAAGGATGTCGACTACTGCAGTCAAAAATAAAAATATTTTAAAAAACACTAGCTCCACTTTCCTTAAACAATTTTATGTGATAAAATAAATAAAAATCATGTATGTACAATGTGATGATTCTACGTCCATGTGTTCTACATTTATACATAAAACCAACTATGTACATACATATATATATATATATATATATACAGTTCTCTACACTTCTCATTATTGAAGTCTTTTGGAAAGTTTGTTTTTAGCAGATGCATTATGTCCTGTTCTGTTTGTTTTCAAAAACTGGAAAAGAAATGCTTCACTAATATTAGGCCTCACAAGTTGCAATGAATTATGCTTTACATTTAAGAAATATCAGTTTAGTCAAGTAGATGCAGTAAAGTTTAGAATTTATCCTACATCTTTATTTCTAGGATTCTAGATCATCCTACAACACTTAAAACGGTTCAGGTTTGACCCTGAACACATGCCTTGAATAATTTGAGTTCTTAGTGTCATTTTTTTCCATAATTCTACCTTGGGCGTGTCTCTGCATCTTTTGAGGAAACTTTCAGATGAACAGGCTTGAGTAATGCAAAGCCTATTTGAAAGTCAATAGGAAGTCTTCATGCTCCATTACTTGTGTTTCACGAGGCTCAGTTAATCAAATGGGGAAACAGAAACAGAGCTGTGAGCTTTAATTGACTAGTCAAAAACATGCATACAGGTCAGATTTCAAACTCCAACTTTGCACCGTGATAGATGAAATTATAGAACACTGCAGCCACTCCAAGAACCTCTTAAACACAAAATTAAACAAGGGTTGACTGTTCTCAAATTATTGGATATATTCATTGCTAAATTATTACCAACCCAAGTGCCACATTCACAGAACCATATGAAAACTGGACTAGAAGGGAGGTGACATCTCCATTTTGCTGCCTTCAACAGAAATTTCAAACACTATTTTTCACTTTTTGTGAAATAAAATTCTTCCTTTCTGATCACTCAAGCTGTCATTTCCAATATTTTAAAAGGACTTTTAGGCTGAATTTTACTTCAGTTTCCTTTGATATCCAACACAGCTCAGGAAGCTAAGGTGTGCTCTAATGCAAAATGCCACATAGTAAAAGAGACACAATTCTCACCTTAAGTGAGGCACTAAGATGCCACTGCATTATCTACGAGTTCTACAAACAGCCATGTGAATGTGCAGCTTTTCTGTCCTGCTGCACACCCTGCAAACATTTAGAAAATAAAGGCCTTGCAGTAAAGATCCAGAGCTTTCATTTGTGAGTCCAAATGCTGCATTCCAATATGCTTTTCACGGACAGCTTTACAATCCCCCGAACTATAGCAAGCCATACTGCCAGGCTAAGACACAGGAAGATGCAGCTTTACAAAAATGCAGAGGAAAAAACATAAACGTAGAGTAGATCTTGCTAGCCTAGCCCACTGGGCATATATTGTTGGTCACAGCATGGATCTGACACTGTGGGGTATATTTACAGCATGGGGTATGGAGAGCTACACACACAAACAATCGTGAGAACAGTGTATTTTTTCTTATGTGAAATGCATTGAAAATTGACCCTGTTGGGATGTAAATGGGGATTTGGATTGTTGTGGAAATTCTACTGTTTTGTGTGCTTTTTAAGTGTTGGATTTTCTTTTTAAGCGATCAAAAGTGTCTTTGAGTCACAACAGTCAAAGATGGCAAAGACCACATATTGCTCTAATTCTGGTCTTCACGACATCTTGCAGAGATTAATGCTTGAAAGATATTATTAGAACTTTTTATTCCTTTATCCCAAAGTGACACCATATGAAAAGCTTGCCATGATAGCTCTTCAATATCTTCTCCTTTTATTTTCAAAGCTATACCATGTAAATTAAACTGGGAAAAATCACATCAAAGCTAAAAGAGCTTATATGCACTACATACAGACATTTAAACACCTGCCACATCCTCTCTTGCTCAGGTAGTAGAATAATCACAACATCCCTTGAAGTATGAGCGCTTCAGCGTTCCAGTTTACATTGCATCCTCTCTGCTTATTTATTTCCCCATGGAATTGCTGAGTCCATGTTTACAAAGCTTCTTCTCACATACACTATAAACCAAAAAATAGTACAGTTCTCCTAATCAGTAGGACACGGTATTTTTAGGGCTTTTCTCCTAATCAGTAGGACACGGTACTTTCAGGGACTCCTTATCACAGTTCAGTCTAGCAGTAAAATGAAAAGTTGATGGAATTGTGTCTGTTCTGAATATTGCCAGGAAACCATCCCTGGCAGAGATTCTTGACACCCGTGAGATAGCTAGTGATGAGTAAACAGACTGCTGTGGGCATACACCAGCATGTCATAAAGGACTGATCTACATCACCACTGAACATTTCCATTGACATCTAGAGGCTGTTGCAGTAGAGAGTGGGTTTCTAAGTTTCTCAAGGAAAAGCTTCTCTTCAAAAACCTTTTGCAACCTTACTTCTCCATTTGAATTAACCACACGAGGCTCATTTCTGTACTATCACTATTGATAATTTAAAGGTATATATTTGCAACAAGCACAATAACAATAACATTACATTTTTGTGGTATTGCTTCTTTGTTGCATTAAAACATTGACAAAAAGTCTTAGTTTGTAGCAATCTCCCCAGTGTCCTGGTTCCATAGAGGAACAAGACTTTTGAAACAGACAAAGTAAAAATTGTGTCCTTCCTTTAACTACCAAAAGGAAATTTTTACCACAAACCTAAGAGAGAAAAGCTGACTCCATATAATCATTGATAGTCCTATATAGCTTAGTATTTATTTCAAACTGATCACACAGCAAAATAAAAGTACTGATCAATCACCCATAACATTATTTAAATAAGGAAAACATGCCTTCATCTAAATGCACTTCAGAAAAGTGAATCTGAAATACTATTCCACTTTCAAATATCAAAACTGGGATATATGGAAAGTTGAAATGTTTGAAAACTTACCACAGCAACAGAATTCAATATGAATTAAACCCTCCCAACTCTTAATCGGTACAGCAATCTGAATACAAGAGCTGGCAAATAAATTGAGTAGGAAGATGCATTTTCATATAGTCATTTTTCAAGGGGAAAATTAGTATTATCTTCCATTTTCTAGTCACAGTGAAGATTACTCATCCTTAAAAGAGATGTTAGCACACTACTCACAGGCAATGTAGGAGCAATAATAGTTGATATAAGTGCAGAAGTGTTATGAAAATATGCTTTGTATATCAATGATAAGAAAAAAACCCCACAATTGTATTTCAAAAAGTTTAAAAGCTTAATTCCTGCTTATTTAGCATACATAGAATTTTTATACTTAGATTAGAAATTAACGGTACACTGCACCAGAAACTCCAATTTACATATATGGTGTAAATGTATTCCTATGGGAACTTCCACTTCTGAGTTAAATACTATCACAGTTGAAGGATTATTTATCTTGGCTGAGATTTTTACCAAACAGTAAAAGCCCTGCCTATGGAGAAGTTGGTAAGTGGGTGTTCACAGCTTCACAGTTACCTGCTGAAAGCTCAGTGCATCTCAGAAGTCACAGAAACAGATACAATAAGCAAACAAAAAAAAAAAGAAAAAAGATGTATGAGTCTTGTAGTGTTTATAAGTATTAATGGTGGAGCATACAATAAATTTCCAGGGCTATCCAGAGCTAAAATGCTTATTGGAAGAGGAGTTTCTGATCTACAGAAAGTCCTCCTTCAACAGATTAATCTCTTTTCAAGGTAACTACTGCATCTCTCTTGTCAACTAGTTTAATATCTGCTGTAACTCAAGAAGATGCAATACTCTGGTCACCGAGCAAACAATCTCAAAAGCCTTCCAGAAGTAGATCTTATCGTATACATCATAATCTCATTTGAAGATCTATTTTCGTCTTCTCCACTATTCTTGTCTATATTATAATCAAAATCTGACAGATCAATATGCCATCAAAGATCTGAATAAGCATTTTAAATGAAAAGCCATTATCTAGAATACTGACTAGCATGAGGACAGTATTTAAATACCTCAAGTCCTGGCACTCCAACGATGTCATAAAAATGTCACCTGTCCACCGGTGTTGTGTACCAGCCTTGTTGCATTAAAATCAATGAATTTCCAGCAGACAGGGATCTGGCCCAAAGAAAGTGTAATTCAGCATATCATAGTAGCAGTTCACAAACAGTTAAAGACAGTGCTAATGGTACCTCTGAACCAGGGAAAAACCTTTGTGTGTTTGCCTTAAAAGGACCTGTTATATCGGCAGATTAAAAAATCCTGTTACATTTAATTTTCAATCAGAGGCTTAGAGCTTTTAGAGTCATGAATTATTACTTACGAAAATACAATCCTGCTGCACCTAGACTCCTCTCTGAGAAGAAGTTTAGAAAGCAGGGGAGTCCAGTCTTAACATCATAACTCAACAGGATAGTCTTCTCAGACACTTCTACAACAATCAGTTCTTCAGTAGCAGTGGTGCTGGTAAATTTGTTTGTGGAGATGTATGTACCACATATACAGGTTCTAATAGATGACATGGAAGGCACTACACCTTCTTGTCCTTGAGTACAGTAATATCTTTCTGAAGGGTTGAAATTTTTACCTAATTTCTTGGATCCATCTTTTCCATCCGTGAGAGGGTGCAACCCTGGTAGTGGCATTCTAATTAGGTTCTTCACTTTTGCACCAAGAGGAGGAAATAATGTGAAAGCCATTTCAATTGCTTGATGCTTTTTGATGCTTCTTACAGCAGCAGTAGAAGCTGAGGAAAAAAAATGTATAATGACCAAAGTATTTCCTCTGAAATACATATAAATGCAAGTGACATTCACAGTAATAAGCTGTACAGATAGATTTCCTTTTATTACTTAACTGAAACACATTAGGATGGAACTGTGAAATTCTGCAAGTTAAAAGGTTGAGATGTATTTCAGCTTATAAGCTGTGGAGCTGCTGGATGTGATTAAGAAAAACAGGACAAAGGTGTCCAGTTTGGGAAGATTTAATTGATTACTGTGTTAATGCTTCAGCTCATTCAATATGCAGATGTGTTCTATAATGACACTCACTAAATAATATGGTTCAATCTTTTCTGAGGAGAGTCCAGCTATAAGCACAACTAAGATTTTCAAAGGTGTTCAAATCTTTTGAGATAAATGTGTGTTCTTCAGCCCCTTTGAAAATCTCAAGCTTGATACTTTACTGTTTATTGATCACAAACTGTAGCACACCTGAAGTTAGGCCACTAAATTCCATGGTTAAATGAAACATTTGTTAACACTAACCTATTAAAAACCAGAGAGCTAGAATTTCAATTAAGAAACTCTTCTCACCACACTTTATATACTGATCTTCAACAGCGGCTGATCATAACTTATTTTCTAAAATGGAACATCTCTGACATGAAAAAGGAGTCCATAAATGAGTCTGATCCCGTGAGTGTACCTCACGCAAGTACTTCTGCACTCAGGAAGCACGAGTCCTCATGAGACCAAGGAGCTTTGGCACTCGCATATGGAGGGCTCACTTCCTTGGAAACTATAGCTTTGTTCCTGAGAGCAGGAACAGTTAAAGTAATGCACATTTCTGGACATGACCTTTTTGTAGCAACAACTAGAATAACCTCTCTAGAAGTATGTCAGGGGCAGGATGGGGGGCAGATCTCCCTTCTGAGTAGGATCCAACTGCAACCCATGTCCAGAATGTGGATAGTGACACTCAGGGTAAGAACATCTGCTGCATCCTTTAGAAGAGGGAGGTGAGCCAAATGCCTTACACCACTGCAGTGCTAGCAGCCTTGGTCTTTAACCATTTGGGTTATATCTGAACCTCTGTCTGGAGAGGAAGGGATCTGTATTAACAAGGAATAAATTTCAAGGCCAATTCGGCACTGAACTTTCAATGTTTTGTTGCTACAGTTCAATAAAATCACTTTGTGTTACATTCATTTTTGTATAAAATAAAGTGAATGTCACACTTTTTTGTCATACCATTTTTATTTAACAGTTTTTTTTTTCTACACCCATTAGTTAAAAAAGTTATAACAAGGCAAATCATTCATCAAAATGAAAAATGCTGTACTCCTTGAGCACGGAAAGGGGAGTCTAAATAGAATGTTCCTGCTCTTAAATTAATGGAACTATCTTACATTTAATATTTTCTCTTAAGTAGTTATGCAAGCACTCCAAGATCATTAATGAAGAAGTGCAGAATAACAATTTACAGCTGAAGGGCAAACCTGCTAAAAAGCATTTCAGATTCATGGCATCGAGTGATACAGTCTAGGAAAATAAATGTAAGGATCATTGATCTCCGATATCATAATTAAATGTATACAACACATGACAAGGAGAAAGGACAACAAAGTTCATTAAAACTTGACTTGGAATCTTAGATGCAAGACTAATCAAGCAGATGTACTAGGAAAGGGTCAGGTTTATAAACAAGAAGCACTTCCATGTAAAAAAAAAAGAATTTCAGAAATGGATTCTTTTTTTGTCACTATTCCAAATTTAGCTAATGGTTAATAGTTCTCATTTATAAAGACAATTCATTTGTGTGCAACATCCTGAAGTGTACCATTGGCCAGTTCATCTGATACGTTACATTTCTGTCCCCTACAATCACTGACAGCGGTTCAGTTGTCTTTTGTAAATCGAGCTCTCACTTGCCATCCAGACACTACTACACATGTTCCTAGCATTCTTCCCAAAAAAACCTAGTAGAACAGATTTGCCCAGGCTTTCTTAAGTAATGTGTTAACTTATCTTTTTAATATACAATACATTTATTGCAACAAAAGAAAATTCACAGAAATCAGATGGAATTCATCCCAGCGAGCTAATGGAACTTGCAGAAATAGTTTTGGAGCCACGGGCTATTATTCTTCAGAACTAATGGAGAACAGTCAAGGTCTCAGAGCTGGGAAATGACAAATCATATTACCTCTTTTGAAGAGAAAAAGTAAAACCCAGCCAACCTACCAGAGGAATTACAGAAGACAGCATTCAAATTTGAATTGCCAAGTTAACTAGCAAAGCAGTCAGTTTGCAACCTGTTACAAAGGCATGCCGAAAGGTAGGGGATAAACAACAGAAACAGGAATTGGCAAAGACAAAGAATGTCTGTGACATAAATATTATTGAATATGGGCCTCCTGCTCAGTGCTATTGCTACAACCCAAACCCTTAGTAAAATCAGGCTGCCTTAAGACACTTTCACATGTGCCAGCAAATACAAGAGTCACCTTTTATCAGATTATAGGAGGAATAATCTACTGGTCTCATTCCTCATAGCTTCCCAGCTCTTGAGCAGAAAAGCTTTATTCTGGTAATGCCCCTGGTATGTTTGTTCTGGTAATGTTTACTCAAACATTTTACAACATTAAACCACCATGCATTTGTCAAATACTAGGCTTTAAATTGCATGCTGAGTACACTGAAAAGACTTACATGTATCAGAAGATGGAATATAGATCTATCACATTTGAATGGGAACATTCCCATATAGGGATTAGGTCTACAGTCTCATCAGCTATAAAAACAGTTTATGAACCAATTGCCAGGTTTTGATTTGCAGTGGTTTAGGAAGGTCATTTCCCTGCCAGTTACAAGAAGCTCCTCATGTTGTAAATCAAACAATAAAAATATATTCCTCTTTGTTCCCACAGGACATGAGAACTAGAATCCAGCAAACACAGACACACACAGAAGAGCCAGGTTTACCAGGAAACAGTAAAAAAAATAAAAAAAATTCCCTGTTCAATTTAGCCCTAAAGTACTTGGATCAAAAAAACGAGTTGTTCTTTTCCAAAATACATCATAAAGTTCCAGAAAATAAATTATTTTCTATATTTGAACAAACATGTATTTGGTTAATGTGTGTTTAACAAAGATGTGTTTTTAAAAAAAATTCAACAGCTGAACTGTCTTCAATTTTTAAGCTCCTCATTTATAAGAACATACATGACTTTTTATAGAAATGTTATTTGCTCTGTTTAGAAAACACAGGTTTACTTCTAAACATTCTTCTGTATTTTCTGAACTATGATTTCAAATACAAGGAATTGCCATTTCCCTCTAATACTTGCAGCTATTTTACACATTATTTGCTTCAGAGGTAAGAAGCCAGTCCACATCTGGTACCTCACACTAACTACATTTTGCACTTAATTTGTAAACAGAAGAAAGAAAACAGTAAAAGCAAAAAGATCTACAAAAAATAAATGTAAAAAGGAATGTAAGAGAGATCCAAGCTGATTAGAATAATATATGAGAAAAACAAATGCAGGTTAGGCTGGAATATCAAAAGTGCAGTTTCATAATGGTGTACCTTGGGATTTTATTTTGCTCCCTTCCATTTCTTTTCCTTCAGGTTTTCAAGTCAAAATGTAAACAATCTGTGGAACCAAACAGAATTCTCAGTTAATTTTAAAATACTTTAAAATGTTCATCTGTGGGACAAAAATAAGACCTTTAAACGTTTTTGCTTCAAAGTGGAGATGCATGGTACAACTCTTCTCTCATCCACTGGGTAAAAAAAGAAGCAGCAGAAATAACACTAAAATGACCACGAATCCCACATATTGGTTGCTTCTGTAAGTATTTAGAAAAACATTCACAGGATGAAAGACTCCAAAAAATAATTACCTGATAATATTGGAACAGAAATCTAATGAAATCTGCAGGATTTTCCAACTTCAATCCAGAGCTTCAGATCTGCAGAGATAGCAAGAACATGGTAAAAAAAAAAGAAATGTGTGTGTGTTCTTATTAAATTATTCTTTAATCTTAAACTATGGTTAAAGTTCAGATTCTGTGTGAAATGCCACGTATAACTCTAAAATACATTTTCATATTCTATACAATGAGATAGTTGGAACAGATAGACGATAATCCTTTAAATGGATTGTGCTTCTGAAGCTCTGTTAGAATAAACTTTACATTTATTTTCATCAATATGGCAGACTTGTCTCATTATCCAGATTCATATTTGTTTTCTAGAGGATTTCAATTGCAAGTATTTGGTAGCCAACTCTGAAAAAAAGAAAAAGCGCATTCATCACTCCCCTAATGTAGATATATGACAGCCTGAGGTGCAGTAAAGCTTGTATTGCCTCTGCTTTAGGAAGACTCTGTTAATAACAGGTGGCAGAGTTGTAAGATAGATATATGTATCTTCCCAAATGACTGTCAACCAAAACTTTATAGAACATTCCATACAAAAGAACTGTTTTCTGATCTCATTACTAAGGTTGCAAAGTCAAGTATTACTCAAGCATTAGAATCCCTTTTGCGTGTGCATTATGATAAGGTCCTTAATATCATGATCCACATGAGCCCTGTCTTCTTCACTGCACCAAGCTGACAGTGCTCACCTTATGAGCAGCTAGTTGGTATTTTATTTTCTCCTTTTTTCAGCGTGCTATCCCAGGACTTGATTACCATACAGTGCTCATGCTCTGAGCTGAAGATGGAATTAGGCATCTCCTCATGAGCTTCTTCATGGGACTCATCATGAGACTATCAGATGTTCAGAGACATTATCAAATTTACCTTTGCAACAACTTACAGGAGGAATAGGTTTTATTATGGACATTTTACCACTTTGGAGCTAAGGCACATAGTTTCAGATTTTTCACGGTTAAGTAGGTACCCAAAAATGCATGAAGGTGCCTAATAGGTTTCCCAAAACTGCTAAGCCACTTCATTTCCAGAACACAGGTGCTTTTGAAATTTCTGCTATGAGACTCTGCCCATCATTAGTCATGCAAATAACATTTTTAAATCTGACCAAAACAGATTAAGGATGAGGGTGTCCATAATTGTGGGTTCCCACTCTCAGACATCTTGAATAGCATCTTCAGGGTGTTTGGCATTCTACTAACATTTTGCTTGATTTAAACACGAGCTTCAAGCTGCAGCAGAAATCTAAACATCGGCTGTAGATCTGAATCCTCAGCATTTCTGCGTATCAGTCATCAAGATCCCAAGTCAGGCATCCAAAAATACCGAACACCTCTGCAAACACTTTTCAATAAATGGAACTATCAGCAAAAAGAAACTCTGTGGAGCTGCTGTGGGCAATTTTCAAATACTCTATGTAACCGTTCTCTCCCTGCAATTCTCATCATCATTTGCTGCGTTATCTTCTAGCTTCTGCAAAAAATGGAGGAGTCCTGACTGCAATCACTTTCACCATAAACTCTGAATCTCTTGTACTGAACGGGGAAGCAATTTCTCACAAATATGTACATGATTGTGCAACTGAGGACCATTACACTATGTATATACATAGAGACCAATCTGCATATGCAGTGCAACTGATGTTGACTTTTTATTTTATTTATTGACTCTGAAACTCCAGCAGGGTTCTTCCAATGCTATGTGGAGTTGTTGAGAAGGTTTTTTTGGTAACATTTAGGACATTAGAAAGAACAAGCAGAAAGAAAAGTGCAAGACTGCCCTCATGATTTAATGCACTGACACTTCAGACTTTGCAACAGGCACCACCAAGCCTTTGGATGCCCTACATACATGGAGGTGACCATTATTATCATTTCCTTGATAAGCAAGCAGAACTTGTGGCCTTGCCTTTGTGTTACATGTGCCCAAGCCAAACTTCAGGTTTCCACAGTCCTCAGGATAAAACTGCCACTTCAAGTCACTTCATTTCACCTAAAAACATTGAAGAAAAGCAGTTCTGTATCTAAACACATAACCTTTTTTTTAAGATAATCAAAGACATAATTTATGTTTTTTTTTTTACTGCTTTATTTTCCTTGACTTATATGAGTTATATTTGTAGTAGTGACATAAAGTCAATAGAACTATGTCCATGCATGAAATCCAATCCAAAATCCAAGACCTGCAGCAATTTCTTCCTTTATTTTTGTCTACTCTTCTATAAATGACCTGAAATATTCCATCATCTAAATTGTTATATTACACTAGAGATGAGCTAGTGTTTTACAATTATATAAGTGGCATTCATGAAGTCTACTACTAGCTGTTGTAATTATTACACTAAATCATGGAACTAAGCTCTGTCATATAACAGGACAACAGAACTTGAAGGACATCCGAGGACATTTTTGTTCCCGTAAAAGTATTCGCTTATCGCATCCATTGCAAACATAGACATACAGAAGAAATAATAAATGAAAAGTTGTAATTGAAAGCAACAGAGACTCCTGAAAGCTCTAATAAATTTCCAGTGTACTGGAAGGATACTTCCATCATTGGCTAACAGAGAAACAGAAAGTAATCATAAGCATATCTTCACCAACACTGAAATATGTGTAAGGACAATAAAACTATATATATTCTTTTGTTCAACATCTTCGATGGAGAACTATCATTTAGAAATAATACATAATAGCTCTATAATGTATAATGTATAATTATGTAAATAATTAGTATAATCTTGAGAAGAGATGAGGGCTATTAGTGGCAGTGGATACTTTGAACCTTGCACATTTAGTCAAAAAGACCAATGACATCCAATCAAACTTCTTTAACATGAATTGCAACAAACAATGGCAGCACAGCTGCTATTAGAATTATAATTGAGTTTAGGAGGGAAACAGCAGCTGAATGCAGTGCAGATAATTAGGGAGCAAGCTTTTGTTAACACTATCAGTAGGGTCATGATTCTGCAGATTGTGAACTTATTATGGCTGAACAAACTAGGCTATTTTTATAACAGAGGTATATTTCTGCTTTTTATACCAATAAAGTATATTCTGGCTACAAGAGAGCTGATAACTTATTTATTTAAGCTATCCATTTAGAGAAATAATAAGGCATTTACAAAATCTAAGATTACCATGGAAACCTTATTCTTAACCGCTGAGGTTTATGGGAACAATTGGCTATACAATTGGATGGGTAAATAACAAGCCTCTGAGTATGACAAAGACTGTAGATACAAAATTACATTAAGTAATTTATCTCTTTCAGGCTAATATACATTTTATGTTAACCCAGAAGTGAAATGGAAGCAATATACCTTCCGTGAGTAAATAGCAAAAAGAAAGCATTTTAAAACATAACGTTTATGGTATGCAGATAGAAACAGCATAAATGCCAGTTCTTGTGGCCTTAACACCTAACTCAGGGGTTAGGGAATTACAAAACCCAGGATTGAGAATTACAAAAGTGGACTAAAATTTGTATTTCCTATTGTGTGCTGCCTAATCTTGGAATAAAGGTTACCCACGTCAAAAAGACAAATGGACAACAATCACCAAAGGATTGAAAGTCACTCTGAGCTTGCAGCTTAGCACCACACTCCGGCAACGCAAGATGCTTGACCATTCATACCCATTAGTCAGAGTTCCAGAAATAGAAAGAAGGTCATTAAAATGCCAATGTTATCACATGCTGTTAGCAATATTACTGTTATAATATAACACTGTCTTAATAACTGGTGCTCTTTAGACAAACTGAAGAGTTTATGTCTACCGAAGATGGTATTATCACCATTCTATGAGCAGCCCCTTTAACTCATGTAGCACAGGCTCAGGATCTTTGGTTTAAGACAATCCTGCTGACAACATAGGTCATGTCACTGGCAAATCTAAATTTGTTAGGGACAAATGAGTAATCCTGCTTTGGAATCTCATTGACCTCAATGTGTAAATAAAGCAAGCAGAATGTGTCTGACTGGCAGCAAGCCATTACTGTGCTATGTGCAATATAAACACTAATATGTCAAAGTTATTTTAAAAATATGCTTTGATATTTCGACCTGCTGAAAATTCTGTTTTTGACCCTGTAACCTCCTAAAATAATATAAAAAGTTTTTAAAAATACTTTAACATTACTAAACATTTTCCTGTGACAAAGTCATTTTCAGGTTTTCCATTCTTGGTTCTGGACCTTCTAAGGTCTTATTTTACCTGACTCTGGAAAGAGTAAGCAAAAGCTTGTCCTGATTTGAAACTATTTTTATCTCTTTTTCTTCAGGAAATCCACTCTCAGCCTTGATATAGAGAAGCTTAATTTGGTCATTATTACAATGGAATTCAGATGTACCTCAGTAAGATTCAAGAATGGTATCATTTCTGCCCAGTTCATTTTAAGGGAATCTGGAAAAGAGCAGTTATCAGCTGGGAATAAAAAAAAGTCCTTCTGCTCATACGCCCAGCACATCATAATCTCTTTACTTGCAGAGTAGCTCTCCTTGTGTGTCAGCAGAAATCTGAAGAACCTTTCAAATTTTATGAAAAGTAGTGTTGATAATTTACTACAACTTTGCTAATACTTTGCAGTGGTGAAACAAACTTGCAGGTTTTCCAAAGCATACATAATGGTGACTACTCAAACCAGTATCTGTCAAGTTATGACAACACAATCTGAGTATATCCCAACTTTGACTCTATTTACAAAGGAAATTTTAGGGGAAAATTTGACTATCATCTATACCCTAACTGTGGATAGCAGGTTTGGTATCTTGTAGAATTAAAATCCCTGACTTCAAGTGGCCACCAATATCTTTGAGATTACCATGGTTAAGGACCACCTTCCTAGAAAGAATCTAAAAATAAAAAGAAATTGGAGTCCTGGCCTTCCCTGTTGTAGGTAAATTCTGGAATACTCTTCTGCAACGGATAGTTATCTTTTTAAAAATGCTATGAGTTAACGGACTTCTTAGTAGAGGCAGAAGTGTCTGGAAATAGAATCAACACATTGGCAGGCTCTACCTCACAGCTCACTGCCTACCTCAGCTTGTCTGATGTCCTGTCATCAAAAGATAGGTGGATATCACTTGTGTCGTTATAATTCTTTTTTTAAATGTCTCTTTAATTAAGAAGGCAGATTTAGGTATCCCATTCTTGCATGCATCCCAACACTGGATGGTCAGGGTACAGGCAGCATTTCACTTGAACAGGTATCAGTGAAAAAAAAATATGGTCTTCAGGATTTTCATTACCACAAAAGCATGATTTCTAAAAACAACCCCAATTTCCTTTGCGAAATCAAATATAGATATATTGATAAGAAGAAAAGGTTTGCTGTGAAATAACTGACACATGATTATGCATGGAAGTCTTCTTAATGCAATCTGACAGGATGATTTTTCAGCTGAAACTCAAGTTTACCCCTCCCTTTCCTCCTGAATAGCAGTTAGTGCTCATTTTGGACTGATCAGCAGATCATATCTGCAATTTTCTTTTTATTGACAAGAGCTTTCTTTCCATAGTGATGTAATTGCTGCTCCACAAAGTGGCTAAGAAGTTGAACTTCTCTGATCCCTGAATCATAATACCACTGAGCTCCCAGTGGATGCAGTGGTCTGTAAAGCACATTTGGAGGAGAATGATTTCTGTGTGGAAGTGTTACAGTACACAATTCATACCTACTAGAGTAATCAGCTATAGTACATTACAATCATATTGGTAACTTGTATATCACCTTATTATTTTAAAACACCTTATGAATATCAACAAAGCAACCTCTTTAGTATCACAAGAGGTGGGATAACACCTACTGTAAGCAATATCGTGTTGTGGCATGTGATCTATAACCCCACATATAATACATGGTTTAATAAGATTTATTAATGACCTTGAATTCTGTTCAGTTTTTCATCCTGCCTTCAGCTGCAAGGAGCTGAAGCCCAGAAACTTCAATATAACTAGGCATGCAACTTTCACTGATATTAGTGCAGGTGAGGCAGATAACCTTTGAGGATCTAAAGTGAAACGCTTTCATTACATGCATTAAAGGACAGAAACAGCATTGTATTTCCCTTTTCTTTTTTCTCTGTTCTTTTTCCCAATGGGAAAATTATGTGGCAGTTTTCAAAATTATTTTTCATTTATTTATTTTATGTCTGCTCTACTTCACATGTTTGATATTGAGGCAAGGTTAATGACATGCAGCTTGCATTTTGGAATTAAAGTGGAGAGGTTTAAGGTGGTTCCTAGATCCTGTGGGTATATGGTAGATATTGCCAGAATATACAAGAGATTAAATGATGCTTATCAAGAATCAATGTATACTAATTTTTCCTATCTGTGCAAATTTACTGTGTTTAAAACACTGTGGAGGGAATGTCTGCATTTCATATATAGCTACCCAAATTCAAGGTCAAATCCTAAATTACTTCTTGAGGCAAAACTCTCAAGTAGTTGATTAATGTTTTGGCTGTGGTAGCACGTTATGTTTCACCTTATGCAATGATTATATATGAGCCATTACTGAAGTCTTGTATGGAATCAAGGATGCTTGATTGATTCATTTAATGCCATTAAGGTGTTTCCATTTAAAAATACTTTTAAAAACTGTAGCTGTAATTAAAGGCAGGACAATGGTTGCCTCTCCCAGTAGAGCAGCATAAGATGAATTGAATCAGTAAAAAGAGACTTCAAGTGCATTTGACACATTTTGTACGAGATTTCTAAACTGAGTGTGTGCTAAAAAGAGATATGAGAGAAAACTGTTAACAAAAGTAAAACACCTGATTAGGCCACAGGGGGAACCACAGTCAGAATCCATTTCTATTGACAATTTCTTGTGTGACTATTGGTAAATCCCTAATTTCTCCATGCCTCCATGTTCTGGTCGTAAAATAGTCATAAAACCTTTTCTTTCTTCAGGGAAGTATTGTTGAATTCAGTGGTGCTTGTGAGGCATTCACAAACTGGTAATATGTAGGGGTGGGCGAATAAGATTTTCCTCGATGTTCCCCCCCCCCCAAATGACTGAGAGCTGGGCTACATCATCCAGGAAATTTATTTATGTCTGAAAGCTCTCAGAAGGCTTGATTTACAATATGAGCGTGGCTGAGTATAGTTCATATCTCAGTTATGAAGCATATTGACCAAGGAAGTCATTGCAATTGAAGAAAGAATTAACTGCTCTGTTGGAGGGCTTCATAAACTCGTTTGTTATTACTGTTGCTCCACAGAGCCCCAAATGTCCAGCACAATCTCCTTCTGACTGTATTGTCTGCTAGGAACTCAAAAGCTGGTTTAATGAATGATGAGTCTTTTTTTTTTTTTTTTTTCTTTTTTTTTTTTTTTTTTTATTGTAATAATGCTCTTAAAAAACCCCAAACATGTTGGGAGCTATTAGGCATTTATTTACCATGGTGGGTTAATCTCATCTGGGGAGGTATAGAAACTCAATCACGAGTGCTACAGTATATAAGCTAATTGCCAGGATAAAACCAAATGAATAATTACTTAACTTCAGAATGAGGCCTGGGGGAATTTTTCTTTAATAAAGGTTTAATTCACCAGTGATAATGAATGCAATCTCACATACTACTGAACAACACCATTAGCATAATGGCTAAGATACAAAAACTATAATTAGAACAAAACAGAAATGTTAATTACAGCCACCAAGGTAACAAACAAAAAGGGAGTTTTCCGTTACCTGTCGAATGGGTTCCTGCCTGTGTCGCTTTAGTAATCCCTGTGAATGGGTCATCAATTTCTCGAGTGACTGACAGGCAGAAATTAAAAACTGAGGCTTCCTTTGCCTTTTGATTCCAGAGAGGACGGCGATTCACACAAGAGACTAAAACAGAGTATGGGCGAGGGCAGTAGAGACTGTACTTCTAATCATAAAGCTTAAAAATTAAGCTCCCATGTATCTGAAGCGCACACTTTGATTCCTTTTCACAAAAAGGCAGGCCCATCACGGCAGCTCAGGAATAGTCGATCTCTTTGAAGTTTATTTACCACCCCCTAGACATACATGCTGTACACAGCACTGTGTAGCTGGACAAGGAAATGTGGCAGCCTGTTGGCCGGGCAGCTGCTGAGAAGTTTACTGATAACAAGGAGCTTCATTTCCGGCACTAACAACAATAACAAAAGCTCTTTGTACATAAAAGTTTGCACAAACCCTTCTATCTTGCTGAAATGAAATCTGTGAGATGTCCTCATGGAAGAACACTCTTTTGTGCCATTTCTGCTCTGCATTTTCTTTAATCTCTGGCTACACAAATATTAAATTTACAGACTCAAGAACTCAAATTTATAAAATATGAGAACTAATGTTACATCTTTTCCCCCTTACAGGACTTACTCAGTGTATAAAATGGACACTAACTGAATGGGGAGCTATTCAGTTTTCTTTTTATCTTCATCCTTCTATGTTTGATTCCAGACCTTATTTAGCACACATCATCAAAACCCTGCACTGAATACAAAATTACCAATTTCTTCATAGGCTTTTTTGTGGTTTTCTCAGCTTTTTTTTGTGGTGCTTTCAGCTCTCACTATAATTAATCTATCCTCCCAACACCTCTAAGAAATCATATAATTGAAGCACAGAGAGATGAAGGCCACTTTGCTAAATATTCACTGATTTGGGTGCCTGCTTTGATACAACTAAGTATTCTAGAGGGGGGGGAGAAGTTGCAATTTATGTAGCAGTGCACACGTTACAGTCGCTATTAACTTATACTTTACACATGAGCTTTCAGCATGTCCATAAACAGAAAATATCTGTTAAAAAATACTCCTGTGGGTGGCAAGAAACCTGGTTTATGTTTCTGTTCACGTACTTTAGCTGGTGAATATTTAACATGAATGCAATTATTACAGTATGGACCAGAAACCAAACCTCTCTTCTTCCTAGTCCCTTTCTCCCCTAGCTGGGAGACTCGATTCATGCTGCCCCCAGGTCTGTTTCTCTAGTCTAGAGATCCATGGAGTCCTTTCCAGCAGAACAATTTCCACGGGTAATACAGTCCAACCCACCCAAACAGCCTACATCACAAGCATTAAGAGATTAGTCCAAAAGGATGGAAACACAGACTTGAATCTTTTCAGTTTAGGTAAAGCATTGGAACTTGAAATACCATGTCTGGGGAAAAAAGAAAAACAAACAAAAAAACTCAAGAACAAAACAAACCAACCACAGGAAGAGCGGTGACCTTCGTCACCAGTTACTAAGTGGAAAAAGCACCAGTTGAAACCATGCTCTATGTGGACCTCAGAACTACCTGCAGTAGACTAGGAATGTTTATCAGACAGAGTCCTTCACTCTTACCCATCTGTCTCATTCTTTCACAATGTCTAGAGAAGCTATTTACAGACAAATTCTTGTAATGGAGTTTTATTTTCTTCTTTTATCTCAGTAACTCTAGTATTGAAGACATGCAATGCTTACTAAACAGTAAGAATTCTGTCTAAGCTGGATTTTTATATTTCAGAAAAGATTAGTTTTTAATTTTGGACAGAAATGACCTATTAGGCTAAACTGCCCACTCCATCAGAATGCTGTGCAACAGATTTCAATTCACTCTGGTTAAATTATGATGCACAAAGCTAAACAATCTTCTCATATGAATTTGTCTTTCATGCAAAGTAAGGTTTTCTAGAAAAAAAATGCTGTAAAACTAACAAAAAAGAACAAAGGAACAGCTGTAAGTCAAGAGTTCTTATGCCAACACACTGTTCAGCTGGGTTCCACATTCATTTCCATCCCCCACATCGTGCTGATTATAAACTTAGATGCAGTTCTAATGTTTTCATTTAATTCATTTTTTCCATATTTTCAATTCATTGTATTTAGCGAACATTCAGTTTGAAACATGCAGTATCAAAAGAAACCCCCGCAGGTGCAGGGAATTTGAATAATCCCTGAACCTCAATCCACTGAAGCCTCCCTGGGACCATTTTAAATGTGCAAAGGAAACAAATGTCCAAATTACTCTAAACAATTGTGAGATAATAGATGAAATAAGGGAGATTATTAAAATATTGATAGTTATATTAGAGTATTGCCTTCAGTCCCCCACAGAGGCAGAGGCACTGTCCAAGTGCACAGGGTGATGCTCTGCCCAGGGGAATTAACGATCCAAACCTTGATTTCCCATCAACAGCCATGTTGTAACATCAGGCTAGGAACAGTCAAAACTGAGTGTTGGGAAGAAACCAAAATATGAAATTACTATTCAGGTTGTCCAGTAAGACTGTAGCAGAACTGGGCATAATTCCCAAGCTTCTGCAGATCTGTTTTTGTGCCCTGCTTCCCAGACCTGACTGTAAACTAATCCTTTTGTATGTTCTTCTGCCATCCACAGCAGCTAAGCACTGGCTGGCTGCAATACATTATCCAGCTTTGTAGGTGCTTCAATTTTCCTCAGACTATTCCTATGTGTCAGAATTACTTGTGTTACTGGATTGCCTACACTGCTCCTTAATTTTAGGATGGTTCTTTTGCTTTCTCTTTTTTTCCAAAACTCTTAAGTTTTCAAACTGGCTATCAAAACTACCATTTTCTAACAATGTCCTCTAAGGCACTGCTACATTCCAAAGATTAAGAAGAAATGGGGATACGCCAAATGAACGATGTGGTGCACGCTCATTAAAAAATTCATCTTCTATGCTCAGATTGCACAATTCATTTGATGTATTCTTGAAATATAGCCAATAACTGAATATAGCCCAAAAAGCTGAAGGACAGCTTCCTCCTAAAAACTGGCATGGTCTGGGGAAAAAAAAAAAAAAGAGTTGTGATGTAATTGAAAGTTTAAATTCTATCCTTTGATATGTCATATGACATACCTGCTGATGGACTGTTGCAGACATAGCGGTAGAAAATCAATAGCTGAACATCTGCAAGCATCCATACCTACATTACAAATTGGACTTAGATCTTGGAAGTGGAATATCCAAGCAGTTTCTCTTGACAGTTTTACCCATGGGCCTTAAAGTGCTCTCAGTTTCATATCTGTTATAACTGTGGAGTCAAATCCGACCATTTTGTGCAACAGCAATTTTTATTTTACCTATTTACCTTTTTAAAAATGAAAATTCCTCTTACTGAACTGAGTGGGAAAGAGAAAAGAGCTATGCTGTGTGAAAACAGGTATGATCTTGATTATTGCAGGGAATGAAGTTTTTTTAACCAAGGACTGCTTTTTTTGCAGTGAAGTAATATTATGCACCCCAATCTTTTGCTACCAGCTAAAGGCTTTACAAGTTAGATACCAAACAGAGGGTTATTCAAACCAGATTTGAATTGAGTGTCATCTGCATAGTGCACATGTCTTTCTCTGCATCCACATCATGCACAAAAAATAGCAAAGGTGCAGAAAAATATCTGATGATACAGCATGTTCCTTAGTTATCAAGAGTTCCTTTAGATATGGCTAAACCATTACTTTTTATTTGGTGCATTGTTGCAGTATATCCAATGACTGAACATAGCACATGCCCAGTTTGACTGTAATGCAACTAATAACTCTCTTTTTAGCTGGGTAAGTAAGAACCCAAACAGCTAATTTCCTTACTCTCTAACTGTAAGCCAGGATATATCTATTGGGCTTTAACCATTTCAGGACATTGCTGTTTTCATTTCCTCTGTATGCCAAACAATTCCATTTATGCAGTACGGTTTTGTATTTATTTTTCCTTAGATTTTTTTCAGCAGCTTTTGTTTGGAGATTCAGGAGAGAGAGGACTCTGAATTAATTCACAACAAGCTAGAATAGAAAACCATGATTCTTCTCTTATCTTTACTTTATTACTCAAGACACTCTCCTTTACTCGGTACTTAGCACTTCTGAAAATCAGGAGGGTTCCTAAACATGGATTTAGAAGACTAAATTTAGGCTCTTGAATCTGAATTGTGTTTGCCTGCAGGGTATCCAAACTCAAATTCACCCTTAGTACCAGGGAGCGCAGTTTCTCTGGCTTCACTTCTACTATCAGTGAATAAGTTTATTCAGTCTTGAGAATGTACTTCGCCACCTGTCAACACAATTTTTTGGTTGTGGTGTTCTTACAATGAAGCTTTACCACCTTCCACTAATTTCCAAGCGAGCACAACCTTTTCTTAGAACAACCAAAAGCTTTACCATTAGCTGGTGTTGGCTTGTTTCTTTTCAGCAGTGCATCTCACATCTATACTGATTGCTGGGCTTTGGAAATAGACTGAACATGTATTTATTGACTAATCAAAAATACAGTAAAAGTAGAAAGACACAGCAATATTTAAAATCTAGCTGATTATCCGTTGGTGGCAGATGACTAACAGCTTACCTCAGCAAAGCAAAAATTGCTGCCAAAGGTTTCTTCATAGAAATAATCCTTATTTATTATCCAAGTTCACAGCTGTATACACTGCATGCAGTAACTAAAAACACTTAAAAAGCACGATGCTAAAAAAACAAACCCCAAGCTTACGTGAATGTGATGCTTATTAAAGGTCCAATCCTTCCTCATTAAAACCAACAGGAGGGGTTCTGCCAATGATTTCAGTAGTAAAGGAACTCATCTCAGGGAATATATTCAGACAAAGTCATAAAGCTACATTCTGCTCATTAGCACTAAATGTGTGATTCTCTCTGGCATGAACAGGAAAAGTGCTAAACAGCTCTGAGAATTCTTAGGTTACTCAATAATCTCCTTTCTTGAAAGGACAGGACAACAATAAAAGCTATTTTCTGCCCCCAGTGCATGCACACAGCCCCAGCTGTCCGAACTCTAGTACTTCTTTCAGGAAAAAAGTGATTATACACAGCTGTTGTAATAGCTAATTTGGGGCTAAATCAGCAATCTTTACATGGAACAGTATTTTTATAAGACCTATTAAAATCTCACTTATTATTAATAATCTCTATTCAGTTTGGTAAAATATATGGAATACGACCAGATGAAAAGATTAATATTCACTAAGCAATTCAATCACTTAATGTTGTTTGCCCAGAGGGGAGAACACAGGGAAATAGCCTACTATTCCTCTCCTCCTATGTGCTCCATCTTCCCCTCACAGGGTTTTTTTTTCCTGTGTTGCAGTCTATAACATTTTCATATAGTTTGCAGGAGCCAAATACAAAACCAAGCAAGGTTAGGTGACAAAATACCAGCCAGTGATTTTAAACAGACTGAAATGAGGTAGAATCAAACAGATTCTACCTCTTTCCACTTAAATCACTACTACGGAAAATACTTGTCTTTAGACAAAAAAAAAAAAAAAAAAAAAAATTCTGATCCCACTTTTCCTGTTACTGGGTTTGGGAAGGATATTGTAAAGGACACGTGTGGAAGGTGCCTGATCCAGCAGTTGACCCTCTGCATTGCTCACTGTCTCAGCACTCAGCTGCTTCACGATGCCCAAGCCAAAGCGTGAAAGCTGGGAGCAGGAATGAATGGTGTCTCCTGCACCACGCACAGAGCCTGTTGCTCTGTCAGGACTGGAAATGGGATTCTGCCACTGAATATTCACCTGCCAGAGCCAGCAAGACAGAGAAGAATGAAAAAGTCAGGAGTCTAGATGGGCAAATTAGCCTCTGACAAAATGAAAACCAGATAATGTTGGCAGACTGAGTATGGAGACATACGGGACACCTTTGTCAGTTCTTTGAAGTTAAACCTGGTGAAAGCCTAAGAGCTTCTGTGCCATAAAGTCTTCTGAAAAGGAAGCTACTTGAGGGTGTGGCTGATGACCCACTCCACCCAGAGATCCCACAGAGCTCTGAATAAAATAGGAGGTAGGAGGTTGACGTATTACCAGGCAGCAGTATCAGCTCAGCTCTAGGAAGCACAGTGAGATTTGTGTTAAGTCTGGACTAATTAGCCACACGTCTCAGCAAGGCTATTTAGTCCAGGTTCCACGTGTGTGCTGACATGGTGGTATTGCAGAGCCAGCCCTGCAGTGCTATAAACTCCATCATGAAGCAAAAGCAACCCAAGAAGTAACACACACACGCAAGACATTTAAAATTTTATAAGTTCAGACTGACACCACAAACTGTACTGAAAAAAATATGGGAATCAGTGCAGGTTGTGAACGAGAGGTGCTGGTGCCTCACAAAAGAAATGTGCTGTACAGGGATTACCACAACAGGAATCAGTAGCTTATGAGCCTGGTTTGTTCTGGGCACGGCAGTACTGTCAGCCTGGAAGCCTTTCATCCTCAATCCCTCTGCATAACCAGAACCAGACATGTGAGCAGCACACTGGTACGTCTGTGCATGCCCTAAGCTCACCCACACCACAGCAGTCCAGTAACTCAGAGAATTTAGCTATAACCATTGCTGGGAGCAGGTCCCTAGCAGGTTCCATTTGGCATCATGTCAAATAACCAGTTGGGATCCCTGGGGCAGCTGGAGTTATTTAAATTTTTTGTTCAAGTTCCTAAGATATCTGTCTTTTTATTATTGTACAGGTCTCCCATCCTGTTTCTTCAACCCAGTTCTCTTTCCTAGAAATTTTCCAGTTCAGGTTTTCTCTTAGCCTAGTTTTTCTGCTCTCTTCAATACACTCCCTGCCTGCATTTATAATGGTCTAAACACCACTCAGTCCCACAACTCAGTATGTTGCATTAGCAGCTGGAAAATGCTGTTCATATATTTATGGCCAGTTTTCAGACCTTCTGGTCATGCCTCTGATGAATCACAAACCTCCTTAGTTTCTCGCACAGGAAGCCACTGATGAACCCGAGCAAGACTTTGCAGTTGCTTACACAGCAGCAGGAGACGTCCAAAACTGTGGATACACCAGGAATTTTTAACCCTTTCAATTCTTCTCTGAGTTACTTCAGTTACATTTCTATTTTCATATACATAGTGTAGCTATTTTTGAAGTAATTCTTCATATAGTACACAAGCTTCATTTGCATATTCAGTTTTACTGTGGCTAAGCATACAACAGTTAGCTCAGGTAAAGAATACTTTCTATATTACAGTACATAGAAATATTATGGAATTATTATTCTATACTCAGTATTATAGAATACTTTCTATATACAGTATATAGAAGGAAAAAAAATAATTTCCTAAAGTTCAGTAGAATTCTGGAGTACAAAATATCTACATTGTAACTGTGTTGTTTAACAAGCATATGCATTTCAAGTATATATGTTTTCTTAAAAGGTAACTATAAACAAAAGGACTCTGGGAGAGTAAATTCATATTTGCCTATTCTGTTATTATAAATAATGTGATCTTTCCAAATAGAACCACTGGAATAATTAAACTAATTTTCCAAAATTATTCTAGTATATTCAATTACAGATTTTAATTATTTTGGAGAAATAATTCAGAGTGTTAATGAAAGAGACAGCAGTTAGAATCATGGCAGAGTATGGGTTTCATGTTTCTGCATTCCATAAGCCTTATTAGAAATGTAAATCAAATATTTGATGAATACTAAGAGCCTATTGAGACATTAAAATGAGTATTACCATTGTGACTCTGAGAATCAGGTTGAAGTATAACAGAAGTCAGTTAAGGTAAGTGGATTTCAGTGCCAAAGGGAACATTAGCTGTTTTAAAGAGGCCTCTGGAGTAATATCCAGTATTAAATATGAAAAAATAGATGTTTAAATAACACTCGGGTTGTGACACAAACCAAGAAAAGACACTAGAATTTCAAAGTTTCAGCTGTTGCTTCATATAAATTAACCACATCTCCTATGCTGATAAAAATTAACTGAGGACAGCAGAGTGGTGAGGAACAAGTCGATAGCATATGGGAGTTAACTCTGAGCCTCCTATGCTATCCCCTAATCATTCACCATTACAATTAATGAGAACTTTGCCACTGCTTTTCAAGAGAACAAGCCCTAATGCTGACTCTGGCTTATATCTTAAAAAACTGGTTTGTATTTAATGTTCTGTAAAAGCCTCCAAAGCTCACCATATTCTACAAAGGGCATTTTGATAGCCTGAAAGGCTAAACAGCTTTCAGTAATTAATCCAGTTCTACATATTTATATTTGATACACTATTTAGTATTTTGAAAACTGTGCAAGTGAAATTTATTTTCTTTCTAGGCAATGTCATTCTTTAGAGAAGAGGTAAATGGAAAACATAGATGAGCTACGTCTCCTAAGGCAACAGACAAAGGCTGTGCCAGGGCAATGGTTACCACACACAGTGTTCCATCTCGGGTTTTCCACAAAGCACCATTGACCATTATTTCTTGTGAACCTTTAAGAAACAATCTACCTCAATTTTATGCTCACTTAAAGGCAGGGAGAACTTACACCAGCTAGGGGGGGGGGGAAGAAAAAAAAAGTAAAGCACACAGACTTTTTATAACCTCCTATTCGGAGTACACAAACAAACACTATCAGTATTCTTGGGGTGGAGAGAGAAATCTACATCTTTAAATTTGTTTAGGCCATGTATGAAGTCTGAAAATCAACTAGGAACATGTTTGTGTTTGACAGAGCCAATGCTTTCAACAGTGATCCTCTAATACTTAATGAAATTTCTACCTTTAAAAGTGGCAGAAGACAAGCTACTATGCCAAATTTTTCACTATTTGGCTGAAATTTCATGCAGGTGATAGTTCTTGTGAAATTTTAATTATGTATGAGTTGAATTTCCTATTATTCCAAATTGAACTTCTGTACTTTTTGTAGCAAAAAGTTGATTTACCCATTAAAATTCATGTTCAGAAAATTTTGGGTAGTTATCTCCATTTTCTACAGTCTTTCCTTTCCCTGTCATTTCCATAATTATATCTGTGGCCAGTACATTTCATGAGCTATTACATTAAGGTATCACTGACAATGTATTTAATAACGGAAAATGTACACTTAGATCTCCTCTGCATGAGGTATTGCTTGAACTACTCTATATTCAAGGGAAAGGAAGAACCAGTGTAATCAACACTTTATTTTTCCCTAATGCTTTGACAAAAGGAGTAATTCTGCCCTAGCTGATCAAGGGTCCACAGTTTTGAAGAGTACAAAACCACAATCTGTCACACAGTCTAAATATAGCTCTACGAGCTTTTGAAAACCCCACTTCCTCCATGTACGGATGTTCCGTAAGAACTTGGCAATATAAAAGCACTGGCTTAAATTTAAGAAATACAAGTTTATACATTGCAATGGCTTCCTGGTCATTTCTGAAAGTGAAAAAACTTCTATTCCAGCATCACTCTTGTCAGCAGAAGATTTGTTGTCAACTGCAGGAAGCATAGGAACAAGGTGTAAAAATCTCAGTAACTTTTAATTGTGCAATTTTATTTTAAAATGGCAAAGACTTTTTGCCATGACAGACAGCTGAATTAATAAAAATGCACTTTCTATTCTGGATTATGCAATTTCACATGTCTGTGTGTTATGTTAACACCAAACATACCATTAGCCCTGTTAAATCCATACACCTGAAACAAGGCGATACCCACTAATTCCACTACAGTGAAATTATTTTCCGACTCCTCATTGGAAAGAAGTTTTGGAAAAAAACAGTCCAGAAAACATCAATAAAACAGAATATTGTCAAAATACTTTTTTCTCTTTGACCTAGAAAAATGGGTGGAATTGATAAAACTTTGTAATATGTCAGCATTTTCCAGGGTCTTTACTGCAATTGTCTCTGCAGAAATTAATGACATGGACTGTAAGAAAAGTTGTGTAACACACATGCTCCCTTTTTTCCAGGATAATAAAAATCTTAATTTCCATTTCTTAGGTTTTTACCTAGACCCTTTCTTTTACATTCAAATAGCCTGTCAGTACTGAAAAAACAAAATAGCAAAAGCAGTTTTAGTGACTGTGTTCATGATACTAGCATATACTTTCAACTGGAGTTTTACAGAGATTTAATCTGATATTGTGAACTATTTCAAAAAAATGATATAAGTGACTTCAGTCACTATTTAATTAGTTTCACACAAATATTTAACTCGTTGTGACAGTATTATGCCAATACTTAAATAAGAGTTGCCCCTACGTCTCTTAACCTGTGGCCAAGATCAGTCATTTGGAGTGATGAACTTAATATGAATCTTTCTTTCTACTGATGTCATTGGATCTGGATTAAACCCTGTAAGTGAGAGCCTGTCTGTATATTTAAAAGACAATACACTTTGAAGTATGTATTTGAGACTTAATCATTTAGTCTGGAATGTTTTCTAACAGAATAGTTACAGATACTTTATCCACCATTGTATTAAACTGCAGATACCACGATTGCATGTTCCTGGCTAAGAAACTAGGAAATCAGGATACAGGTATTATTAATTAAGAAAAATCCAATTAAAATAAAACATTTATTAATATAGAAATGTAGAAAGCCATCATTTCTTACAGTTTTAAAAGAGGCAAAAATATATTAAGTGCAGTTTTTAGCTGACAGTGTTGCTTACTTTCTTTAAGGAAAGGCAGTCTGGTGATAGCTCTCCTGAAGCATTCACTCATCTACCACACAGATTTATTAGGTGCCGCCTTGAACTACAGCAGAGACACATCTTGGACCTTATCCTCCACATATGTTTTAGAGACTTTTTTGTCAAGAAGTTCCATGGTTATCACAACATTATATAAAAGGCATCCAATGCCAGGCATGCAGTTTCAAACAATGGATTCAAAATGAATCATTACAAGCATACAGCTTTCAGCACAACTTTAAGAAATTAAAATAATAATTCATGAACCAGAGGAGGAAACTCCAGTGATGATGCTGATGATGACACATGTCCTCAGGGTGGAAACATAGCTGTCTGCTGGGTGACACACCAATGATACTACACTAAAACTCAATTTCAGATAGAATATCAGAACTGAGACCAATGTAATCCCAGCAAACCAAATAACAGAAACCCAAAAAGTTACTCACCATCAAAACTGACAACTAAGTTTGTTTTCTTTAAAAGAGACACACTTTGAGAGCCAAACCACATGCTAGTAGAAGGACTGGTATAACTGGTGTAACTTTCTCTAGGAGACTTAAACGGTTCAAGAGGATGTTTTGTGTTGCTTTTGATTGAGCAGACAGAACAGATGATAGCCAGACAGATATTTAATCCGTCTGCAGAAAAGCATGCAAAAATAATTTAGAGGAAAATAAAATTACTCAATAGATCAAGAAATACTACATCATATAGAGTTACTACAACAGAATGCAAACAGACTGTAATCTAAAAGGAAAAAGTCTTGATAACTCTTGATACATAAAATGCCTAAGTGATAGAATTCACATAACTATAAAGCTCTTTAATTACATTTTTTATAGCTGTGTCATTTTCAAACCAGGTGTGAAAGGGGCAGAATCTTAACCTGTAAGTTCAAGATATTTGTCTGGACATGACCGTAATTGTTGATATCACTAATGACATATCATTTTACTGTATCATTTTACTAGAGGATTCTTTTTTCCTTTAGGCTTGAAAGGTGGATGAGCTGTTTTATAAAGGGCTATTCTTAAAAAAAAAAAAAAAAAAAGAAGTATAACTATGTCAATTAAATGACTGATTAAGCTGATGTCATCTAACCTGAGAGAGCTTTAAATGCAATAAGGATCACAGGCACATGTGAAAGGACATTTTAAATAACAAAATAACTCAATTGACACAGCAGCAGAAAGCAAAGACTAGCTGTGCTGAAATGAGGAAAAATTTAAGAAAATACTATAAATAAAGTGTCAAGCAGATGACAGCATAGAAAAATCTTGTTATTTTTAATATAAAATTGTATAGACCAATTTTACTGTTAAAGCTATTTTGCTGTAGAACTTATATATTCCATTTTAAAAGGTTTGGGGGTTCTGTTCAGGTTTTTTGTAGGTTTTTTTGTGTGGTTTGTTTTTTTGTCAGTGCTTTCAACTGGAAAAGGATCCTGTATAGAGTTAATCAGAAAGGAATTTTAATGGGACAAAACCCCTATGCTCCCACTTCGGTAATTATGACAAAAAGCCAAATATTATTACTGATAGATTGCAATTCACCTAAAATGTGTCAAGTTATCAAAATCTAACAGGAAAATAAACCAGGCAAAGGTAACAATTTAGGGTTCTATTGAACAAATTGGGCACTTTATCTACTTCAACAACTAATTTTCATCAGAAAAAAAAGTCTGGTTTTTTGTTTAAAAGCCTTTGTATCCCAGTCCATCTCCTGCACACATTCAGTACTATCAGAAAGAATTCAAGGACCCTTGTTTCATGAGTAGTACCTGTTTCACCAGGCAACAAGAACTAGCTGAAGTTGAGCACATGTGTGTTAGGTACATGCCTGGGCATGAGTAAGTAGAGTGAGTATGTGCATACACATGAAAGACAGACAAAAAAAAATTAAGTTGTTCCTCAGAAATCACCTATTTGATGAACCTGGGCATAAGAATCAGTTCTAAGCCAATTTGAAACAATTCAGGCCAGATTTCTAATACCAATTCAGTATAAGAGCAGAGACAAATAATTTTAACTCTTTTCTTTATTTCTTCATCTAAGAAATGAGAATAATATGTATGTATCTACAACTCAGCAGTACTGGAAAGATTATTGTGCTTTTAAAGTATGGATAAACATCACAAAAAGATTAAATTCTAACATAATTTGTAAACTGATACATAAACAGGATATTAGAATGATTCTTCCTTCAAAGTTATCAAATAAAATGTTTGAACTCTTTATATTCATTGCCCTGTCAACAGATCTTGGAGTATGGAAGCAGCAATTATTCATATTTCCTCCTGTTTAACATGTGATTTCTGTTTACTGGATACAGATCTTTTATTTCAAGATACATTATGCAAGCTTTCAAGAGTATTTTTATATATTCTATATGTACTATACTTTAGTAGCCACATATCTGTCTAGATGCATTGTACTGTGCATATACTAAACAATATTATATTATAATATATATTTACTTTTTTTTTTGATAGGGGTGATAGTGAAGTCAGTTTATGTTTCATCTCCTCACAGACAGCAAAATCTTCTTTGAAATTTTAAACCCTAATATATATCTTTGAGCAAGAATACTGCAATGATAAATCTTTTTGTGTATTATTGGAGAATAAATCGTGTAAAAAACATATTTGTAGCAACAAATGGTGAATATTTAATTTCTCTCCCACATGCTGCTATTCTATGCTGAAATTGGTGAATGTGTTAATAGCTACCTAATCTTTAAGCTCATACTTTCTGTTCATTTATTTTTTTTTTTATTAGGGATCAAAATATCTTACTCAAATTGTGGATAAATACTGTCATATCAAAACTGAGATGATAAGTATAAAGTGAGGTGTCGGAGAGATCTGTCCTGAATCCAGTTCAATAATTTCATTAATGTCTGCTAAGAAAATGGAATAGAGAAAACACTTATATAGCTTGTAGGTGACACCAGTGGTTACAAGCATTTTACAGCAGAGCAGGCAAACTTGAAATTATCTTGATAAACTGGAGAAATCACCCAAAGTCAGTAATATAAAATTCAATAAAGCCAAGTGCAAAGTGGTAAACTTGGAAAGAAATAATAAAATGCTCAAAAAATGGGGAAAACTGTCTAGGGAGCAGTAAAGACTTGCACTAGAGAGGACAACAAACAGAACAGAAGTTAACTACACAATGGCAAAAAGAGCATTCAGGCATAAGAGATGAAGAACCTGCTCCATCAGCACTGGTGAGCAGTACATCCAATTAAGGAACTAAAATCAAATTCTAAAGAAAACAAGTTTAAAAATCTAATGCCATTAAGACCCAAAGGAACTTGATGGGTTCTTTTAATGGAAGGCACTTCATTTTTTATTTCATGTGGATACTAACACACCAAAAGTTGGAGATTTCAACAAGTGCATAGGACCTAGACATAGCAAAGAAAAACTTAAGGCCAGAGACAGATGAGGCAAATCAGTGGGCACACGGTGCTAAAATACTTTCATGTCTGTCCCTAACAATGAAATGGGGACTGCCTACATGTACCAGTTGGCGATTTGGAAAATTTCCTAGCTAAAGAGTCCACAAACGCTGAGCAGACAAACAGTATTATGGTTGTTAACCTTTTCAGTGTGGCACACATACTAATTTACTTATACCTTTAAAAAGGTTTTAAAGTGCATGTGCTGTTTTATCAAGGGAATGAATTGCACTTGATATCATCGCACGAAATTTATTAGCAATCCGAGCCACTAGTATTTGTACAAAAACACAAATTCCCTGTAGTGACACTAATGTAAACACAAACTGCCCAGTGGAAAGGGATGCGATCTGATAAAATTGGCGAGACAGGCCAAAGTGCTAAGAGAGCAGACAGGCAACTTGATCAAGCCACTCTATTGCCCTGATCCTAAATGGTGCCACTGGAGAACGCAGGGGAGAAAAACCATCCTAAGATTCAGTCAAGAGGTTACACACCACAAATTTGTGCTAAGCACTTGCAATGAAAAATGCTGGCCCAGGGAAGGTCCTTCCTCCCTAATCTTCAGATAGATGGTTCCAGAAGCAGTCAGAGCAGCATAAACACTGCTCTGTGTTTCACCACTGGCCATACATTCATGGATAAGTACTGCAATTCTGTCACGCTTCCCACTGATAACTTGCCACTGGACTCACTGTGTTCGGTATCATCCTGCCTATATTTAGCAGCTGAAAGACACAGCTGGCATAAAAAACTAGTCAAACGTAAGGAACTTATACTCTGCCTCTCTGGGTGTAGAGAAGTTCCATCATTTACATGTAAAAATTTCCCAACTTCCTTTATAGCAGACTTGACAATGCATCGTTATTTGTACAATCTATTAATATTAGGATGGTGCCCAGGAGCCCTAGGCACAGAACAAGACCCTCAGTGCCAGATTCTAACACAGATGGAACAAAAAGCCAGTCCAAGATTTTATAGCTTAGGTATAAAAGGAAGAGACACGACAGAAGAATATAAATAAGACAGCATCAGTCTGGATGACAGGCAGCAGTGTCAGCATACTACTAGTTCAACAGTTGTCAACTATTCTGTAAGCATTGTAGCAAAGAGGAATTTTAAGGACAAAATTTGCTTCTCAGATAGTTGAATTGTTCCAAAGTAGGTTTTTAGAACAGTTCTAAATGTGATGCAAAATGTGAACAGATCTGCAAAAACTCTTTTCATTAACTAAATAGGACATTTGTTCTGTTTAGGTCTCGACTTTGTTATCAAAGCATCTTAATAAATCCACAATGATGTTTTGGACTACTATTACTCTAGAAATAATATTTTAACCATTTAAAAACAAGATTGGTGGCTGGCCTAGGGTATTTTGTTCTGTGTGGGTATCCCAAATTGAATTTCCTGTTTTTATTTGTCAATCCCAGGTGGAGCATACTGATGATATGCTAACAGCAAAACACTCAAGCAGATTAAGTTCTTAAGCATGAAATTTACTTTTCTTTAAAAGGAAAACACAAAAAGAGAAACAGGCTTATGTTTGTTTATGTGTGGTAGGTTAGAACGATTCTTGTGGACAAAGATTGATTAGAAGGCTTTTGGATCCGGCAGGAATACTTGCAGGCTTGTTGACAAACATTCAAGATGTTGTGGGAGTTATTTAACCTTTCAAACCTCTCATTAATCTGTACTTCTCTGCAGAGAGAATCAGCAGTCAAGGAGAGGGGTAAGAGAGGGGTATACTATACACATTTCGTTTCCGTTCGCTGCAGTTGATTGTGAATGACCTACAGTCTTTAAGACCTGAAGGGATCTCTAGATCGGATTTGCATTTAGCCTTGATCCAGCAACTATTATGTAGGAAAAGCAAAGCTTTGCAATAGCTCTGTTAAGATATTTTGTTAACGCATCTATTCATTATTATTAACTCAATCATAGAGTTCTTCCATAGTGGAATTTAAACTTACTGACGTTATATTTGGCTGAAATGGTCATAATGATAGCCTACGTCTGCCTCACGGCTCATTAACCACAGAGGTGTAGAGAACATTATTAAACAACAGTACAATGAAAGAAACTCCCAAGTATTGTGTTCTGCCAGATGCATGAGAGCAATTACACCTTTGTTCCTACTGCAGTATGCAGAGCTTCCTGTTGCTTGTCCTGTAAGATTTTGTTTAATGAAAAATAAACTGGCTTAGGAGACAATTTCCCATTGGTAATACAAGAAGCACATTTTTCTTCAAAATGTGCAGACTACTCAACACAGAAGGGTCCTGCTGTATAAATAAGGCTTTTGTGGCATGACTGCAACAGAAATTGCTATAGGTGTTGCTTATATTTAACAATTTATGCATAAGATGTCACAAAGATGAACCACAGTAGGGAAGAACTGAGACTGCAGGGTGCATTGGGGAAAGCTTCAGTCAGACAGTGCCATTTCTGAGCTGAACCTTTACAAAAACATGAGAGACCTTTCCAAAAGCCCCAGTAACAGGCACCAGTTAACATGGAAGAGCCCAGTGGGACCGAAAAATTATGAAGGTTCAGCATGAGTCAAGCTTTGAAGCACAGGTTGTGTGTGACAATGGCAGTGTGGGACTGCTCTGCTACCCTCTATTAGTTTCACGCAAGGAAGCATATCTCAGGAACCTTCTGCATCTCTCCTCCCTGCCTGCAGCTTGCAGGGGAATTGGCATTGACTTTAATGAAGACACATTGCTTTGACATGTCTGTTAGATTTCATTGTTTTGCACTATCTTTTGTTGTTTCAAATCAATCCAGACCAGCCTGCAATCTAAAATCTCCTGAAAAAACCAAAACAAACAAACCAACCAAAAAACAAACAAACAAACAAACAAAAAAAAAAAAAGAAAAAGAAAAAAACCCAAAACACAAAAAAACCCCAACAAACCAACCAAAAAAAAAAAGCTTATCTTCCACTAATGTGTGAAAATTTAAATATGTGAAAATTCAAATATATGAAGATTCTGGACACTTCTGTTACTTGAGATGGTTTGCTACCTCCGTGTAAATGTAGAACAATCAGCAATGAGGCAAGGCTGATAAAAGTTGAGTTGGCTTATAGGCAATGCTTCAAATTCGAGTAGAATGTGCGATATTTCATATTCTTAGCCTAAACACGGGATATTTTGTATAAATACAAGACTAGTTATCAAGATCACAAATACAAAGATGGAAAAATCTGGGGTTTAGTAGAGGCAGCTCACAAGGGCCAACTGCAGAGAAAATCCTTACTGTGTTTACATTTTATTTGAAAATAGTCCAATTCTCAGGATGCTGCAACTGTGAACAGTTTGCCTTAACAACAGATAACAGGATCAGCTCATAACTATTTACCTAACCCAGTCTCATCCACTATTAACAGTAGTAATTCCAACGACAGCAGAATACACTAAATAACAGGATATTACTGCTAGAGTCTTCAGCAAAATAACCAGCAGTTGCAGCATCTAAGCTCCATTCACACACAGCTCCTCTGAACTCAATGTAAATATTTACTTGAACAGAACACGTAGCGCTTTGAATCAATCAGAGAAAAAAGGTATATTTAAAAACAGGCCACAGTACTGCTTTCTGAAAAACATTTAAGGATATATTTTGCATAACAATTAGGTATCATTTCAATAGATACTTCAAAGCATGTGGCCAAAATTGATTGGTTCATCACTTCTATTTTTCCTATGCTATCCAAACGCAGTACAGCGGTGTTGTGCCGAGGATTTCTCCTGGCTGTATAGTGCATGGCATTCTGCTTTTCAAGAGCAGGATGAAATAGCAGCACAAATTGGTTTGAAATATGATGAAATAGCATCGTTACTTGTGTATGAAATCTAAAAATCACTGCACTATGACCTTAAATTTAATTGGCTTTTTCTTGAAACCAGCAACTAAACCTCACCACTGATAGAAAGCCATTCAATTATTTCTAGTCAGTCCCTAACTCCTCAGTGAGCAATGTGTCAGCTTATACTGCAGTTCCTTATTTTTCCTCCCACTGTGGGTAACAAGATGTGTATAGACACATCTAGAGAATCATCTGTGGTTAAATTCATTTGACCTAAAGGAAGCTCCCTTTGTTCCCTGGAAGTTAAAAAGCAGATTTCAAAAGGAAATCACAAGCTTGTTTTTCTGTATCAGCCTCCATTCAGCACTCATAAATCCACTCCAGGTACCAGTGTCTTCTTCAGGTTCTAAAAGTGTCATTACAATACTCTTGTTTGGTCAAATTATAGTATAAGCCTTGCTTTTATAAACACAGAGTCCCAAACAGTATGTCTAGTAGCCTTCCATATATTCCTTTTTTTTTCTGTTCCACCTAATATTTGTAATTCACATTTTGCAGGTCTTTTATAACAGACAGGTTTCTTTCCTATTTTGACAGCAAGCTCTTTGTTATATAATGATGAATATTATCATTTTGCTACAAATATTCTTATTTTATTCTGATAATTTTAGTATCTTATCTGCAGAGACTAGCATCAAATAAGCAGATCCCATACAAATCAGATTTGTAGTTACTTATGACTGCTGAAATTAAAACTCTCAAGAGAGCATGCAAACTGAAAAGTCTTCAAGCTTTTCCTGACTAAATTATTATTAGCCAAAGACAGTACTCATCATTTCATTACTGGAAATGGAAAAGTGACAGGACATTTAATACGTGGGCACCTATTTTCACATGTCCTGTTTTTTCAGCAATTAAAAAAAAAGACAACAGTGAGAGTCAAACAAGATGAAAAGATTTTCAAAAAACAATTTGAATCTTTTTTTTTTTTTTTTCCCCTGTGCTCAGACTAAATAGCCAGGATTCCTTTTCTTGTTTTAATCTACCATGGATTGGTCACATGGCAATACAGGATGCAATGTTCATCCCAAAAAACTCAGTCTTAGGAGTTGTCAGTAAATCTCTCCACCATTCTGCCCAGACACATATACACCTCCCACCCCCACACTTATCTTTCCATTCCGGAATGGGCAGTCTGATGGTATGGGATGCTGTGCACTGCCATAGAAGACCACTGCATCAAATCAGTATTCAGCAATGCAAAACATTCAACCAGTTTCAGGGCCTCTCCCAGGCAATTTAGCACAGTTATACACTGTTAATAACTTACCTTCGTATTTGTATTATAAAATTGAAAGAGGGCACTTTACAGATAAGTGCCATTTATTCAAATCATTTTGTAGGTGTCCTTTAGACACAGGCACATCTCCACGTTTCAGCAGTTATTCATCATTTACACATTCGTAATTTGGGGCAGCTTTGAACTCAACATGAATAAGAAGCCTACATACTGCCTCAAATGGCTGAACAAGCCTTGATAACACTTCATAGCTAAAAGACTTTAAATAAATTAAATAATGAGTAGGGAAGCATCAACCTTTCCTAGTCTGTCTGTGAACACAGTGAAAAGTAACAATAGTCTCCCAAATCTAGGATATAAGACAGAAATCTGTCTCGCAGTTACAAAGTCTCCTGTTACCATAGTGACAGGGACTGAGCACACAACTAAAAATACCTGGTCTTATTCACACTGTCTTTGGAATGTGACCTAAATGACATGTAATACACGATCTTCCATGAGAAATTAATTGCATTTACTAGGAGCCAACACTGAGAAGCAGATAACATGCAAGTATGATATGTGGTCAGACAGTCAAAGACACTCAAAGATGCAGCTTGAACAGAGAGCTGGCCAGAAGAAAGCATACAAAAAAATACAATAAAAAGAAACCACATGTAGATTATTAGCAAATTAAAAGCACCAATTAAACATGGGTTTCTCCCACTAAATAGAGTTATCATTTAAAAGCATTCTTTGGAACTGCTGATACATAAATCACCTGTAACATCCAAAAATCATCACTGTCTGCAAGAATCTCCCAGCTGTGATGACTGTCAAACTTAGGAAGGCACAAAGGTAATATAAATTCCTGTTTATACCAGCTTTGGTTCACAGGACCCATATATGTCAGTACAAACCAAGACAGAATGGGATTATATTCCAGCATTGTTAGACACAGTGAAATTCTAGGAAGTGTAGTTTATTTCAAGTATAATGATATAATGCTTCATTTTGAGAAAGACCATCAACATCAGGTAGAGTTTGTCCTCATTTTGCTTTTAAGAATAGTAGCTTCTTTAATCAAACAAGGAAAAAAACCCAAACAAACAAGCAAAAAATCCAAAGCCTTCAGCAATTGCAGTTGAAATTTTGTACCATTGCAAAGCAGTTTTAAGAGACCACTTACCTGGACAGAGCAGCTGGAAGACACGCCGTGTTCCACTAGCAGGTATTGAAAATTCAGAGTCTCAAAAATTCAAGCAGATCATTTCTATCCATTCTTTTTTCCTCAAATTCTCTCTTGGAAAACATTGTTTCATAAACTGAAGAGAAACAAGAAGCTATTAGGCACTGATTTTTAATTTAGAAATACTGCTTTCAGAATCTTTTCTTTTTTAGAAATGTTTTTATCAGAATCAAGTTAATACATTTCATAAACGTTGTATGAAAACTTAGGCATATGCAGAGGTCATATGATGGGGTAATTTGCTGCTGACTTGCGCTATAGTGAAACTTGCACATCATCCTCATCAAAAGCAAAGGGGAATACTTAGGCTGAAAAAAGTCTCTTGCCCATATTTCTCGCTATGGAAAGGTGACAGACTGCAGAAGTAGGCTGGTAGAAAGAGGTAAGAAATAATTATAGTGGTTAATACTCTTTTTCACTTGGCAGATAGGCTCAATCTACCTAAAGCAGTACATTAAACTGCTCCCCCAGGGGTAAAAAGCAAAGAGAAAACTCACATTGTCCCCAGTTTTATCATAATGGAAATGCCCAGACATGCCTTCCTGCAGCTACTAAAGAAAAGTAACAAGGTGGTAGGCAAACAGTCCATTCTTTCCTTGATTAATCTAATGTATTACATAATATAGCTTCAGTCAAAGAGACTAACTCAGAGAGAGATGTGTGATTCATTTTGTACTGCTCAGGGAACAAATGTACACAATAAAAAAAAAAAACTTCAGTCTCCTATACTTTTAGGACCCCAGAATATTTTAGCTGATCTAAGTAGCTCACAGAATTGTGCCAAATTGGTGCAATTCTGAAAATCCTTCTCCCTGAGAAAGGACACTAGTCTGTTTTGCTACTAATTAACAAAACCACCAGTTTCCCTGTAAGGGTTAAGAGCAATAAATCATATTTTGCTCTGTTATGCACAAGCATCTATAACAAATCCCTTTCTATCTTCAAAGCAGAGCAAATTAATGTCAGTTTAATATTTTAGAAACACACCATCTAGCTTTTAAGGCAGAGTTTGCACTCTAATCTTTGAAGACCATAAAATACAACAAAAAAAGACAATAGATTGGGCTGCAAGATCTTATCACGTCTACAAACAAAGAAGCTTCGAAGTATACATTTTAGACTTCCTATTAAAGCATCAGTGAATCAGCCATCAACCAGCATCTCTTTACAATATGAAAAGTATTACAAACTTTCCAGTCAGCCAGCATTACACA
Source organism: Actenoides hombroni (assembly GCA_024336885.1). Classification (NCBI taxonomy): domain Eukaryota; kingdom Metazoa; phylum Chordata; class Aves; order Coraciiformes; family Alcedinidae; genus Actenoides; species Actenoides hombroni. Next base: position 2,064,100 of record WUAM01000012.1, read on the forward strand.
GCATGTCATGTGTTATGCCACCTAGGACACGCACGTACCCTTTTAGGAGAATATGGGTTTTGATTTAGGAATTATTTACTGTCATTGACATTTTCTTCTAATGTATAGGGAAAATCAAACTATATATATATATATATATACACACACACACATTTCTTCTCCCCATGTGATG
>WUAM01000012.1:2066192-2167561 GCA_024336885.1 Actenoides hombroni
TACAATTGCCTGAGTAAGGAATAAGGAGATTCACCACTGGTGGGGGATTCAATTTACCTTGACCAGTGTAGGCTCGTGTGGAAGAACTGAGGATAATGAATTCCTCATTCCTATGAAGAGGGACAGCTGACCAAAGCTTCTCACGTTCCTTTATCCTCTTGTAACAGCTGGAAGATGCAGAACAGATTTGTGGATCTCCAGCAGGTAACATGCAACTGAATCCCCTTTCCTGGGATATTTACTTACAAAAAACTATCTATTTTTGCCTGCAAACTTTCAGACACTATAAAGAAATAAACTGACTGTTTACAAGGCAGAAATTGTAAAACACATTCCTTTAAAATAGTAAACTCATACTGACAATGTCCCATTTAATTGGAAGTTTTGTGAAATGAAACAAAAGCAAGCTTAGGTGTAAACATTTTTATGTAGCTAGAACCTAAAGAGACTAGTTTTTTAGGTATTCTGTTAATTTTCATATAATTTATTTCACCCCTCAAACATGCAAACAATTTATTATTTGGGAGGAATAAATATGTAACAACCCTTTCAAGTTGCTATTGTCATCACAGAGTTTCCTAAACTCTAAATCCAAGACCTTTTCCATTGAGCACGAACCCCTCAGAAAGCAAAAAGGAAGACAGATGTCAAAACAAATCTAGCAGAGTGGTTCACAATGTAATCCAAGTGCCTAACCAGGGCAAACATCAATGCTATGTAGAAGATAGTCATAGGAATCTTGGTATTCTCTGAACTGCAACAAACTGCTCTATTCTCTAATCCACTCCCCTAACTATAACAGCTAAATGAGGCTTTCCTAACTCGTCAACCGATGTCCTTGGGATAGTCCCCTCACCCTGCAGTTTGGCAATGGTTTAGTCCCTTGCCACCAAGTTTTACATAACCCTGTCCAGAGCACTGATGGGAGGAATTTAGAATTGTAACATGCAGTAATGATCATGGCTCCTATCATCACATAGTTCTGATTTGTCTTAGCTGATCTGCTCAGTTTGAAAAACAATGTGAACAGCATGAGGAAGCAGAGATCTTCCAGCCATTCCCTACACTTTTCCTGCGGAAAATAAATTTAGAATCCCTATTTGCCTAAGAGAAGAGGAAAAACAAGAATATAGAGTACCAGAGACACATGCAACAAGGTCCACTTGATAGAGCCTTTGCAATAAGTGTCTGATGATAAACAGCTTTAGGGTCAGCCGGGGACAAGTTGTTCCCAGCTCCAATAGTTAGCAGAGCACAGACAGTTCATCCAAAGGAAAAACTAATTCTCTCCATAGGCAGGGAGTCTTGATCTGAAGAGCTTTTATTAAACCCCAGGTGGACTGTAAACAGCTCTCCTAAACGGTAAAACACAGAAAAGGATTGCAGTAGATTCTTGACCTTTATCCTCCCCTAGGGTGAGCACTTGCAGTAGAGTAGCTGTCCATCTGCTCTGTTAACACCCTCTACGTGCCAGCAGCATACAATATTAAAGATATTCAGTATCAGGCAGTGGAAAGCTCACCTAATCCAACACCTGGTACAAAAACCAGCAAGTTATTATTGCAAATACACTGGAATGCAGTTCAGTAAAAAACAATACAGACCCACGATTAATAGACCAGCCATGTCACAACTACACAGTCAGTTACTAGTTTTTTTTCCTGTTTCATTTGAGTTTCACATACAAAACAGTGACATTAGTCACTGTTAGACTCTTTTGAGTAACCTCTACTCAGAGTGCTAGGCATTTGGAATTATTGACTCCCATTGACTTGTCAAAAAAATTGTCATTTCTGTAACTTCTCATTTAACAAAAATTCAGTGGAACATACTGTGAACACTCCTTTGCGAGCAGGGATATTATCAGCTGTATAGAGAATTATCTGGAAAGGAATACAAGGAATGGGAAGGAATAAGGAACTAATTGTGAATCAAAGACCAAATGAAAATTGCGTAATGGAAGCAACAGAGTACAAACATACAGGGTGTGTGTTACTGCAGCGAAGAGAAAGGCAGCCAAAACGCAGAATGAATTAGTGCAGTCAAATCAGTTAAGTGAAAATTGGATGGGTTATAACAAATCATGAAAAGAATAAAACCGGAGACAATGAAGGACTTTTAATAAATGAACAGGCTGCTGAAATTAATGAGGCACATCAAATGGCTGAGATATTGCACTGCTTTATGAAAAACGTGTCTCTTCTGTAAGGCAAGTTCAGAACAAGAAATGGCAAGTCAGCAAGGGGTACAGGTATGTAATGCATTGCATTGACTGTAGGTACAAGAGGACTTTTAAACGTGATCGTATGTACTAAGAAATTCTGAATGCAGAACAGAGGTATGTGTTTTTCAAGAGATGCCTGCTTTTGAGACATACCAAGCTACAGGAGAAAAGAGCAAATATGGTACCGTTTTAACAAATCATAGTAATAAAAAAAGAGGTCTTGTGATTATTGTCAGTAAATTCAGCTCCAGTTACTGGCCAAATAGTGGAGCTAAACCATTTCCTCCGCAGGAGGTAACGGAGCTGTGATCCAGAAACAGCATCAGTTATAAACTGTATCAAATAATTCATCGGGGATTGGCCCGAACTGTTTCACCTTTTGAAAACCAATCAATGGAAATCAAATAAGTAACAATGATAAAACTTCTGTTGATTGAGCTGAGGAGGTGTATCAGGAAATGCAAGCATTATATCTACACTTAAATATTTTTCTAATTATAGGAAGCAACCTGACTTCAGGAAGAAACCTGACTTACTCCTGACCAGTGATGACTCTACACGTCTTGTCCCATTGTAGGGAAGTAAAGCAGCATAACACTTAAAATTACTAGAATAAAATCAATTAGGGAAGAACAAAATAGCAAGGCAGAAGACAAATAGCTCAGGGGGCAGGATTAAGAAACCAAAAAATCCTGAAAGGAAATTTAAATTATCTTTCAGAACTCTGATTTGTCATGGCCAAATCAGGGCAAAAATCTTGCTGAGAACACTAAAGAGGTGACTCATAGATATTAAAGGTGCTCCCTCAATCTTTCTGACATCCTTTGCCCTAATTCTGCTATTCAAAATCCCTCGCATCTGCTACAGTCCCTGCATTTCACACCAAGCCCCCATATTCTGTGCCAGTTGACACACCTGCCCTGGCCTCGCTCTGCCAGCCTACTCTAGAAGAGTGAAAGGTGAGTCAGAACACAGCAGAGGGTATAACAATATCTCTCTATTCTTGTCATTGACTGACATTATGATCTTAGTCCAATTACATTCTGTGGATTTTCCTCACCTTTGCAACAGGGCTGAGGGCTGGTAAAACAAAGAAGGGCTTTCAGATGGTGTTTAGAATTAATTGCTACATGTAGAAGACTTAAACCTTGTGTTAGCAGTACTATGGAAACCCAGAGAACTGTAACCTTTTGCCCAGTCAGTACATGCAACTCTGCTTTCAGCATGGGGATTCTTGTTTGGATTTAGCTGCCTGTTCAACCACTGGCACTAACATGCACTATTCAAGTCTCCTTACTTATTCATCAATGTTCAGGGAGAAGACTAAAATCAGCACAGTTTGAATATGACCTTTTTGTTTCAGTTCATATAAATAATGCCATGAGATCGTATTTCTGCTCTCCCTGATGTGAATAGTTTCATGAACTGAACAGAAATAGAAGCTTTCAGAACTTTTGTGTTCACAAACACAGCATCTCCCCTAAGTGGCTGAACAGCAAAAAGGGCAATTCAACCTCTGAATAGCAAGAGTGGTAGAAAAAGGCAAATCTGACCTATTTACTCAATGAAAAGGATATTAGTAGCACTTTCAACCCTCATTGATACTGACAAGAAATGGAAGATTCTTTTTTACTTTCTCCACCTCCTCAAGAACAGAAAAAAAAAGTTTACCCTGGTACTGAAGTGAACCACTCCTGTCTAGAGCTTTTATTTTACCCAGAGAGATCAAAATACTCTACAGGTATTTATGCAAGAATTATCTCTGCTTCACAGATGGAGTATGTGAAACAGATTCTGGTGACTTGTTTAGCAGCTTTGCATCAAAGGAACATCGGAATTCTAATTCAGGCTCTGTAATTCTCGTCTGCATGATCTTGACAAAGTTGGATCTAACTTTGAAGCTGGTCCTGCTTTGACTGGGAGGCTGAACAAAATGACCTCCAGACATCTCTGCCAATTTGGTAGTGTTCTATGATTCCACTTTGCTTGGTATCTTTCAGCTTTCCAGCTTGACCATACAAATCACTATGCAGGCTTCAAATCCCAGATACAAACATATCATTAGGCTCCATACAAAGTCAGTGCTTAATCAGAAACCTAGCAGAACATGGAATTTTAAAGAGCAAAATCTGCTCCTTAGCATTTGAGCATCATAGTGTCTGTGGAATGACAATTTAATATCATGACAAGTTTTAAAATAAGTGCAAGCACATAATACATCATCATCGTCTGCAGTACAGAATACTCAGCTGTTCTCCATGAAAAGAAAGCAGCCCTTGACTTCACAAAATGTAAATAAGATTATCATTTGAAGTTATGTTCATCAATAAAGAAAACAAATCTCGTTTTAAATTTTTAAATTCATAAAAGAAATCTAAATTTCTCTACTAGTACTGAAAAGAGATCTCTCCTGTGCTACACTTTTATTTGATGTCTGTCAGCATTCAGTCATAAAGTGATTTGTCTCCTCTCCTCTGGGAAAACAATTTGAAAGCATAGAAAAAATTAGTTGAGAAGCACAATAGAATGGATGTATTTTAAGCAAAAAGGCAGATGACCTTGTAGTAGGCAGCCTGGCCGAAAGAGATGAAAAAAAAAGAGCTGAATAGCTTGTTAGGCATCCGTCAGCATTACAAAAAATTAAAAAGAAAATTATTTTTAATTCAACTAATACTTTGCAAATCAATACACAGGGTGGCTTATACAAGTGTCCTTTCGATACCACATTGCTCTAAGTGGCTTTTACTCCAGCTCTATAAAATTAACATTTTAATTTATTTTTTTTCTTTAAAACCACCTCTGACCAGTTCCCTTACAAGTCTTCTGATTTTTGTTGGTGTGGCTGTGATTTCATAATGATTTGCCTTTCAGCAAGGACAACTCATCTGATTTGTCTAATGCCAGGGGTTTTGCTGACCGTGCTCTAGCATCAACATTCTTGTTTTGTTGCTGCTTTCTCTGCAACATTTGCAAGAGATTCTTAAATCCCTGCAACTATGACATTTTTTTAAAAGTAATTTTATTTTTAATCTTCTTTTAAACGCATTTTTAGAGAAGTTAATTTTGTGTGCCATCTACCTAAGATCCAGACAGTAATTTCTTTTAACTGTTTTAATTTTAACCTCCTATTTCAGTACTGCTTGTTTCTTCCAGATTGGTTTTCTTTTAGGGGTTCAACAAACTATTTAAGACAAAACTAAATCAGAAAACCCATTTTTAATGAGAAGTAAAACATTTGGATCGGTGGAGTACTCCCCTATTTACAGGTAAAAATCAAGTTATAGGTCATCATGTCAATATATGATCTATGTCTACATCCCCAAATAGCCTTTCCCCATGCTTTTTGTAGTTTAGTAGGGTTTTTTTTGGACCATGAGAGATGCACACACCAGAAAACACCTATTTATTTCCAGTCTGTAACAGCACACAGTCTGAGATAAGGCTCGCTAGATAAAATTTGCAAGCTAGAGATTTCTAGTTGTGCATAATCTCTTCACACAACCTTTCCTAGCTCTCTGTTAAAAAACATCCAACAATTTATTGTGAACCAGCCTAATCCACAACAGGCCTGAAGACAAACATGACAGCAATAGGTCACACAGTACTCCTCAGTGACAGAGATACAATGCTACAATAGTCGAGCTATCTGTTCTTAAAGGAATCTTTAAGACAATAGGGGCTTTTTTGTTGGATTGCTGTGTTTCTCTGGGGGTTTTGGTTGTCTGTGGTGTTGGTTTTTTTTTCTAATAGACAAAGACTTGTACTCCAGAAAATGACATTTAATTTTCCCCTTTTGTTACTGTTAAATGCCACAGGTGGCAAAATACAATCCCTCTAGTTTAAAAAAGCAACAAAAAAGGAAAAAACAACTAAGCTATGTAAAAAGATACAAACACATGATTAGAATCAGCATGCATTTGGAAATTATATTCTTTTCACATTTGTTCCTTCCTTATAACAATACCAAAATTTTCTTCCTGCAAATATTATCCTACACAAATATAAACCATACATTTCTAAAATAAAAAAGCAACAATTCTCCACATCTTCTAATTACCCACAAGATGGCAGTGCTGCCATCATACAAAGAGGCTGCTAAACTGGTCGGTTTATCCCTTCGAGCCAGCTGACTAGCTCAAACTATTGATAGATAGGGTGATAAACATATGGACAGTTATGGTGATAAATCCTATCAATCAAATACCACCCTGTGTATTCTTATACGGCAAAACTGTGGCATGATTGCACATGTGTGTAGTAGTTTGATACAGATATTGCAGGAAACAATAGTTATCAATACCAACCTCAATATGCTGTCAAATAGAGTATGAACTCACATACCCCTAGTTATAAACTGCTCACACACCCTTAGCTGTTGCTGCTCATGCTAACAAGATTAAATCTATACAGAACACCCACATAGCCTACAGTTATATTTTCATTCAGCTGCGCAGATTTTCACTGTCCAGATTAAAACATGTTTGACCTGAACAGCAAGGAACTATCATTGTTTTAGACAAAGGAGAAAGACATGGATAATATTCCTACTACTGTGAAACTCACCAGTCTGCTTCTCTATTGTTACCTACCTACGCCTTTGCAATCTAACACAAAGTTGATGTCACCTTCCCCCCTCCCCCAGTTGAAAATTTTCACATAAGAAAAACTTTACAAAATAATTATTTATCTCCTACTCTCCTGGCCTACTCCATAGTATTTTCTTGCAATAGATGTTCCAAGGCCAAACAATATTGACCTACAATTTCAGGGGTTACTAAGCCTCTGAGAATTTCCTGCTCTACAGTGAATGAGCAGCAGAGTGGCAAAAATTCTATCGTGTTCATGGCACAGTTGTTTTGTTGATATTCAAATCAAAAATGTCAGTGGGCAACATGAGTGCACAATTAAAAAAATCTAAGTATTTTCAAAGTATGATAACATTAGACTCTCATGACTAATTCACCAGTAAAGGATCAGACAACAGAACAGAAAACCAGATGGAATATCTGCTGAAATGTGTAAGTTTGTGCACCAATTACATACCATCCTAGCTGGTGTAAACCCAGTCTGAATCACACCATAAGCCTCTATCAATATCTGGAACACCAAGATAGGCCAGTTACTGCACTTGGATCTGGACTTTGAATGAACTAGTATGCTTATACTTTTTTACTCCTGCATGTCTTGCTAAATTGGAATTCCTCTTACATAAGAATAGAATTACAAACTAGCACAATTTAAACTACTTTGGCATATGTCCTTGTTAAGCAGATTAAGAGCCTAATTCCCTGTTATCTGCTCTGGCTAACTACTAGCTTCCAGGTGTTACAATTTTCTGTTCTGTAAAGTAGCACACACTGAAACTAACAAAAATGATGTGTGTATATATACACACACGAGATATATATACATACAAAACTAAAACTTTCAGGTTTTTATAAAAATCTGTAAACTATCAGATTTCCCAAGAATTCCTTACCAGAAGTTCCTAAAAGGTTTTTTCCATAGACTTTTCTCACCTTTAAAATTCAGTGCTAACTTCTACAAAATAGCCTACACATAGTGACTTTTAGACCACTGAGGGAAGGAAGAGACATAGAACGTCTGTATATATGGAACTGAAAAAAATGATTTAATATTTTCTGGATATGGCAGGAGAACAACATAGTAGTGACTAAAGAACTCTCTAATTTGGGGGGGAAAAAAACAGATCAAATATCTAATGGCAAGGAGAAAACTCTCCCCAGGACACTGTATTGCAACTCTTGTGTTTGTATTTTGGTTCTTGTTCTGCAAACACACGGGGCAGTTTTTTAAATCAATGAATTATCATTTACAAGTACACCATTTCAAAATGATAACTTTGGACCATCACCTCTGTGAGTTTAGGACCAAGTCCTTTCACTGTACATAAGGCACTTAGGCCATTGTCATTATGGAAAGAAGGAAAATAAAAAACCAAGTACTTCAGGCACAGTTTCCTTCTGTTTGCTTCCACAGGACCAAAGGGTTACATTGCATTTAAAATCTCCCATCTCCGAGATTTGAAGAAGTTCACCATGAAAACAAGACTCAAACTCCCCAAGTTCTCTGAGAAGGCTTGATTTAGAATTAAGCCCTAGCATCTGACTTCTCTACAAGCAAAAAAAAAATTAAAAAAATCAATCAGAAATACTACTTTCATTTCAAACTCAGGCCTCAACATATTTAAAACTCTGGAATAGCCCAAGGTTACTTTTTGCCTATAGCCACAGTTGTTCTTTTGTCAGCAGCTAGCTTCTCGTCATCTCCTGTGCCCCTCAGCTAGAAGAAGAATAATGGAGAGTTATTTCTAACTGAGTCACAACTGACCTTGAAATTATTTAGCTTAAGGTTTTGCCTTCTCAGAGATAATAGTTGGCTGCACTTGATAATATATAGACAAATACTCGAATTCTATATTATTTCTAGGTCTTTAAAAAGCATCACAGACCACTATGCCTTCTTGAAGCAACATGACTGGCTTTGCAGCAAAGCCCACACACACTACCAGGACTTGAGAAACTCAACAGATTCTCATCACTTACCTCTTGTGGTTTTTTTATTCATGGACAAATCAGATTCTTTTCCTCCTCCAGACCTGTTGGATGAGTGATCCTAAAGGAAACAGTAAAAATAAGAAGTCACGAGACAACAATAGTCTTATTTAAGTCATCTATAGAAAAGAAATGTGATATTCACAACATTACCACCAATAATTAAGCCCCAAAGCAGCACTTTATTGTTTTATTAAGGGCAAAATTTCAATGTGGCAAAGGTCCAGCACCAGCTTCAACCATGCTGGCTGTAGTAGCTGAGAGCCATCATTCTGCTGCTAATGTAAATGGTTTTGCTGGCAGCAAGCAGTCAAATGTATAGATTTCTTGTCAAAGACACAAAGAGTACTGAAACATGCAAGCTAAAGGAGGACTGATACAGAAAGAGCATGTGAAGATAAATGGAATATTTCACAACACTGGATCTGATTTCCTTGTAAAAATTAAAGCAAGATCCTTATCAAATGAAAACCAAACGACTGCCTGCTCTTTTCTGTACAGGAATTGACTTCATTGACTGAACTTCATTTTGTATTGTGCCTATGAACAGACAAGACAGTTTTGCTGAAGTTAACTAAAACCTTAGCTTGTAATTAGGAACAAACCAGCAGCACACTGTTCTCCAGTAAATTTAACAATATACACTAAAACATTCACACTGTAAGGCCTACAGAAGTCACACAAACCCATAAGACCAGGGTTGGGTTTGGTCCATCAGCTCCAAAAGAACACTTACCTTTAGAAACAAGAATTCTCTAACAGAAGTTACTAGAGTTCTAAGCTAAAGCTTAGTGTGTGATGAACACAGAGAATATATTAGCACAAAAAGGGTGAAATAACTCTAAGGGGATGCAACTCAGTCTCCCTCAGTTGCTAGCTAACAGACCTTCAAATAACACTGTAAAACCCTCAACAGCACTTTCTGCAACCCTCTTAGTTGTATTTATCACTGTATTGGTACAGTACAAAGTATGAAAAGACTTTGACACTTTACAAAGTCAATTACTATGAACAGCACCATAACCCAGAACATCCACAACTAAGTAACAACAAGGGTAAGACCCATGCACAGGCTTCAAAGCAAGATATGCACTCACAGACAAGACCATGCTCATCCCAATAACAACCTCCTCCCTCCCTACAAGGAGCTAGACGTCACTTCCTCTCTATCAGAATCTAGGTTACATCCAGCTGTTGCTCATTCAAAAGAGGATCCTTTCACCATTTTTTAATTAAATACTACACCTGATAGCCTTCAGGTGAAAGGCTACACCTGCCTTTCTTACACCTTAGAGGAAACTTCCAATCAACAGTGCATTCTCCTCTCTTTTTCCTCCTGTTGTTTCCAAGGGGTGAGTCTCCACCTTGGAGTGCAAATTAACCTAAATAACCTAAACCCACTTCACACTTGTACATTTCAGTTCACTTCTCCAGTCTTCAAGGTACTTCTGTAAAGCATCATCATTCTCTCCTGCATTAATTAGCTTTTCAAAATCTTCAGGACAGTTACAAGATTCCTCCAGAAAGTAAACCTAAGAAGGAAAGTTTCTATTTCTAGTAGGTATTAATATTTACAGTTTCAATAGAAGTTGGGAGTTTTGTTACATATAACATTCTTCTTACAGGCAGTTCCTTGTTGTGTCTCTACCTCCCACCTATCTCATCACCTATTTTACTGCCTGTATTATAAGGCTACTAAACTTCCCACCTTTTCTCTTGCTAATATGCCACTCTGATCTCAAATTTGATTAACATAATTAATTAATTAGAGCCAAATTTAACATTGCTGGCTGAAAACAAATCATTACACATTATCATTTAATTGCTTAAATACTCAAATTTGGTATCTTTGTGCTACAAAAAAACATTTTGTTATTGAATTATTCAAAGAATGTTTTTCACATAATACATCTTGAGCCAACAGACTCCAGGCTTATGGTGTTTCCTTCTTCTTTAAAAAGAAAACATATTATCATTTTCAAGGTGAAATCAGTGAGCTAAATGCAAAGGTCAGACACATAAATGTTCTTCTAAAACTATCCACTGTCAACTCTGATCCTGACCTGAATTTTGCCTATCAACCCATGAAATGTGCTACATAACTTGAATTCTACTGATTCCAATCAGGAAGGTAAGGAGTTAAGGTAACAGAAGAGACATTGTATCTGATAGTAAATTTTTTCCTGGTTTCCTTTTAGAGGGGCTGCTTATTACAAAAAAAAAACCCCAAAACCAACCAACAACCCCAACCAACCAAAAAACACCACACACACACAAAAACCCAAACAAACAACAAAAAATCCCCATACCAAACCAAAACCAACCAATCAAACCAATAGTCAAAAGAAAAAAAATTAAAAAAAGAAAAAAGAGCAAAGAAACAAACCACATAGAAGGTCTTCCAGATGCACAAAGAGGCTTAAACCAAGAATTCATTATGCCTACCCACAATAAAGCAGAAGAAAAAAAATCAAAGACAGGAGGGAGAACTGATTAATTAGATGGACGTGAAAACTGGAAGCTCTTTTCAAATAGGAAATGTCTATTTATAGAATAAGAATATCCCAAGAATGAATGATAATTACATTTCTATGGTGTCAGGAGACTTAGGTTAATAAGCAAAGCATCATTCATACATGTAACATTTCTTGCTGTTAAGTGAACTGCTAATTTATCAACCTTGTTTGTAAAGATAAAATGGGAAGAAGATAATGGGATTGCATAGCTCAGTTCCATGCAGAACTGCATATTAAGCATGCTAATTTTCTCACGTGTAACAGCAAATGTAGTTCATCTGCATATGGAGTTGTTTCGGTGTTCTAGTCCTCATCTTAGAAAGTCTTTTAAAACATCTACATTTGACTACAGATGACTTTCTAGGGGAAACAAGGTGCCAAGGAAAAGGCAAAGCATACATACAAATAGAAGCACTGTGACACCTTCCCAAGGGGGGCTAACAGAGATTATTAAAAATACAACATCTGAAGAGAATGAAAAAAAAAAAAAAAAGGAAGAGCACAACTTGTAGGAGCATATTTGAGGTGTCACTGGGAACTTCCTTTGCAGTTACACATACAGGTCTGACTGCAACCTCTCTGTAAGTGGCTTTTTAACATTGAAGTAATTTCGTTTTGCAAGCCAGAAGTCAATTCTATGTTTATGTGCTCTACAAAACAATGTGGCTGTGCAGATTTCAAAACCTCTCTGTAGTGGGGATTTCTTTTGAGGAGAGAGAATTTTCCTAGTCAAAGGTGTAAGATTCCTTTTTTTATTTATTTTACTGTTGATTAAAATTCCTTTCACCTCTATCCCATCTCTAACTAAAGAGTTCAGAATTCAGAGCAAGTCCTGCACATGATGTATCCTACCAGAGAGAAAAACAATTTGAAATGAATGTCTACCCTGACACTGAATTCTCCAGCCTAAATTCCATCATGGACATAGTTAATACATTAAATTTGTATGTGTATATTTCACATGTTACTCCCCCTGAGCTGTCTACACATAATGGATAACAAGCAATAGTTAACAACTGTACAAAGGTAGAAAGTGTGTACAAGGGGGCAATTAAATTTTCCCAAACTTTTGCTTCTTCTGAATAACTGTAAAAACTTTCATAAGCCTATCCTCTCCCATATGTGTCCTTCAGCTAATGATTTCATTTTCATCTAAAGACCCTCCACCTGTAGCTGTTACACTTGCAATGCAAAGGATCCACCTGACACCAAAGAAGTGGTGCAAAGGACAGAAGCAAATTTTTAAAGACCCAGGAAAAGAGCAGAAATGTGACCACCTGTAATAATACAACCCCACTAGAATCAGTCTGAGCAAGAAAGCTAAAAAAAAAACCAAAAACACAAGTGAAAGCCATATAGAAAAGAACGCTAGAAGCATGTTTAGTGTTTGCACCTAGTAACTGAGGCCAAGTAAGGCCTTTGGAGAAGGACAAACAGCTCCAGGGACAAGCCTGAGAGTACGGGAATTGGATGGACCGGTCCCGGTAGAGATGTTGCCAGAGAAGCAAGGCTATCCTTGCGAGAAAGCAAAATTCTTTCCTCAGAATCATTCGCTTTTCTCGGGAAAAAAACCCCACTCGCTTCAACCACTCCTGCCCGCCTCCGCCTCTTGAGCTGTGATGGCACCGCCCTCGCCCCTCCTCTTCCCGCACTCGCCCCTCTTCTGCCCGCCCCCATAGCGGTCGCGCTCCCGCACCAACGGCTGCGGCGCGCACCCGGCTGTAGGGCCTGGCGGCGGCAGCAGCAGCAACATCACCCGAACGAGCCGCCGCTTTCCTGCCCGCTCGCCCACTTTGCAGCCGGGGACCGGTTCGCGGGTCGCGCCTCCCGCCGGCTGCGCTGTTCTCGTTCTGAAGCGGGTGCTGCCAGCGCCCGTGCCCGCCGAGGAGCCGGGAGTTTGCACCGCTCCCCACGCGGACTGGCGGCTGTGCCCCCGCGCCGGGACCGGAGCCAGGGCGGGAGCCGGCGGAACGGGCGCTTCGTCCCTATCACCCTTCGCCGGCGGAATCGAGGACGAAGAGGCGGAACGGGGGACTCGCGCGCACGGCCATCTCCGCATCGTGTGAGCCTGCATGGGCCCGGCGCCGGGGCGCGGCCGCGGGGCTCCCCCGAGCCTCTCGCATCCTCCCCGGTATCGCCTGTAGCCGTGAAGCGCCGAGTGAAGGCATGAGGGATGCTTTTGTGCGCGACTGCGGGCGGAGCAGCGGATAACGGCACAGCTAGTAGCGGCTGGAGCCGCGCTTGTTGGACAGGTTGGGAGCCGCGGTCACCCGCAGCCCTCCTGGCGAGAGATGCTGAATTAGGCGGCAGTAGCCCTTGCAAGCGCGGGGGCAGGTTGAGGAGCCCGTAGCCGGCCTGGGTCCCAGGGAGGACAGGCAGGCAGGCAGCTCCCCATGGCGAGCAACCGGAGCATCGAGCTCGAGCACTTCGAAGAGCGGGACAAGAGGCAGCAGCGCGCCGGGCCGCGCCGCGGAGGCTCCGGCGGCGGTAACGCGGGGCCGCGGGGCAACGGGCTGATCCCCAGCCCGGCTCACAGCGCCCACTGCAGCCTCTACAGGACGCGGACCCTGCAGGCGCTCAGCTCGGAGAAGAAAGCCCGGAAAGCCCGTTTCTACCGCAACGGGGACAGGTACTTCAAGGGCTTGGTGTACGCCATCTCCACCGACCGCTTCCGCTCCTTTGATGCTCTCCTCGTTGAACTCACACGGTCGCTGTCGGACAATGTGAATCTGCCCCAGGGTGTCCGCACCATCTACACTATCGATGGCAGCAAGAAGCTCACCAGCCTGGACGAGCTGGTGGAAGGTGAGGGGGGCACTAGTGGGCCAGAGGCGAGCAGGGTGCAGGCTGTGGGGGGTTCTGACCTGGCATGTCGAGATCTAGCAAGAGGTGGCGTGGGCTCTGGTGGTGGGTTGCAGGCTCTCCCTGGGGTGGGCTTCCTTCTCGCTCTCCTGGTCAAAGCTGAGTTAGTTGGCCTTGCTGAAAATCGGCAGCCATGGAGCTCCTGAGGGCAAGTGGGCTGGGGTTGCCAGCTGCTATGAGGTGCAGTGGGACTCATTTTCCCACTATGGACCGTCTGCTTCTCTTGTCACCCAGAGGAGTGCTGTCTGCATGTGTGGGGGTTGACTTTAATGGTAGCCAAACAGCAGGTACTCTTTTCATCTACAGGTACCACAATAAAGTTTTTGGCTACCTTTCAGTCATCACCATTTGGGAGAGTGGAAAATGTTGTAATTTAGTTTTCTGACAGTTTTTATGCTGTCACTGATGCCTCATAGTGGCTTAAGCTTTCAGAGAGAAAGCCTCTGTGCTGTGAAGAGTGATATTTATGCCATACCACCTATTAAAACAAATGGGTGCAAAGTCTTATTTTCAAATATAATGAGAATCCATATTCATAGAGGGAATTATCTAAATTGTCAGACTTCCAGAAGCATTTTATAGAATCAGATGCTTTTCAGACTTGTCCCTAAAGTAGGTTTAGGTAATGGGACTTAGCTGCTAAGGTTATGTAGACCTCTTGACTGTATCTTATAATGGGGCCAGATATACATTTTTTCTAAATGAAACATATGCCTCTTGTTTGTAGGGAGTGGTAATTACCAGAACAAGGAGAAGAATTCTTCCATGTTCTCTCATGATGTCTTAAAGTACAGTTTAAACTCAGCATTACCTGAATCAGCCTTCCAGATGTTTTGGTTACGTTGTGCAACCTGTGAGGTTCACAATCTATTTGCACTTGATGGTTCTCCTCAGGTGTCTAACATACCAACCGCTGCAGTTTTCCACCCAGTGACTGTATGCCAGGTGATAGCTGATTTGTGTTAATGAAGAGGTACCATTTGTAGGTCTTCTAATGGTGCCTCCTTTTCAGGCTTTCAGCTGTGTATCCTTTAAGCTTTGATGCTGAAACTTACCTTTTCATAGCAATGCTGAATCTCACCTGGAGAGTTTTAATGAGAAAGAAAACCTTTGAATAATCCACCAGTAATGGCACTGGGAGTTTAGAACTAGCCATTTCAGAACATGCAAGAGGAAGAGAGAAGCTACAGCATTTGCTGCATCAAGGGGTCTCCCTCAAAAAAAATAAATAAATGTGTGAAAGTGCACTTCCTAATAGTAACATAGTGCCTGAGGACTTGTTTCATCATATGATCTACCATAAGACTGTTTCACAGTCAAAACAGAGGACATGTGAAATGATTGTGGAGTGAAATGTCAGACTGCCTGGTAATAAAATAAATCTGAAATCAACCCAAATCTTTTCCATGATTTGGTTATTAGAGGTAGGAAAAAACCCAACCCAAAACCCAAACAAAATATACAAACAAAACCCTAGATATACTGGAATGTGGGATGGTAGAGAAAAGACATGAAGCAAAAATTGCTTAAACTAATGATAACTTGGTGTGACTCTTGAGATGTTGCAGAAGAAATGGTCTTAAGTTATGGCTTAAAACAAAGACAAAATGGCTTGCTGGGCAGCAGTACTAACACAGTGTATGCTCTCACAACTCTGTGTAATACCAGTAAGCAAAAACTTACTTCCTGTCTCTTAAAATAGTCATTGAAAGAGTTGCCATTTTCATTGCTCTTCACTGGAAGAATTAAGGAAAACAAATGTCACAGTTGAAATGCCACTTCCAGAAAATAAAAGGAAGGGTAAAAGAGTCCCATTTACTTAGTCATCTATCCATGACCAATACAACTCTTAGGAATCTTAAGAAAATCCTGTAGCATCGTAATTGGATTAGTATGTTCTCCAATTAGCGTGCCAAAAACTTTGCTAGGGTAAGTCTAATCACCATACAGACAAAGGAAAGCATATACAAAGGCAGGAAGAAAGCTGCTAACAAGTAGTGAACCCATCATTCCTTGAAATTATCTGAGCCAGCTCTTTTGTTCTTGGGATGCTGGGAGAGGTTCTGGTTTGTTTTTATTTCCTTTATTTCTATAATTCCGGCACAGCAAGCTGGAATTGCTGCTCTAAAATAAAACCTTGAATATTGGTGATATCCTAAAGCTTGGAGCTGCAGTACCACCACAAATGGTCTTTTGTTGTACTGCTTTTTAACTTTCAGAAAGGAAACTAAAACTGAAGTGCTATTGTGCATGCCAGCTACAGACTGACCACCAGACTGAACATGGCTACTTCATGCATTACCTAGTTGACCGGTCTGTTTGCACATCATTGGTGTTGAATGGGTACATGGAATGGCAGCAGTTCAGGGTCAGTAGTGGCAGCTCTATGAAGGGAGTGGGTGAGTGCTCAGCCACCTCTTGCCAAGCCAGCATGATCTGCATTAGACCTCCCCCAGCCCAAGCCTGTGTGTGTAGCTCTTGGACATTTGCATGCCCCAGCATAGGCAAGCTCTTTATTTGCTGTTTATCAGGTTAGGGCCTGTCTGGGGTATAAAAGCTGGCAGTATCAAATGCTGTATCATAGTAGTCCAGACTAGCTGAATTGAGTCACTGGTGAATGCTTTTTTTTGGTTTTGGCTGTATTTGACAATTTGTTTTCCCATTTATCATTTTAAGAGGAAAATAGGTAATGCACAAACGTACTGTGGATTTCAAACATTACTGTTATAGGCTGAGTCAGTTATAAATTTGACCAGATGATGTTTATTAGTCAAAAATTGACAAGATTGATTTAAAGCATATTGCTATACTGAACTCTGTATGACAGTCAAAAAACCATGCTCTGCTGGACCAGCCTTAGGCAAATGGCATTTATATTCCCAGCCCCTGTAGATTAGGGAGCATTATGGCTCATCAGTTTGACAGTTTTCATTGCTTTCGTAGAGTGGGAAGAGTGAAGAATTTCCATGTCTGCTACTGATCTTGTTTGAGCAGACAGGTCCAGAGAGGGCATGAGGACTGGAAATGGTATGGCTTTTGTAGCTTTCATTCTCTCAGCTTTGCTATCAGACATTACACTACTCCTTACTTTTGAATAGGAGATTTCATGTGTACTTCTGTATTTTCCCTTCAATAGCAATAATGGAATAATAGTTTCATTGTTATTCTCTACCAAGGTTAACTAATTAAGTATTTATCTAAGTCCTTCAGTTTTCTTTAAAAATGTAAGCTTCCTAAAGCATGACACAATGGTAAAAGTAAGAACTGTGCAGTTCTTTATTGCTGACGTTTGTGTTTTACATTGATCTCGGTCTTGCTATTCTGTGTTTTCATTGTCTTGGTGGTGAAAGATGGGGAGAGTCCTTATTGTTAAGGTCTGCTGCAAAGTTTGGAGAGATGCTTGCATTTGGGGAGAGGAAACCAAATGTAGATTCTATTCCTGGCAGGATAAGTAATGTTGATTTGGCATGTACTAGGGAATTTTTCTAGTTCCCTAGGTAGGAAGCATTGATAAGAGTCTTTATTTGTTCAACTGCAATGCTTAATTAATCCAGTTCTTTATAAAGTGTTGTGCAGACAGTGAAGATGTACCTGTAGGGAAGTCTTTGGGCAGAAGGTGGGAAGGTTCTGAGCAAGGCAGTCCTTATGCATGGCTAGGACATGTAGCACAGGACAGTATCTGCTTTAAAGAAAAGGACTCCGCCACACTAATACAGAGTAAAAGAATGGTTTTGGAAATGTGCTATTGAACAATCCAAGTATTTTCTGCCTTAGATCATTTTTATTTGTTGCTGCCTGTTAGGTTGTAATCCTGCTTAAGTACCTGTGATTCTAGTTGATGCACACTGTGATATTAGGTCAAGAATATCTTTTCTCTTGTCAGGGCAAGCAGATGGTAATACCAAGTAGGCAGTTCATGTTTTTGCTTCTTCTGAAAGGTATGATTACCTTTCTGTACTAAAGCAAAAGCTGTAATGCTTTAAAAAGGGGCAAATGTAGCAGGTTTAACAAGAAAGTGAAAAAGGAAGACTAAAAGAAGGATTAAAAACCATAAGAGCATATATCTTGAAATACATGTTTAAATCACAGTAGTTACACAGTCTTGGAGCAATGGGGTGTGGATGTGAAATACAGATGTAATCATTAGTTAACTTCTTATCCAGGCAAAATAAAACAGTTCCACCACAGTGCAACTCCTGGTTTCAGGGTCTGGATTAATACGATTTATCTGAAAAGAGTTATTAACTTACTGTGGAAGAGGCACGTGGTATTATGCAGAGTTGATACCAGTGGCCTGAACTGTCTTCTGAATGCTTTTACCCTGCCTGAGAAGGCTGTTGGACTAGATGACATGCAGGGGTCCTTTCCAGTCTCAACTGTTCTGTGATTCTGTGAAAGCTTGTAGGAAGCTGTCATCTGAACATCGTGACTAAATAAAGCCAAAAGAGAACTAGGAGCAATTACTCAACTGCTAAAATCCAGGTTGTACCTGAGGAAATGTTGTGAATTATACAGAGTAATTGGAGGTAATTGGAAAGTGCAGGAATTGTGAGAAATTGATGAGGAAGGAAGTTCTGTAAAAGAAAGGAAGGAGAGATCTAAGGGAATATAACATAGAGAATCAGAATTAAACTTCATTCATTGATTATATCATGACCCAAAATACCAGCAAATACTACTCATTCTAAGTGAGCATATGCCCCATTTGAGGAGTTTTTGGTGGTAGCAGTATTTCTTTGTGGAAGAACAGACACTTAGATTGCTCTGGGTACTGTCAGGAAGCATGGGATGGATGGTGCATATGCTCAGTTGAAATTACAATGCCAATATATAAGGAGGTTTCACACTTCTGCCAAAACTGCATCCTAGTTAAGCTTACTGCTGTAGAAGAGCTTGGCAGGCTTCAGAGTCCCAGCTGTAACATAAGTCTGTAATTCTTGCCTTTCCCCCCCTGCATTTAAATGAGAAAGTATTGCTTAATAGATCTTTCTACTTAATTAGTCTATATTTTACCTCTTTGCCTGCAAATATCGATTTAATATTAGTGACTAACTTCACTATCTGCTCTGAAAACTAGGGAGCTGATTCATGTTAATGCTGTAAAATAAAGACATAGTATTTATTTCCAGTAGTGCAATTGCTGTGACTGTACCAGTTCAGACTAGTATGTGTTAGCTTGGCAGTCTTTCAAGACTATGAATGGAAAATGGGTCTTCAAACAATGAAAGTGACCATACTGAAGTCAGCAATGTATATGTTTTAAGTATTTTTTATGCCTATTTATAGATTTGTGTCAACATTCTAGGGCTGGTAGATGTACAAAATACAATAAAAAAAAAGCTACAGCCTGATCAAAATGCCACTGAAGTCTCAACTTTCTTAGTAATTGACGTATTTAGACATGTGAAAAATCTCAGTTCAAGGCAATTGATGAATGTCAGACTTACTTATGTGTGTGATTTTAACTGTAAAGTTATCAGTTACTTTGTTAACAGTGTTTGAAATCAATTTGACTGTTTTAAACCTCCCCAAAATGAAGAGCTCTCTGTCACATTTTACAAATATTGGTTTTCTGGGAGATTTTGGAGATGAACAGAAGTGTGTATTTATATGTGAATTGATCCCAAGCAGATTTAAAATCAGGTCATACATGAAAGCTGTGACCAAATATGATATATAGTATTATACTGTATGGTTTTTACCTACAAAATAGAACATAAATCGGAGATAATACCCTTACAAATTACTTGATGTTTCTTCCCAAAAGACATGTATAAATGCGTTTTCTACTTCAGAGAATGGCTAAAATAACAATGTAAAGCACAGTGTTCAAAATCTAATGCCTGTTCATTGAGGGGTGGTGGTTTCTTAGGCATGTCTTTTGAATACACCATTCCATAGGAAAGTTTCCTGTAGTGAACTTTATAGGTGTAATTTAACTTAGCCGTGCCATTTTTTTCTTCCTTAAATATTTTCTTCTGCTGAATTGAATCGTATACCCCTGTTAAACCAAACAAATTGATGTTTAACTCCTTCCCAGAAAAAATCATTCTTTATGCAGAAAGCAGCAATTGGTTTCCCAATTAGATTCTGTCTCTAGCAGTTTTTGTGGTATTTTGCAAGGTTCTTAGTAGAACTTAGAAACTGTGGGTGAATTCCTGGCTGTGGTGAAATCATTAGAAGTTGAAGTAGTAATTTCAACAGAGTAAAAACATCATCCTGTATCTTTTATGTCATGAACCATGCAAGCCACTCAGTGCACCGGTTTTCTCACTTGCAGTCCTTGCTCTAATCCTGCCATACGTGCCTGCCTTTCAGGTTTAGTAGTAATTTCTGTTTTACATGTATAACCTGTCTTACTCACTTTGGTCTATACGACTGGTATAAGAAAGCAGGCATGGAATTAAAACACTTAGTAAACAATCTGTAATATACTACAGTTCTCAAGTAATTTATTATTCTTTTATCTGCCAATTATAAGAAAATTTGCAATCAGTTTTACCAGACACTTTTTTTTTAAAGCTAAAATAGTTTGTGCTTCAATTTAAGGCTTGGCTAAATGCAGTTTGAATCAAGTTATTTGAAATATGTGCTCTTGAGGTATTATACTGTTTTAAGTTAAAATCATTTGCAGTTTTTTTATCAGAAAAAAATAAAGCCTCTGCTTAAAATATAAGTAATATAGTAAGAAATGTGTTGTAAATGGGCATTGCAACCTATTCAGAAAATCAAGAAATTTTATTCATACATCAAGCAAGGCAACCAGGAGAAGGCAAAGTTTTACAGTGCTATTTTAAAGAAATAAAAATCCTTGTGAATTAACAGTGACTGAAAACTTTATAATGGGTCAATTCCTGCTGTTCTAAAGGGTGTTGTGTTACAGCTCTGATGGATAGGAGATCACATTCTATGGTAGTGGAAAGAAGATACTCTGTTATGATATGTATCCATAAAAGATAAAGCTGACATACCATATTGAGCCTCTTCTATGGTAAACCCTCTAACAAAGGGACCTTTTGTTCTCTATCTGTACTTCTTGATGTAAAACAATTAATTTATTTCAAGTTGGAGAGCCTGTTTCTGAATAGCCTTCGTTTGGAGGTGCTTTTGTATTTTGCTTTAACTTTGTTAATTTCAGCTTCAGCCCTGAGATTTAACTTTGAATATTGTAGTGTGCATTTGTTGTTTACTCTTTTTTTAAAAGATCTAGGAAGTGCATTCTTTTTGAGTTTGAAATAGTTCTGAACACGCTCCATGCTGCAGAGTTTTGAGGGACCTTGTTGTGCTGATTGCTAGAATTTAACCCTCTTACAGTTGAACAGGCTGTACCAAAGAGGTTACTCTGAAGTGATACGTGAATTCATGTACTGAAGCTTATGTGAATTGTTTTGAGATGCTAGGGCTGCTCAGTGTGCTTGGTATTCTCATGTATAGGATGCTGTCATGTTTATTTATATATGAAGTAGTATCAGAGGATGGTTAAAGAGATCTGAATAAGATCTTATTCAGGTCAATATAATTCAAAGCAAGTGGGCAGAGGCTTTTCAAATTTGAATGCTTAATATTATGCATTTTACCATTTGTTTTGTTTGTTTGTTATTTTTTAAGCAGAGGTCTTTTGACACCTGTTGAAACAACTTTATGAGAGTATTGCTTGGGTGGAAAGCTGTTATAACCTAGAGTCTTCCATTTCAAATGGCCTGGAGTTGAAACATGGGAAAATCACTCCTGAAAAATTTGTCACTTTTTTTTTCCAATTTATCAAAAAAATATCTGCAAAACCCCTTAAATTATGAAAATGTCATCTTCTTTTCAGGGGAAAGTTATGTATGTGCATCCAATGAACCGTACCGCAAAGTTGACTACACCAAGAATGTCAATCCAAACTGGTGTGTGAACATAAGGACTGGGTCTGCTCGATCCTTGACATCTTTGACATCCGCAAAGAGCGAAGTGAAGGAGAATAAAGATTTCATTAAACCCAAGTTAGTGACTGTTATTAGGAGTGGAGTAAAACCACGGAAAGCTGTGAGAATTCTGCTGAATAAGAAGACTGCTCACTCCTTTGAACAGGTCTTGACTGATATCACAGAAGCCATTAAGTTAGATTCGGGTGTAGTCAAGAGACTTTGTACACTGGATGGAAAGCAGGTAAGAGAATAAATTGCTGTGACTAATAATTAGGATTTAAGATTCGTTGTTTTCATAACTTGAATTGTTATTATATATGTTTCAACTTGCTTCTGAATAAAGGCAGTTTCATAAGTGGCAACTCTTAAAATTTGTATAAAAATATTGATATCTACCAAAAACCTCAATTTTATGTAATGCAAAAGAAGGTGACTAATTTACATTCTAAGTTTTAAAAAAGAGTAATAATACCTTTTTTGTACATTCAGTCTGGTGAATTTTCTAAAGAAGTGCCAGCTGATTAAGTAATACAGTTAATTCTAAGCAAACTTGTTAAAATACGTGTGTTTTCAGAATCAGAGTCATGTTTTCAGACTGCTACTTAGTCTTCTTGACTGGTATAAGAAAAATAGTGCTGTCTGCTTTCATTTCACTTCCACGGATTGCTATTTAACTAGCAAAAGGGCTGAAGTGCCTTTCTGGAGGTAGTAACTGACATTATACAATGATTTTATCTGAAATGAATAATTCTGGGGTGGTGATCGTAGCTTTGCAACTTCCTTTTGCTTTTAGTTTTACCACTGCACAAACATACTGCCAGGATTCATAATGTGGTAGGTCTTTTATTCTCACTCAGAAATAGGAAGGAGTGTCCCACAGAATGTTCTGTTACAGGGAGTTCATGTGTCAGGAATACATTTGCTGTTGATCACTCAGGTTAATGACTCAGCCCTTCATGGGGCAACACTTTGATACTTGATGCTTTTATTTGACACCATGTGGAACTTAAGTCTGTGGCTTCAGTAATAGAGAGCAACACAGGCTGCAAAATAGATCACGTTAAGTATCAGGTACCTGGTCTATTGTGTTGTTGACTAAATACTAGGATCTTTGCTCATTCAACAGGTTTTTGAGCATGTTTTGCATACCTATATATTTGCATAAACTATTTGTAAAAGTTTCAGTGCTGTTCAAACAGATGTGGGAGTTTTTACTGTCAAGCTTTTTAGAATGGTTGTAATCCTATAGACCACTTAAAAAGCATTTTTTTTTTGTGGTTGAAAGTTGCTAGCAAACACATTGCAGAACAGGGGCAGTTACTCAGATTGTCTCAGATGAAGTCCTGCTTTGTGGTTGTGTCCTCCTTGCCATGGATACATTTTTTATAACTAAGTATTTGAAAAGAACTTCTGTCCCTTGGTATTAAACAGGCAAATGCATCTCTCAGGGCCTTGATTTTCAGTATTTGGTGGCATATTTAGTGGAACTCTCTAATTCTTGTAATAGGTTTGATTTTTAATGAGATCTGTCATCGCTATTTGTTGAGAGAATCCTTTCTGGGAACATCCAAAATGTGATTTAGTCATCCATTTAATTCATAATAAACCAGCTTTGAGGGTATTTATTATACAGTAATTAGACTCTTCTGCCCATGAAGTCTTCTGTTACTGTCTCAGATAAGATGATTTTAATCTTCTCAAGCAAGTAGATGGGAAGAGTCAGGAAAGGAAATTGCAAAAACTAGAATTCTCAGTTCATATTAACCTCTTCTATTGCATTGTTAATACAGGAGAAACTCACTGGTCTGCATGGATTTGGAAGATGCAATAGCACATTAGGGATCAATAAAATTCATTAACATTACATCTTGCATATATTGCTTGCACGTTACTGTCACCCATGGTGGATGATGGCTGTCTTTAGTCCGTGATGAGGATGACCAATCATTGGTGATGCTCCAAGAGAAGCATAAGATTTCTAATTGCTGCAGTACCTCCTCCTGCCTTTCTATGGTAAAAGCAATAATCAAACATGACTGCAGATGTAGATGTTTTAAAGCAGGTCTGAGAAATCCCTTGCTGCTGACAGCCTGCAAATAGCTCCTCCTTAAAACTGCCTCTGTTTAAACTGTTTCAGTATTGGTTGTGTATAAATGTGGAGACCTCCCACTTGAAGAGAGGTCTTTTGCTTTTCCATAGGCTTTGGGAATGAGCCTTTGCTTGCACAACCATAGTGTAATTGTGATTTAACTGATCCTGGAATATGGTGCCCCGGAGAGAAGGCCTATGGCTTTAAATACCCTGAAAATGAAAGCTGCCTTCTGCTATCCAGGAGGAAAGAGACTTCTGGGGTTTTATTTGTTTGTTTCTTTTTCCCCAAAGTGAAGGGCTGACCCCAATGTGAGGTAATAGGGTTTTTTTTTTTCCTTGTTTCTGTTTGTTCATTGCTGGTATATGTAGAGGTTGGTGCCCAGTGGCTTTGTGGAGTTTGGCAAATACAGAGTTGCTTTGCTGCCAGTTACCAATTGGTGGAAATTTCTGAGCCCATTTTCTCTAATGTAATAATTGCTTATTCTTCTGAATCTGCTAGGGAGGCAGATCTTTTATGTTGGTTGTAGTGTTGGCACAGCTTGAAAGGCGACCATTAAGAAAAAAAAAGGCTTTTTGTAAATGTCTGTGTACCTCTAAATGTACCTCTTGTGTTTCTCAGGGTTTTGTTTTTTTTCTTTTCCCTGTTCCTTCATATTTTTGTCTCCGAGGAAGCACATGTGTTTGGCAGGTTTTGTAAGTGAATAGGTTAAGGTTGTCTTTTCTGTTTAATGAGGAACTGATGCTGAAATTCAGGTGTATAGAAAATTGCATGTGCAAAATTTGTGTCCTTTTATTAGGGAATGTGCTGTTCTGTTAACTTATGGGATGATTTTTGTTTTCCAATAGAACTATTTAATGTATGTAGTAAGAAATGATCATGAAACCAATGACCTACAAAGAAATCTTTGTAATTTTGAGCAGTACAACAGAAAGGATGGCTTCCAAATAGTTTTTATTTACTTTTCTGACTTCATTATTCTTGGCTGTAGCAACTTATTGATGATAATAGTAACAGAGAATAACATTCATGCCAAATATTTTCCTTGATTATTGTGTAAGAAGACAGACAATTATCTAGCTTTTATCTGTAAGATTTTGTAACATTTACAAGGTTTCCTTTGTCTTTGGTCTCAATACAGATGAGGTAATTTAGCTTGGTAGTGCTTTTTAGCCTCAAATACAGAATTATTTTTTAACTCCATTGATGCAAGGCTGGCTTTTAAGTTGGTGAATAACCAACTTTTTTTTTTTTACCTTCCAAGACTTTTGTGATGCTTTCTGTGAGGGGAAGAATAATCCTGTAAAAGCAAGTAGGCTTTAACGTTGCAGTGCAGGCTTCTGCTATTCCAGTCTTTGTGCTTCTGACATTGAGGTTTGCCTGATATATTTGCTTGACCAAAGTGTTTTCCTTACTTGGCTGTTTTTCTGTCACTATCCTACTGTGAAGCAAGGACAGTCAGACTGAAACTTCTCCAGTTGGGAAGTTAACTCTTTCTTATCTTGGAAGGGAATGGAAGGTTTCCAACTTGCTAAATGAGCTTCAGGCTTCAGTCATTGTGAAGTGTGGGGTAGCAACTTAATGGTAAATTGCCTGAGCTAGCTGTTGAGAAGAATGTAAGGAAGGGGTGGAATTTCATGTAAGAAACTGAGAAGAAGCCATACAGAGCTCTGAAGCAAAAGAAAATGAAATCTTCATTCCAGGAAGTTAGTAATTTTTTAAGCTAGCACTGTGTTGCCATTTCATGGATTAATATCCATAGTAGGATTGGCAAGGCGGATGGATGAGCCACCTTTTCTCTACTCCATTCCTAAAGCAGTGAGAACATACCACAAATCGGCCTTATTTTAAAGTGCTTTTTAAATGTGCCACAGGTATGTTTGCTATCTCTGAAACAAAGCTCCCTAATTTTCTGTTTGTTTTTTCCTAAAGTGTTCATTAAACATAAATGGGTAACTGAAGAAAACGAGGTAGTACATTTGGTAGTATTCATCAGACTCATCATGCTGTCTTCTCAGTAATGTAATGACAGTGGCAAGAAACAAGAGACAGAGAAGAGTAAAAAGAATGAAGTAAACATATTCTATGAAGAAAGATTGAAGGAAATGGGATTGCTCAGACTAGAGAAAGATCATCAGCAAGCCTTCAAGGGGATGAACAGAAAAAACCTATCAGCAAAAAAAAGGAAATTACTTCTGTGTCTTCTCTGTGTTTAGGAAAAGAAATTACAGGGTTGAAGTTAGTCAGATGCAGTGGAACTCCATTGTAGTCACTGTAAAATAAGACTAATGAAGAAGTGATTTTTGTTGGAGCAGATCAATGGGGTCTAAACAGTCTCTGAGGTTATGAAAAACTTTGTGTGTTTGGTTTTGAGTGTTTTCATTAACTGAAGGCTGTTTGCTATTTTGGAAGAGCTGTTGAGCTACAGTAACAAATATCTGAATTTTAGTTAACATTAAAATGTGCATGTACACACACCTGCATCCCACAGAGATGCATACAGCAGGATTTATAGTTAGAGCAGGTTTTATCCCAATGCTAGCAAACCTCTTCTAATATTTGCTAGGAAGTGTGATTTAGGGGAAGCTGGGCTTGTACTAGAGGTTAGAGTTGTTTCAGGGAGTAGTTGTAGAGAGATGTCTGTCCAGTCTGTGGTACACAAATCTTGCAAGACTAAGCAAAACAAAAGAATTGAAGTGGCCCTAATCTTGAGGAAGTCTGTATGACAAGAAATTAATTCATCCATGGACACTGTTATGTGATATTTTTGTTCAGATTTTCAGTCAGTCTGCTCAGAACTGCAAACCATGGTTATTTATTGCTAGAAGAAAGGAGGATATAAAGGAGGAAATAGTGTACTCAATCAGAGGAGGTAATTTTGGCCTCTGTCCATGGACATAGAAATATTCTCATCTGTAGTTATTTATGGAAGTAAATGTTAGCTGAAACTAACATAAAATTAACTGTGCCCTGTCATAGATGTAGGATCTGAAAAATACTCTAAATATGAAAATACAGAGATTTTTTTTTCCCTGGCTACAAATCTTGTCCTTGAACACTGTCTAAAGTATCTTCATTACATACAGAGGTGCAAAAGCCACAGGCTGTTAATGTGTGGTTTAGGATTTAGCATAGAAAATATTTACATTTTTTATCACAGGTATCAGAGGATCCAATGACCATTTAGAGAGGTGGGGTGGGAAAGGCCAACTGATACGGATTTTGTTTAAAAGTAACAAAATTATGATGCTTAGTGTTCTACAGAAAAGTATTAAAAAAGAAACAGAACTTTGAAAATCTTGAGTCGTTTCAGAAGAGGTTTTTTTAAACTGGAAGTTCACAGAAGTGCTGAAGAAGCTTTTCAGCTTGGTTGCACATGCAAAAAAATAAAGGTCATGCCATGTGAAATAGCCACAGTCTAGCACTGGAAAACTAGGCTCTCTGAAACAAAGGTCTTCAGAATTTGTTAGGGCATTGGAGGGAAGCCCCTGTGTATTATTCTTACTTTCTGGAGATCAATAACTCAAAGTAGAGTACAGATAAGAGAACATGTATCTCTTTCTCCCCACAGGGATACACATTTCTAGCTTTGAGGATGTGGTGTAAGGTTACTGAGAATGGAATGGCTGGGGTCTACTGGCTGTTGAATTTAATCTTTTTCAGTGAGGAAAGGTGTAGATGTGTAATTAGTAATACTCACTGCTATCCAACTAACAAGTTGATAAGGTGGGATGTTAAAATAATACAGTTTAGCTAAAAATTGACACAAAATAAGACGATGTGGAGCGTGGCAACTGAAAAAAAAAAGCTGATGTTTTAGCTAAAAGCAAGCATGTGTGTCCTGTTAAGTGACATTCAACTTACTGGAGTCTTTGTAGATCTATAGAAAGGATAAGTCCTACTGGGTTGTCAGTTTTGTCTGTGCACACCAAGAGCTGACAGCACTTCATAAAAATGACAGGGTGGGAAACAATCGCTGCAAAAATCGTGGTGTCACCACTGGTAATGTATCTTTGTTGATGTATGATTACAATAATTTGAATGCTGAGTTACAGAAGTGGTGTGTGTAGCTCTTGGAATAAAAAGGGAGTATGCAGTCATTGTCTGCCATCTGCCATGCTAAAGATTGAGTCACATGACTTGGAAACTAAACCTTGGGAATTTGTTGTGTCCTGCTGAGCCTGGCCATTAACAGATAATTAGTCTGGTAAAAATCTTTTGAATTCATTCTACAGCTGTCATATGCCAGATTAGGATTTGTGTCACAGGTTCCTCATTACTTTAAGATCTTGGAAATTTTTTTTTCCTGTAATTAAATTACCCTACATTACTTCAGTAAACAACTCTTGCATTATCACTTTTAAACATGCAAACTTTACAAAGCCTGATGCACCTTACAGAGTAAAGCTGTTTGCCAACCACATATGAAGGGGTTTCAAGGTTGAGTTTTCTCCATTCCTGTTCATAACACAGTCTATAAAAAGACCTTCTAGTTTTAAGATTTGTCTTTCAGGTTGTCAAGTTGATGGGTCTGTTATAGTAGCTGCTTCTTGGCTGGCTGTAATCAGATTGTCAGTGTCTACTGAAGCAAAAATACTGAAATCTTAAAATATGAACTTTTCTTCTAGCTTTGTAGCAGTTATTAAGAAAAATGGCATTCTTTTCTATAAGAAATTAGTGGCAGGATACATGAAACAGCTTGTCAGAGAGAGGAAAGGTGATATTCATCTTTAATGTTGAAAATATTGCTAGCTGATTAATTTGCAATGAACCTTTAAACACACTAGTCTGAAGACTCTGAAGGGAAAGTAATGTTGAAGTAATAGCAACACAAGCCAACTTTTAAAAGCAAAAAGCTTCCCAGCACTTAAATGGAACAGTGACCCTGTTTGTGGCTTGAAGTTTGTAAGCTTTGCAGAGAAAGGAGTGGTATTCAGTGCTTTCAGTGTAGGCAGTGAAAGTCAGTCTTGTAGCACTTCTTTTGCTTACAAAGTCAACAATCGTTTTCTTCTGTTGTGCATATATGCAATCTACACAGTGTTATTAAATATTTATTTTGGTCATATTTATTTGGTGTTTTATGTACCAATACATGGCCCAGGTATCTCTGCAATCATGGAAATGCTTTTGAAGAAACAAAAATATTTCAAAAAGCAAAAAGAATAGAACATAACTCAAACTAAATGGCAAGTTAGATTTTGAAGCTGGTAAGTTGGGCGTTTCTTGGCTTCTTATCTGGAACCTCGCACTCAACTAGGGAATTCCAGTCTGGAAAAAATTACAGGAAAATAGGCCACTTAGTTATGAAAAATCAAGATGGGTGAGTACCAGCCAGGCAGAATCTTCTTTGTAAGTGCTTTCTGGAGGTGCCATTTTCTTGCATATGGTGAACTTGCAGTTTCTCTTTTAAAGAAATCAAGGGTCTGGTTGATTTGAGTCTGAATAAAATTGAACAGGAGAGATTAAAGCATAGATAAATGTGGAGATAGATCCTGGTTAAAGAGTACTTGCCTTATTCTCTCTATTTTGCAAGCAACCCAGTGATACAGACACTTAAGATACGCCTGTGTGGTTGTACAGGTGGGCATCTGACAGCAGCTAGCTTTGATGTGTGTAACTTATGGATCTGGAGGTGGTCTATGTGTGATCAGACTGGAGAGGGATTAACATCGTATCTAGTTGCTAACAGGCAGCTTTCTCACCCAGCCAAGTATAAAATGCTTTTTGAGGTAGGAAGTATTATTTCTCCTGCCAAGAGAATCTGAATTTAAAGTGTATGCTTGATAATAAGCTGGGGTTTTTTTCCTTTTTCTTTTTTTACCAGACTTCTATGGAGGTAGCAGAGAAACCACGTTCCCTCCCCCTCCATTCTGTCTTTTCTTATAGGCTCTCCTTCCCATGTGTCAGACAGCAAGAAGAAGCTTTTAAAATGAGTGTTCTTGCCTCTGGCATATTTGCTTTATTACCAAGTTTCAGATTTTTGTTTCTCCTTTTCCTGCAGAAATGAAGAGTGACTTTGATGAAGGGCTTTTCATTGAGCAGTTGGGGTTCTACTCATATTGAAACTGAGACATCATGGCTGTATGACTGACTTTTCTGGATTAGCTGTACTAGTATATTTCTAATATTCTATTTCTGTATATTTCTAATCTATAAATTATGTTTCTAGCATATACTTTATAAACAAAAGTGTTCTGAATATTGGTTACTAGGTTTTCCTAGAACCTCGGGCAGTTTTCAGATTTGTTTCGATACAAGTTCTCCGTTCTTGCAATCCTGTTACTGCTGGGAATAGTAATCCAGCCAAGGTACATTTAGGTGACTCCAAGCTAGAATCCTTCATATAATCACTTCAGAAATAGCAGAAGTAAACAGCCTGTTGAGATACAGGACTGGAAGGGAGAGAGTGGGTGAGAATATCCAATCTCCAGTTGGCATTGTCAATCTCCTATGCCTTGTGTCCAGTTGACAAGAATGTCCACTGTGTCCTTCTAGACACTGCTTGTCACCAGTCCATCCCCAGGACCTGTATCAAGCTGAAGAGCACTTATCCATGAAACGTCAGGACTTTGATGTTTGTGTGTGTTTAACCTCTACACACCCGAGTAATTTTAAATGGATTATGCCAAAATAATTTGAGAAGTTGGACAGTGCTGTGGCTTTCTTAGCAAAGAGAACACGCTGGTCTCACACTTGACATCTGACTCAAAAAACTCCATGTCTGCAAACAAAGTCCATATACCACAATTGGTTTTATATGAGCATAAGAGGAAACATGACACACTCAAAGTTCCAGAGAGACTTTAGTATTCTGGCCAGATCTCATTGTGGGTGATTTTACTTATTTATTTGTTTTCTTAGAGGGAAAAGTATTCTTTCCACTTTCCTGAAGCTGAGGAGGTAAGCAGGGAAAACTGTTTCCTGCAGGTTCCCATGCAAGCCCTGGTACAGCAGATTAGTGTGTAAAAAAAATTATGTATTAGAACATATTTGTAATATTTCTGTTAATATATACTTGTAAATTTTACTTTTTTAATACATTTTTACTTAAAGCATAAATACTGTAAAATTGCTTTTGTAAGCTTGAAAATCCTAAGAGGAAGCCAATGAGCAAATGATGACATCTGATTGGCAAAGCTTTGTATTTTTCGTACACAAACAATACCATTCCTGCAGGTCGAGTATCAGTGTGGCTGTTGGTATAGACAACGAATTTATTACCGGCAGTCCCTGAGGTCTTATGCCTGCTTAAGATGTTTTTTCAGAAGTTTTTAGGATCTGAGAGGGCTTCAAATACTCTTTGAACTAGTAATTATGCAGATTTGGTTGCCTTTGACAAGTGAACACATTTTGATTTCTTTCAGAGCACCTCAACTTTTCCACTTTTTTCCTAACTTCTCAAATACTTGCTTCTAAAAAATGTATTTGATACTTCATATCTAAACATTCTTTTTCCTCTCATATATATACATCACTAAATATACAACAATATGACATTCTTCATCTGTGGGAGGTAGATACAAGCCCAGTAGTGCCTAAATGCTTCTCTGAAATTGAAAACTTCAGTTTATCCATCTTGTTTAAGTAAGGATTATTAACTAAGTCGTAAAAGCAGCTTTCATTGCATTAGCCCTGTCACCAGTCCTCACTTAATGGTTGGGAGTGGAGGACGTCCTTTGTTAATCAAAAGCCTTCCTGAAGACAGGAAATGGGATAGTCCATGGTACTATTCCTTGGAGAGCTTTGATGTCATGTGCAAACCATTTACTACTTTTCCTGTTACAAAATATGTTATAATAACAAAAAGGTCAATTTGTAAACTGAGGAAAATTAGGTGCTTACCTGCTCTGGCTTTTCTCAAGTTTTGGACAAAAGTACTCGGTGCACGTTGGAGTATATTTTCTGGAAATGGAAAAATGGGAGAAGAGGGCTTTGGATATTTCTGCTAAATATGACTCCCCAGTCTTTCACTGCTCTGAAGTTTGTGGCATATATTTGAAAAGACTTCCAAATCATAGAACCATAGAATTCTTTTCGTGTGTTTTGGTTTTTTCCCTTCATCTGTAGCCGAGTGTATTGGTGAAATTCTCTTGAAATTGCATGTGCATTTAGAGGCAAAATATGTCTGTTTTCTGGCTTGCTTGCCTGATAGTTAGAAGTGGATGTATATTTTAAATGGCATCTTTACAATTTTGGAAAAAAATTTGGAAAAGTAATCTCTGTATTTCCTTCTTTCCTTCAAAGGCAGTATGAATTGATACCAATCCTGGCAGCAGGTGTATAGGATGGGGGAGTGTGTGTGTAAACTAGGGTCTGGGAATTTCACATGCAGACACAACTATGAATTCTTGTTAGTACACTGGTAAGTATTGCAACACTTCTGTATGATGGGAAAAAAGGGCTATGTGAAGGTCAAAACTGATTCAGGACTGAACTAAAACAGCCTTGTCAGGTGTGACGTGAGAAATAAATACTAACACTTCTTGTAAATTGACTTGTTAGGGATGAGTCTGGATTTAGAGGCTCTTTGTGAGTGTTCCTCAGTGTTCTGTATATCCATGCAAAGCTAATCAAAATATTTTGGATGGTTCATCTTCTCTCATGCAATGAGCAATTTTTATTCTGACTAGCATACTTCAAAAAATTGATTTTTAGCTAAGGGCTAGATACTTTGTGCATGACACCTGAATGTTTGTGACAGGACCTTGGCTGTAGACTGTCGTCAGTTAGTAGGGAACAAGTTGTAACTTTGTCTTATTATATAAAAGTTCTCTTTTAGTTGTCATTTGCTGTAATAGAAAGTGCAGCTTTTCTGTGACATGGAGTATTAACAAGGAAGGTCCTATTCTAATAGTGTACTACCAGGTTTAAGCAAGAAAAGTGACTTTTATCAGTAGCATTCTTTACCATATGCATGCTTGAGTTTGTGAGTTTTGTAAAATAGTTAGTGTTTTCATAATTTGTATCCTCAAAACAACAGCAAATTTGAATTTTTATTGATTTTTTAATTATTATAAAATAGAAAGTATAGTTCAAACAGATTGTTCACTTTTAATACTCTGCCAGACTGGGTTGTTTGGTGGTTAAAACTGGCTGACAATTCGTAGAATTTGATGCATTAGGTTATACTTCAAATCTCCAAACTCAAACACGTTTCCAACTAATTTAAAAATTAAATTCTCAGTTCAAAATCTGAGTTCTGAGAAATGAATTTTAAAAAATACCTGCGTGTTTTCCTTAGTGCATAGATAGACTTGAAGTACGTGGCACTTGATAAGCTATTCACTAGTAAAACTGTGATTAGCAAATTGCTGGTTGGAAATGATTTGTTCTGCATCACTTCTATAGCAGAAACTTGATGTCTGCTTTCCTCTAATTCACTGTGACCTTTCTCCATCACCTCTCTGAGATTTGATTTACGTTTGTTTTGCTTGTTTTGCTTCTATGGCTGTTCTGTATTATCTTGGAAATCCTTCAAGTGATTTTAGTCTAAATATGCACGTTTATTTGCCTTTTTTTGTTTGGCTGGTGATTGTTGTTTTGCTACCCTCAGGAATGTCAGTGTGTGGTAGGGAAGGTATGTAAATGATTCCTTTCTGGGCAAGATGTTGTACAAAGCTGTACATGCAAATTGAGGGATAAACTTACCTGCTTGCACACTTTGCCATCCTTCTAACTTAAAAGGATTGAGTGTCCACAGCTTTTAATATTTTGTGTATATTTAGTGCAAATGCTTTACATAAGGAATATTTTTTTGTTTGGTTCCTGGTGATAATACATAGCTTCTTCTGAAAGATAGGTGTAACATTTCAGTGATTCAGAAATTGCATCAATGTAACCATAAACAGTGACTCTTTATATTGTAATAGAGTGTGTTGAGACCTTATTCATAGTGATAGCGTAGGCTTTTTCTAAATAATAGCAAAATAACTTGACTGTGAATTTTCGCTTGCTTTTTCTCTTCCCTGTCTTGCAATCTTGCTGAAATCCATTCCACATGGGACAAAAAAACCAGACATTGTAACTTAGTGATATCAATAAGGAGTTTTGTTGGGTTTATTTGGGTTATTTTGTTGTTACAACAAAATATTGAATAATGATAAAATCTTCTAATGGCAAATCTGTCAGAAAATCACTATGAATTTTTGGCTGGGGATGTAATAGAAGTTATTTAAAACACTGTATGGAAAGAATAAGTAATTTTGCAACTTCATAAAAAAATATGTCTTGGCTTTTAATTGGTGAAATACTGAAGCTTCAAAACACTGAGATTAAGTAAATATAATGTCACTGCAGGAAAATTCTGTCAAATTAAGACTTTTTCTTAGGAATTCTGTCAAATGAAGAATTCTAAAAATTGAACTCAATTCAGTGGGTTCAAGTTTTACTTTTCTCTGGCTGAATTTATCCCAAGTTTAATGTTAGTAGTAATGAGTAATAGTGTTCCCCAGGAATCATGGAGGTTGGGGGAACCATCATGAAGTCAATGAGAAGCACTTTTGCAGTGTTTCTTTAAAAGACTGTCACCTGGCAGTTTTAGAAAAGGCTGATGCAGTGTCTGCCACTTCACACGGGCAGACAGTAAATCCACGTCGAGGATTTCTGCGTTCATTTGCCTCAGATATAAGGAGTTTACAATGACACACATTAAGCATGGCTTTTACTTTAGTCTACTTAACTGAAGCAGACTGAAGTAAAAGCCTTTCATTTAAAAGCAAAAATGTCTATGAAAATTGCAACTTATCGACAGAAAGTATTTACTGTGAAATCTCTGAGCTGGCAGGTGAGTGGAGTGAGTTCTAAAGTGCATTGCTGTGAAGGTGGCACAGAGACTGAAGATAGACACACTGAGGCATTAAAAGTAATATGATTTACTTTTCTAACTTCTGAACATGCTAAAAAGACATAAAATACCTCATGTCTTTACAAAAATGCTGTAAACTTTTGTTCTCCCCACCTCTAATATAAGCTTGGGGGTAGATGGAGCATCACGTGTTTTAACTGGTGTTATATTAATAACATATTCTTAAGTTGGCTGCTTTTTTATTTTTGCTGAGTCTTACTGCTTTTTACTTCCCTGCATATACTACTTGCAGTAGTAACTTGCTGATTCACAGGTCAATACTTCAGCATTTCTGGGATCTGTGTGTAAACATAAATGTGGGTTGACAGTACTTGATTCAACATGAAGCATATTAAGGGAAAGTATAGAGGGAGATTGCACTTCGTAGCTTTTCTTTTTAAGCCTACTGTTTATAGAGTTATCCTAGTTCTTACAAATCAGGAAACCAAATCAGAGAAAAGAGGACTCAGAACTTTAATTGAATGTAGTTTTTGTACTGCAGGCACTGCATACTTCAAGAGCATTCTCCAGATAGGCTTTCTGGAAAAGGCATACTGATAGATACTGAGTTGAGAAAAATCAGCACAAGTCCAGAGAATCTGACCATTGCTCACTTGCAGGCTCTGAGCTGTCATGTTTTGTTTGGCCTTAAAAGGCAATAAAGGAATCAGAAAAAGCAATTTTAGACTTTAACACAGCTCTGCAGAAAAATGCATTCAAATGTTCTATGTGAACAGATTTCAGGATGACTTGAGTTTCTTCACATTTATTATTAGTTTGCACTACTTGAAAGGCACCATTTTCTAATTGTCATGTACTGAATGTAAATATTTGTATAACAATTTCAAAGGATTTTCTTAGACTAGTAAGCAAAGAGTTTTATAACAACAACAACAAAAATACTGCTTCAGTCCTCCTTCCCCAAAAGAAAAGTCTGTTGGGCAAACATCTCTGGAATAGTTAGCAGATGCAGTGTGAGCCATGGATTCCTGGAATTGCAGTTACCTTTTTTATACGTTATTCTAAGCCGCACTTTTAACACAACACAGTGTTCGTAGAAAATAGAAGCTAGCTAGGAATAGTAAAGAAATAACTTGTAAGATTAAATTCCCCTGATGGGGATCTGTATCTCCACTGGAAATATTTCTGTGAAAGCTCAGATAAAGGAAAAAAAAAATTAAAATCCACTTACCCAGTATATGCTTTCTAGAAAACCTTTTAGCTTTGTGCCCTTATTTTGGGAATAAATGAGCCATGTTGCCTATTATCCCTCAGCCTTTCCACTTGCAACTGGTATGAAAAAGACTATTGTTGATGTCCAACAGACGGTTTGTATCAATAGAAATCATATCTCTAGGCATTTTCTGTAGGGCAGCTTCTGAAAGAGCTTTGTGTTTGTGGAAGTCTTTGCAAGTCAGCCAGGTATCGGCCAGCCCATTTTAATGCACCGTATGGAGTGCACTGTACTGCCAGTCCTCTGGAATGTACCAGTAGAGAACATGTCAGGGGAAGTAAAATCAAGTAACTATGATGATATATGCTGAATGCAGATAAGAATTAAGACTCTTGCAGTGAATCTGCCAAAAGAAGCTGGGCTTGGGTTCTAATTTTGAACACTAAATCGGTTGATCGCTGACAAGGCCCCATGGAGGTCTGCTTGGCACGCATAGTGAAACTCTACCCACAGCTAGTAAAAACAACATATGTTCCCAGAAGCTGCTTAGGAAGCTCTTTAAGCACTGGGGAATATCTGCAAAAGCCTTAGACCTTGAGAATAGAAATAAGGACACCAATAACCTCATAAGAAAGGAGCAGTCACCAGAACTATAGCCCCACTTTAGCAATAGTGAGTAAATGGATTAAGGCTAATACTGCTGTAAACATGTGTAGAAGTGGTTGAGATTCTAACGAGGACTCCAGTATGGACAGAATGGGAGGAAATGGAAGAGCAGGAGGTGTAAAGTAAATCAGTTAGTATAACTAATGTGTGAGATTCAATGATAACTTTTTTGTTTTAAGTGTTTGCTTTACCCTTTTATGGTTTATATTGTCTCAAGACTGTGGTGATAGTTTCAGCATTTGAAGAGAATGTCAGAAATCATGCCTGAAGGAAGCATTTTCTGCTCTTGGAAAGACAAAGATTCTTGTGGTCTAAGGAGAAAGAGAATGACAAAAAAATCCGGTATTGCTGTTTCCGACACAAAGGACCTACAAAGCATTAATCAAATGAGAATTTTTATTCATTTATTTTTAAATCTGCCTCTTCAGGATCAGACAACTAACTGTATATTAAGCTGTACATGTAATGGAAGTTAGCAGGAAGGAAAAAGAGAAATCACACTATGTGCTTCTTAAATTAGGATACTTCTCCAGACATTGTATACTTTTTGGAGGTGGAACAGCTACAGTCTTGACCTTACTACAGAAAACTAGAGGAATGGGGTTGGTGCCATGTTGTGTGTGTAATCAGGGGTGTGTAATGATGACAACCTTCTGCAGTGTTGCTTCAAAACCTATGTAATTCTGAGCAGATCCAGTATCTGCTCCTGATGTGCTACTAGATAGCCCTCCCTGGTGCTGCTGCTAGTGACAAGATATGCTTGTGTTGTTGAGAAACTGCCCATATTCCTTTTATACTGTACTGCAAGCAGACTGTAGTGTACAATGTGCATTTCTGTGCACTTGTGTACTCGGATTCAGGCTGTGGAGCTGTCTGTACTACAAGCCTTCCTTCTGCATGGCACAGGGGTGAGTTTGTAACACATTTCAGTTCCAGAAGGACCGCTTGACAGTAAATCGGTGCAATGGCAGCGTGGCTTTAAGGTGGCTCAGATACAAAGAGCAGTGCACTGGCAGCAGCTGGTATTGGTACCCAGGATTCCAGGCTGCTTTT
Source organism: Actenoides hombroni (assembly GCA_024336885.1). Lineage (NCBI taxonomy): Eukaryota > Metazoa > Chordata > Aves > Coraciiformes > Alcedinidae > Actenoides > Actenoides hombroni. Next base: position 2,104,105 of record WUAM01000012.1, read on the forward strand.
TGCAAAGTTTTATGCTGGAGTGTTGCTACTGTTAGTAGTTGAAGATGTTGGATTAAAGCTACCCTGGATTTGTCTGCAGGAGATGGATTCCATAGTAGCAGAGTCAACTTTAGAACGTGTATGCAAGTGCAGGTGCTATTATCTTCAACCTCAACATTATTTTTATCTTACTACAGAATAAATAAAAACCTTTTGTAAATACACTGTTCAGCTCTTTATCCCACGATCTTATGTCTGCTTAGTCTTGGTGAGGGTAATATTTTGGTTTTTTAGGAAGAGGAGGGAATTTGGAAGTTTTTTTCTCTTTTGCATAGTTAATCCTGATAATGGTAATGAAAAAACGTGTAATTTGAGGAGTCCCAAATTATTTCCATAGGTATTTCCGTCATCTGCAATAATAGGTATATTTGAAACCAGATTGAACATCTCGATACCATTCTCTTTAAACTGGAATATGGAGAACAGAGCAAAGGCATCAGCACGGCAATTTAGATTCAGCCAGACTGAGATGAATCTTAATTAATTCCCCTTGTTGGGAGCTGTGGTGAGAATATGATGAGAGATGCCAGAGCAGTGTTGCAGATACAGCAGCTTCCAGTTCTGTGCGGAATAGTGGGGCAGTTCACCTGTTGGTGCTGCATTTGCTGGTGTTAACTGCCCCAGACTAGCTTAGGGTCAGGAACAGAGGGAGCATCCTCTGTATTCTTGAAGGTGATCTCCATGTCACTGGCTGTGTATGTCTTACAGCTGGGAAGCCTCATCTCTTCCCAGTTTTGTTGTAAACTGTAACATAGTTTATATTTTTATCTATATTTGCAGTTTAATGTTTTTTCTTTTTTAAAATATCCTCTTTCATCCAAGTTGAAAACAGGTATGATAGATAAAATGCTAAAAAAACCTAATTAAATGAAAAAAACCCCAACAACACAGAACAGTGAAGCAGTATTATATTACCCATTGGCACTAGCAGGTACAAAACTATGTTATAACTGCCCTTATTTATATGTGATTGATGAGGAAATAAACATGGTAACTCCATCTTGGAAGTTCTGGAAACTCCAGTTCTATACCCTAGTCTTAGGGTATGAAGCAGATGGGGTCTTGCTTATTTGCATGTTTATTTAACCAGAAATAGGTGATTAGTGATTTCCAGACTGGCCAGCTTTGTACACAATGTGACTAGGAATGTGAAAGAATTCTGCTGCTGCATCTACTGGTTTTCTGTATGGGAAAAGAATGTGATCAATGCAGTGAAAATAATGAGGTCTGATACATGAGGTCTTAAACATCATGAAGACAAAGTATGATGAATTGCTAGATGATTTAAAAAAAAAAATCCAAAACACCACCAACTTGAAATTAACAGATGTCTCCCAATTCACGTTTCTCATTGTATCTAAAAGGCTTTCAGTAATGTAGTGGTGCTTTTAAGTAGTTCTTGCATGGAGGAAGAAGGGTTATTTGAAAATACAGCCCTTGGATAAAATAATGTATTTAGTGAACTCTGACTTGATTATGGGAAAAACACAAACTTGGGAGACTGCCAGTTTAGCAGGAGTTATCTGAAGTAATATTTTGGAAAAACAGATTAAGCCAAACCACTGAAAATATTTGGTCAGTCAAAATCTCAAGATTATACGAATCTATATTTTACCTTTTGCCTTCCATTATGTAAATTTGCTTTATGTAATTCCGAAGTCACATTTATGTAATTCTGAAATCAGAAGAGGTTTGTATTACAGGAATAAATATGGGGTTTAGTTACTCTTCAGTGAGTGGTAGGAGTTGGGAAGAAAGTACTGATTCAAGTATTGCCAAGTATAAGTGGAAGAAAGTGAAAAAAATCTTTTTTTCATCGTTTTCTGATGGTAGCAGAGTCTTCAGTGCAGAGTTTCACTGTGGTTGATGTTATGATTTGAAGGTTGTGCTTGCTCCATTTTACACTTCATAATTCAGTGTCTTACAGGAGGAGGCCTGGAATGTATTTTTAATGTTTCTTCACAAAAAAATAGTTGAGTGGTTTGGCAATGGATCTTCAGTAACAATCTATGATGCATTGTTCCTGCTTTCTGAAAATTTATTTCCAGATACCAGTAGTGAATTCTGAAATAATTAATTCAAAACAGGATGATCTTTCTCATGCATTTCAAAAGCACCTATAATATAATTGGTAGAGAGGTCCACAAAACAAGATAATGTTACCAGATGCTTCCAGTGTTCAGCAGCATCTCTGATATTGTGGCTCAGCAAAAACAGTCATCCAGACCACTTCAAGGGTTTTCAATATTTATCAGTTAATTAGTTTGGGGTTTTGGAGGGTGAGGTGTGTCCATGTTGCTTTTTATTTTTCTGAAACTTGTGGATGTTTGTTTGAAGGAAGAACTGACATTTTCAGATAGGAAAGAAGAAATGTATGAAATTTTGTTGGGTTTTGGTTTTAAGGAGGAACTGATGGAGACACTTGTTTTCTGGCAGGACTCCTGGCATAGCAGTACATTCAAAGATATTTCTAGATCTTCAAATCTGTATTACATCAGTTTATCTGCTGAGTAAAGCAATTCAGAAGCAGTAGCAACAGACTTAGAAATAATATTGGTTGAGGTTGGGAGCTAATGAAATTGAGTCAGATCTCTGAAAGCCAGTTACAAAGTACAGTTTCTGTTTCCTGTATTACTGTAATTTTTCTTGCATTTCTGAGCATATGATCTTTCAATTAATCAGTAACATCCTTTTACTTGATGGCCTTAGCCCAGCATAACTGTTCCAGATGATACATGAAAATGCAACTGACCTCAGTAGCTCATGACAGGCAAAGCAGAGAGAGTGTGGAAGCTAATTTGCTCCAGATTACCTGCACAGTATATATGGGTTTACAGTGGATTTCTGTTACTTCATCTATGAAATGCCATTGTTTGAAATGGTGAATAGAGGGCATTCATAAGCTTCATTTTGTTTCTGTATTTCCGTTTTGCAATTAAGTAAGGAGGACACTTCAAGAATCAAATGCCTTTGAAAGGTGTATGTGCTGCTGGAATGTATGGCAAGCAAGTAGCATTGCAAAACTTACAAGCTAATATTATTAAAATAGAACTGAAATATGAGTTGAAAGTGTGGTGGTTTTTGTACTAAACCAGATAGAATGATAATTAAATGAAGTAACTTAAGAGTTAAAAATGTTAAAGGACCGAAACTGATAATATATGAGCAAAGAATCCTTCTAGTCTGCAAGGAACTCAGTGGATTTCATGAGGACTTTTTAGAGATAACACTTCACATACTAAGGAGGGCAGAACTGAGAGACCTGAATTTATGTGGTACATCAACTTTTTCTCTCCTATTGCAGTACTGTGAGAAAGAGCTCTGAGTAGAATACAAGATTGCAATCCTGACACAGGAACTCAAAAACCAGTAGATGTTTATGTCTCTACGTAACAACATTAAATTGCAGTGAGTTATGCAGTTTGACTAACATTTTGAATTGTAGAGTTACTTAATTGGATTATTTATTGTTTTTAAGTAGAATTTAAACAGAAACCTGACTTGGCAGCTACTCAATGCACAGTTCAAGCTATAGGAAAGCCACAGAATCATAGAATACTTTGAGTTGGATGGGACCTTTAAAAGTCATTCAGTCCAACCCCCCTGCAATGAGCAGGGACATGTTCAGCTAGATCACGTTGCTCAGAGACCTATCCAACCTGACCTTGAAGTGTTTCCAGGGATAGGGCATCTACCTCTCTGGACATCCTGTGTAATACTGCAAAACTTCCATTTAAAGCTTAAAGATTCATTAAAAAAAAAAAGTACCCTTCATCAAAAGACCTTTCCAGATTTCTATCTTTTCTTATATTCTTTCTGCACTGGCTACGAACACTGTTAGAATTTCTTTATTTGTCTATGGAAAAATAGTTCTCATTTTAAAAACTTGCTGCTTCTGTAACCTCTCCAGGAAATAGTGTCTGCCCATGAACAGTGGAAACCTTGGACTGCAGTAGATTATTGCTGTATCCCACAGCCACTTGTCTCATCTAAAGAATCAGAGAAATGAAAGTACATTGGATATTTGGCCATGTGATTTCTTTTTTTTTTTTAAAGTTCTCCGTAGTATGTGAATTCTGTGGTTTTCAAGTAGGGTGGTTAGCCTAAGGGCACTGATTTCTATAATAGTGCTGAAGTGGTAATTTTATGGGGGGAAAAAAAAGTATAACTTATATTTTAACTGCATTTGTGTTTTGGAACAATGTGTCACTAAATCCATTAGATTTTACTGAATTGAATGAGCCAGCTATGTGTCCTTGTATGTTCACTTTTTCTCCTGATGTTCTTTCACAATACAAGTAGCTTTTATTTTTAGGTCAGCTGCTCAGTGGTAAGATGGGAGGTTAGCTCTGAAGTCAGGTGCTATTTTTGGTTCTGTATTAGGCTTCCCAGTTATGCCACTTAAGGAAAGAATCTGTTACGCTGACTTTTGAGCTGCTGTGATTAATGCATCTATGGGCAAAGATATAATCCTTATTTTGGAACTGAAAATACCGTTGTGATTTTATTTTTCTTCAGACAAACTGGATAATGGTCATGTCATGAGCTGTGTTTGTTTATTATCTGTTTCCAATTTTCACTTATTCCATGTTTAGTAAGGCTGTTGTTTCTTTGTGTAACTCTTGACATTGAGAAGAAGGACATTAAATATCACTGTTTAATATATTAAAATGATTGACTCTTGTTGAGGCAGTGGGTAATACTGCAGGAGGGGTTGTTCTGGGGTGGTTTTTGTTACAGAGATAGCCAGAGGAGTTGTACGGTGTGACTTGAAATGATTCAGAATTTCCCGAACTTTAGTCTTTTTCAGCTGTAATTATCTGATGCCTAAATAGCTGCCCATAATCAAGTGTACTACTTGAAATGGGATTTTTAAAAAAGGCATCAGTTTTGCCCTTTGGAAAAAAATGGTGAATGGACCTTGATAGAAAGTCCTACAGTACTGGAAGGCTCTGAGAAATAGATATGTAGGAACTCATTTAAACTTGTGCATATTTCTACAGCTTATTTTTCTTACTGTCATTTATATTGCAGTGAGGATGATCTATTTGAATCACACCCAAATGCCATCTTCCATTCCCATGTGTGTTCATTTTCTGAATTAAACGTCAGGATGTTTAAAAAAACAAAGGCAAAAATCTGCTTAAAATTTAATTAAAACTAAAATGTGATATGTTCTCTATTCTGTCATCTGTTCCCGATAGCTGTATGGCTGTATGAGCTGTGGTGACCTGAGCAGTCTGTTTATGCAGCCTTTCTTCATTTTCATACTGTGTTAGGCGTTTCCTGGGCTTACTGCCAGACTTCTTCTGTTTACAAGGCAGCAGGCAAAGATTTAACATTCCTGTTTTCTTTCTTACCCTTTAGATTCCCTGTGGGACACAGAAGGGTTTGTCTCCTCCTTTTTCACTGCTGTTCCTCTTCATGGAGTATCAGTGAAAGGAGGTTCATTTTCTAATGATAACTGTAACAATGTCACACAGCCATTTATTAAATAGTCATTTAGGAAGCTGGCCTGGAAGAATTGTTCTCATTGTGGTCTTTGTTTCTCTTTCTTTTTTTTGTCTGTTTTCCTAAATAAATAAGCTGCCTTTATCCAAGGCAGACAAATTCAACATTTACAATTTTGTAAAAGCAGAAAATCTTAGTTTTCTCTCACTGATTATTGAATTTAATAACCTTAAAAGACAAAAGGGTGCTAGATGCCAAATCTCAAATGGTAAATTGGTCAATGTCTCGTGGAAGTTCTGACCTAGAACTCAGGGTTTTCAATATAGTTTTATTGCAGTGCTCAGCAGAGCTGGGTAGGCTGTCGCACCTTTCACAAACTGTGGCTGTGCTTAGCTTCATGCATGTGAATAATTCCGTTGACTACAGCAGAACTGCTCTTAAGCCTAAAGCTCACCAACTGCAGGGGTTAAAAAGAGACCTTGTAGAGAGAGACGGAAAAACAGGTGAACTACTTGAATTAGCTATAGAGAAAAAGGACAATCAACGTTTTCACAAACAGATTAAGCTGGACTGTGAGGTCTTAGAGCCTCAGGTAAATTGCAAACAAAACATTTGTTGAGAAATATAGGAGGTTAATGTAAATAAAAATCAGAGTTTATATAATCTGAATAAATTTTTTTTATTTAATAACACAATTGATACTTTTGCATCCTTTCTGCGTGATCTAATCTCTGTTACTGTATTTTGCATTTTAGTTGTGGACAAAATAATTGTGCATGTAAGCACCAGAAATCAGGATTTGACTAATTCCAAATATTTTTAGAGAACAAAGGAGATTATTTTTTTTTGTCCTGGTCTGCTAATGACATTATGGAAGTGGCTGTTGGGCAAGTTACTATGATGCATTTCATAGGCCTCATAGCTACAGCCAGCAGGAAAGGTGTCTAGAGTCTGTCAAGCTCGTGGTTAAGTGTCCTCAAGCTTTAGGACTTCTCAGCCTTCCCTATAGCTGTTTTACACAGACATGCCCAGCCCTAGTAGTGTTTGAGCTTTTTCAAGCCTTGCATCAGAGGTGGTAGCTTTACCCTTCTTTTGGTGTTGTGTAATTTTGTTTGATTTGGGAATTCCCAGAGAGATTCTGTAGTAGAGCTGTCAGAGGACATAGGCTGGTGAGGAACAGCTTTTGCAAGTGTCAAGTGCCTCTTCTCTATACCAGCAGGAATCTTGACCTGATTTTCCAGATTTACTATGCATGTAATATACGTGGGTTTTGTTGCTGTACAGTGTGGGCTTCCATACGTGCCTGGCTCTTGAACAGTTTCTTTTTTGCCTGCTTCCAAATCACTTAGCATAGATACATTTCTACCAAAATGACTGGGGTGTTAATTTTTGTTTTGTTTTTTTTTAAGGGCATGTCAGGGGCTCACTAGTTTGACTTTTCTCTGTATTTCTACTTCCTATTCTAGCTGCCCATCTGGCTGTTCTCTCTTGCAGTTGACTGAAGACATGTCAGGAAGGGTGACTCAGTATAACCAGGCAAATAGCTGCTGGAAGCTAGTACTGAACCTCTCCTGTGCTGGTCTTAGTTCCAGTTGTGAACGATATTGACGACTTACTAAGTAGTTCAGAGCATATTGTTAAACACCCTCCCCACCTCCCTCGGTCAAGTTTTTCTGTGAAAGTGCAGAGACCAAGGGTAACTTTAGGGTAAGAAAAATCTATGTTAGAATCACAGTACTTAGTAGGAGAGGATGGGAATGCCCTTTTCACCTTCCTTTTTGAGTTCCTGAGGCTGCTCAGAGGAAACTCTTCCTTTTAAAGTCAAGTCTGCCCCTATTGGTGATGGGAACGAGAGAGAAATCAGGCAAGTGACCTGTTTCTGCAGGAGTGCTTTCCTTGCATTTTGCACTTTAGGACATGCAGAAATCCTTGAACTGTAAGCCTGACAGCTTCAAAAACACTGCAAGAATTGGAATGAGAGTGTTTGTGCGGCAGTGAAGAGGAAGTGCTAACTTGATTTGAAAAGCAGAAACAAAAATGATGATTACAAATACGACCTGACACGAGAAATAGATAAATATTTGACTTTTGCTTACTCGGAAATAAAGGTTGATGCAAGGGACAGAGAGCAAACGTCTCAGGATGGCATAGCTGTAGTCTGTCCCAGGCAAAGAGGACTAGCATTTCCCAGCAGAAATGCAGAGATTTCTCTCACTGAAGGTGGTAGTGGGGAGGTTGGATCTGGATTTGTCATACTGACATTAAACAGTTTGCCTTTTTTTCTTCAGCAATTCCGGGAAAAAAAATACCACTGCATTTCTCTAAAGAATTTCAGCCTCAAAAGCCTGTCACTACTGCTCAGCTGAAAACCTATATACAAATCCAGTTGTTACTGTGTGTGCCAGTTTTCCCAGTTTTCCTTTTGCCCCTGATCTTATGGGCTTCCTTTTAAAAAACTTTTACACCATATCCTGTTTGCTGAAGTCAGTAAATATAAATATTTCTTCCATTGTTAAAGCCAATACAAACAATCTTGCATACTTTTTCCGATTTTGCTGTTTTAGTTCCATTTTCAGCTGACCTAGAGAAGCTGTTGGCCAGAAGAGCTTTCCCCAGACACAAGGTGTGGCTCTGCTGCTGACTTAAATTGATTCACTCATACTTAATTGAGTCAAACTATTTGTCTTTACAACTCTTTTTTTCTACATTTAGAATGAAGTGTATTTGAGGACTTGGAATAAATCCAATTAATCCAGCGAGTTTCTGGGTGGAGGGTGTTGATACACGACTACAGAGCTCTCTTCACTGCTAAAGATTTGAGAGGAATTCTTTAGTACTTTTTCGGGTGTTAATAAAACCCCCATGGTGGCAATCTCTCACAATTTTTTTTAAGGTTTTTTTGTTTACTCTGGAGGTTGGAGGACAAATACCTTGTGGTTAAATTATATAATTTGTTACTTTGTTGGTTTGGTTTTTTTCCTTTTCACCTCCTAAAGGACAAATATAAAATACCTGTTAAATTCTGCCTATAAAAGAGTGATGGTCATTCATGTTTCTTCTGATGGCAATGTATCTTCTGCTTGTTAGATTCTGAGGTGGGAGTAGGGATTGGTGTAAATTATGTTGCCAGTCCTGTGTGCTGGTAACGGGAAAGGGATTTCTGTATGGATCTCTATGGATCACAATTTGTACGTTCTACGCCAGTAGTTGATCTGGCTGACAAAGTATTTCTTCGGAAAGAGCAAACTTCTCTGGTTATAAATATTTGTTAGAAATATAAACCTGTTTGAAAAGCTGAGTATGATGGGTGTACCTGACATTAAACCACTTCACTAATAGACAGCAGGGCATCAGGAAGTTGATTTTTTTCAAATAGATGTGCTTCTCTTGGTTCCCTTTCAACACCCTGCTTTTGCCCTTTGACTTACATTTTTGTCCATTGCTGTGAGTTTGTGCTTCATTTCTTTTTTTTTTTGCTTGCAAACATTTTTGTGCTTTCAGCTGTGTGATTTTGAACTGCTTTTGCCATTAATGGTCTTGCAAACTACTGTTAGTCATGCCAGTCTTGTAACACATATTTAGTAATATGTAATATTTTGTAGCAAGCACTTGAAGTTTTGAATCATTGGACCATTAAGCCTCTTGCTTACTTGTTTGCATTTCTTTCAATTGAAGCCAATTGCCATTTAATTCTCCTGGTGCTGCCACGTGAATTACGTTGTCCTCAGATCTTTAGTGTTGTGGTGAGCACAGCATTTTTGAGCCATTTGCACAACATCTCACAAAGCTGTGGTGATGGTGAGAATGCAAGCGAGCAGATTCTGTAGAAACACAGTAATGCCACTGGTGACCTTACTAAGTAAGAAAAAGTAATGTTGACTTCGAGTTCTATTTATTCTGAGATTTCTGACACAACAGTTTTGTTTTCCTCTATGCCTTTGTATTCCTGCTTGAAGTTTAAAACCATTAGAAGTGTTTTTGAAGGACTTGAGTACATGTCCAATGCAGTCCTATCGAAATATGCGCTACTATTCTGTGGATAGTGACATACTTTGAACGAAAGCAGTGCAAAAAGACAACCTGATAAGTCTGAGTTGTCAGCACCAATAAGTCACTTTTTGTTGTAAATAAAGGGAAGGCAGTGGAGTTACCAGCAGAACATAGGCATTTATTGGCTAGGAAAGGGTGTTGTATTTAGAAATAAATAGGGTTTAACACATTTTAAACATGTTAATTGAAACATCCAGAATTAACAAGATAGCATTTTTCTAAAATGTTCCAAAAGCAGTTTTTCAAAATATATTTCACTCTTCTATGTGTGCGAGGAAAAAAAACAAAACAAAAAGAATTCAAGAAAGTTTGAAGCTCCTTTGGTGTAAACCTTTGTAGTGTTGTCTGTAATGACAAACCCTAAAAAATGTCTTTGTGCAGCTCTGTCATGTCTGCCTTCCATGGAAAAAAACAGATTTAAAATAGACCTTTTTTTTGCCCTTTTGACAAACAAATCATGTTCATGTTTTTTTCAAAGAAAGCATTATCTGTGGTAATTAAAGCCACAGACATGAGAGGGATGTTGAGATTGAGCTTTCCTGCAAGGCCACTGATGGAAAGCTTATATTCCAAGTACTTGTACAGAGTTTTTGTGCATGTAAACTAAGAAATGGCCAGATCTGAATCCCAGAAATGACCTAATGACTGTAATTTTATGAAAGCTCGCATTAGTATTGAAAATCAGATCTCAGTTTGGTACTTAACCTCTTCAAGGTGTCTATTCTATTCAGTGTCCTATTCTAAAGCTTTTCACGTTTTCAGCTTCATACATAGAAACTCACAGCTTCAGGACCAGCAACAGAGTTCTTTCTTGAATGAATGATTATATATTTGACTACTTTTGCTATGGGCCATGTCTATGCAGCTTTGCTAATACCATCTTCCATTGAAAGGCATTTCTGGAAATATTTTGAAGGACTGAATGGTTCTTTTAGCACCAAGTGCAGCAAAAGAAAGAATGGTTAAGACAGAGCAAGGACGCTTAGAGGAAAGGAAACCAGGCTGAGCCCCAAGCTAGAGGTGCAGTTGCTCCATCTCCAGCAGTTTGTGATCACTGGTGCTCGGGATCACTCCTCTGTATCCTTGCCCAGGGACACTGTATATACAAGAACATGTGGTAAAGCACCTATGGAAATTATTACCTTTAAGTTCTCTATTCCCCTCCCCAACAACCATTTATGGACGACTTTAAGGTGCATTTCTAAGGGTGCTTCTGATATTGTTTGTGCAGCTATCTGACCCTTCCTTTGTAGAACTGCTCTGGCAGACAGCAAAAGGATGCTGCCACGTGCAGTTTATATCCCTGTGTATTTCCCAGAGTTTGACGTAAGACCTGCCATTCTTTTCTCTCTTACCCTCAGTTCAGATGTTTGACTGGGTGGGTTCAGGAGTGAGGGGGAGGCTTTTCATCAGAACAGAAAGATTAATTTTAGGCTCTGTTAAACCATAGCATTTAAACTTGAACCTGCCTGAAAAGTGAGGAGTAAAGTGGTGATGGGTGGAAATGGCTCCTGGTCTGGAGGGGTTTGGATGTGACTTTGTGCCTCACAGAACATCTCTGCTCGTGTCCTTCTCACAGCTTTTCCTGTAGTGGTGGGTTTAGGTTGCTGGATTCCTGAAATCTGTGGAAATAATGAGTTCTCTTATTAGTGGTGAGAATTATTAAGTGGAGAAGAATAAATCCCATGTTAGCAAAACCTCTCTGAAATTTTTACAGCCTTTCAAATCCAGATACTGCTGCCTTTTTGGTTAACTAGAAGCAAGGGTTTCAAACCTTCAATCCGAGCAGGTTGTCTTTGCAATGGTAAAGACGACAATAAAAGGATTTTGGCGATGGTTGGAGTCCTTTGGCTGCGTGACACAGTGACACACATGCTGGGTGCTGCCTGTGCCACTGTAGCCAGGCTCTCGCTGTAGGGGCACCAGCTGCTAATGCTGGGTTAGCTGCCATGACAACTGTGCTGCTGGTGACAGCCCTGTGTGGGTGTTCTTGCAGGAAGCTGAGGGTCATTGGTATTCCGAGTGTTTCTCAGGATACCGCAGGCAGTAGAGACCCCTTCGTAGTTCTGCCAGCGTTTCCTTTTATCACCGTGGGTAATATATGCAAATGGTTTTGACAAATATCAGGGACAGAAAAAAAAGCTGGTTTTCCTCAAAGCAGGTTTTTATTTTGCCTCTTTAATTACATGGTTTTACCAAATGGTTGTAACTTTCTTAGCCTCTGCATAGCTTTTATTCCCAGATATCAGTTGGGTGTGTAATGTTACAATGAATAACGAAACAACTACACAGTAAAATTGTAATCCATTTACATTAGAAAAAATAGCTTGCTACCTGCAAACATTTTCTTGGGAGTTAGAATGATTTTGGTGGGATTTCTTGTGGCATTTTTGGTTTAAATTGTTGTTAAAGCTGATGCTCTTTCACGAGCTGTTTTTTTATTGACTTTTAAGGAGTGAGGTTTTTTTTCAAGGTCTTTGGTTTTGTGTTTTTAAAGAATGTCTGAAACATTTTTTTCTGACATCCCTGTCCTTCTTGAAATACACCGTAGCATCATTACTGGAAGAATTAAGAACAGAGCTGAAAATGGGCATGGAAGGACTAAATTTCTTTTTTCTTTAAATAGGGAATACCTTTTAATAGTAGAGGGATTTTTATTTTTTTTTTAACAGGACATTACAACATGGAAGTTAAATGCCTCAGAGCAATAAAAAAATAAATTTTTAGACGCAATCATTTTAACTTGACATTCTCCCATAAGGAATTAATGTAAGAATACAAGAGGCTTTGATATTTGAGTGGTGTTTATAGCTAGTCTTGTCAAAGTCATCTGCATGCATGTGTGGTTAGAGGCAAAAGTACAGGTGTTGAATATAAGAGAAAGTGTTTTTGGAGGTGAGACAGTTCTATTTTACATTTGAGACCCTGAGGTTTCCTGCACTACTGGCAGAGCTGAAGCACTTGAAAACTGGGTTGTTTCTATCATTATAAAAGACCATTATGCTATCACTGTCAAAAAGAAAACACAAACTTAAGATTGATTGTTGCTAACTGTAGATTTAGTATTTGAAAGTACTGCATTTGTTTATTTTGCTTTGTATATTTTGCTGTCAAGGTGACATGCTTGCAGGACTTCTTTGGAGATGATGATGTCTTCATTGCATGTGGGCCTGAGAAATACCGGTACGCTCAGGATGACTTCGTGTTGGATCACAGTGGTAAGATTGTACATCCTAAACCTATTGAAATAGTCAACTTCGTAGAGAAAGCTTCCCTCTCCCTGCCCCACTGTTCAGTCCTCAAGAGCTGTGTGTTTTAGGAAAATATACATGGGAATCTATTTTCCTATGGATTGAAGAGTCTTTGCAAAGAATCATCTTGATTCTGTAAGGCTGTTAAAATGCACTACCAAACCCAATCTCTTTTCTTGCAAAACAGACCCTGTCCCTAAAGTTATATGGAAAACAGCATTGAATTGTAAAAGTTCAGCCACAGGTCTAATGGAGCTAAAATCCATTAAAAATATTCACTTTTTCTATCTGTGACTGGAAGATGATTTCCATATTGCTGTCTTCATGAGGTTTTGGAAAAGTCACATATGTAACCACACTCATTTCAGGTCTTTAATTGTGCTGCTAGACAATTCACACATTCCAGTCTTGTCTGCTATAGACCAAGTGTTAAGCTTGTTTATTCTGTGAGGTTATCAGGGGTGTTGGATAGCGAAGGAGGTGAAACAAACTGGGACTCTCTGCCCTTGCTGTCTGCCAGTGAGAGATCATGAATTTAACTTGTTTATGAAAGTTGTTTTTCTGAAAAGAGAAAATTTATAACACAAGTTCAAGGAAAAAGCTCTTTTCTCCACCAGGCAGTTTTAAAATTGGCTTGGAATATCATATATTATATATCATATCATATCGTTGTTGGTTTTTTCCCTCCATGTTCATAGAATGATAGAATGGTTTGGATAGGAAGGGACCATTAAAAGTCTTCAAGTCCCCTGCAGTGAGCAGGAACATCTGAAACTAGATCAGGTTGCTGAGAGTCCTGTCCAACCTGACCTTGAATGTTTCCAGGGATGAAGCATCTACCACCTTTCTGGGCAACCTGTTCCACTGTTTCACCACCCTCATCATAAAATATTTCTTCCTTATGTCTAAACCTACTCTTTTTTTTTTTAGTATAAAACCATTACCCTTGTCCTTTCACAACAGGCCTTATTAGACATGTTTTTTCTGTCTATATTGGTTCAGCTGTAGAATTCCCTTGATTTTCTTTTATGAAAAAAATTAATCCATGGTACAGACAAGAATCAACAGATTGAGAAGAGCTTTAGGCTGTGAATAAGAAGTTTGGGGTTTTTTTTACCTTGCTCTCAGATAAATGAAAGCAAAAGCACCTGCTGTTTTTCTACTTTTTACAAACACCATAATTTCATTATAAAGTCTACAATTACATCAAGAAGTATAGGTGTATATTTAACTACTGATCCATACATTTGGATTCAGCTGGCTCCCATTCTGTTGTTATTGCCAGCATGCTGCATTTCCAGAACTGCCTGATTATGTTGATTCAGCTAGTGTGGAGGTGAGAGTATGTTTGAACATAGGTTTAGACTAGCTGAGATATTATTTTATTCTTACGCAGGAATAGAAGAGCATGGCTGTGTTAACTCTCAGTGTAAATCCCAGCCTGGACAGAATCATAATTTCCCTTGCATGTTTTAAGGCTTGAATTTGCTTTTCCCGTTACACCATGCACAGACTAATTGGGTTCATTTCCTTTCTGAGAACCTAGTGATGGAAGGCTTTTTTCTCCCTTTGTTCCTTCAGCTTTGGTGGTCCCTGCTTCTTCTAGTATCTCTGGAGGTCTTAATGGAGAAAAGCAGGTTAGGTACAGAGTAGACCATGACTTGACTGGCAGGGCATGCAGCAGTTCTTGCTATTTTTGATGGTGATGTGGCATCATATTGATAGCATTGACATCGTAGTGACGAATAACAAGGACAAAATTAGGAGCAAAATTTATGTGATTCCACTGGGAGTGATTTGCACTGTAGGAATTAAAATGTCAATGCATGTATGCCTATTGATTCCTTTCCAATTTAGGTTGTCCTTTATTTAAAGATATATAACTGGTGGTAAATGGCAGTAATCTATTGTCTCAGCCTTTTGGAAGCAATAGACATTTTTCACCTCTTTAAAAATCTGTCACTATCAGTTTCTTACAAAAGAAGGTTAATAGAGTTTGCTGTGCAACTGCTCTATATGAAGCTGCCATTACAGTGTGCAGGATTTGCTGAGTCATCAGAAGGACCCTGGCATCAGCTGACTTCTTTACTCTTTCAGCTGTGTGTAGGTACAAACTATGGTAATAATCCAGCTTCAAGACATGAAGAAATTTTACATGCAAAATGCCACATACAGTGTTGGAGTAGCTCAAACATATTTCTGTGGTACATGAGCTAAACTTCCTAGATGCTCTTATAAATTTGTTTCTTTCAGTTAGGCCAGCGTGTTTAGAAAATACTGATGTTTATTTTCTGGCAACAATAATGTTTGGAGGAAGCCTGTGCATTGAACTGTTGTCAAAACTCTATCTGCTTGCTTTGTAGAATGCCGTGTTATGAAGTCCTCTTACTCCCGATCATCTGGCGTCAGGCACACGGGGTCCAAAAGTCCAGGACCTTCACGACGAAGTAAATCACCTGCCTCAGGTACTACCTATAGGAAAGAGCTGAACATGTAAAATAGAAGAAAGTTAGAATTTGTGCAATGGAGTGAAAAAAATGCTGTCCCTGTCTGAAATGCAAGTGCCATGCGTTGTTTTCCGAGGGGAAAAAGAGGTTTTTTTCAGTTTAATGTTTATAATAAAATTTAATTTATAATAAAATTGGCATTTATTTTTGAGTCCTGAGAAGAAATGTTGTTTCTGTTTTTTAGTTAACGGGCTCAAAAAGCTTCAGTTTATGAACACTGGAATCATTTGTGCTAATTGTATGCTTGGGAGATGTCTGCAGCATGGCAACGGATTTTCTTGAAGACCATTAACTACAGGATGGTTATGTGGTTAAATTCATGTTCATGGAACTAGAGCATACTCTTAAGTCATTTGAATTTGAAAGGTTTCTCCTATATAAGCCAAGTATTGTCAGAAATACAGGATTTTGCTGTTGAATAACTTGAGAAGATGGCTATTGCCCTTTTTCTTTTTACTTTCTTTTTCTCGGGGTTCCTGTAATTTCAAAGAAAGGATCACTGTGTTTTTGCCAGCAGTTTGGCTGAACACCATATGTTCCAAACAGTGAGTCTCTTATACAACTAAATAGAAAGGAGAAACTTGTATTTTTTTCCTTTTTGTTTGGTTGGTTGGTTTTTTGGGTTTTTTTACTTCTGCATTTAATTTTTAGATATAATTAAAATTAATTTAATCTTTTTCCCCTCAGACCTGGAAAAGGAGTCCTGAAGTCAAAACATTCAATTTGTAAATACATGATGCTCTGTTCTGAATGTAACTATACATGTAAACTCTGTGTATATTCAAAACTGCAACATGTTCCATATTCTCCCTTCCATATCAATTTGGTTTGCTTGATTAATGCTGGTTAAAGTGATTTTATATCTTTGTCTTCTTTCAAAGTGGAATGGTTATCATCTGTTCTAAAGGCTGTATATTTAAAAGAAAAGCCTCAAAGAGTAAAAACAGTAAAAACAAAGAAAACTGTAACATGAATGGCAAGATTCACAACTGATCTACATTTCATGCAATCCTGTTAACTCCTGTGCAATTGCATGGGATGTCTACCAACAGTGAATTTGTGCTAAGTATTTAGAAATCAGTGCTGTCATTTCCTTATTTCTACTTGGACACCCCTTTGGTTAGGTTAATTTAAAATTATCCAATGTCTGGTATTTATCCTTCTATTTACTTGCCACCTTTTGTCGTGTAATCTTTACTTACCTTTATTTACCCTTCTTCCTCTCCTGCATGTTTAATAACTTCTTTCCTTCATGTCTTTTTCCTTTGTATCAAATATATGAGTACAGTAAAGAGGGGTGGCCACTACTCCAGTGCTTATTCTTCACCAAAATCCCCAGGTGAGCCATTACTATTATGGCTGTATATGACTAGTGTGTCTCCTCCCTCTCCATTTACCTGTGTTCTTTTTGCTGTGTTTGTCAATGTTTTCAAGCTCGAAATAAACGCTTTGCATTTGGCGAACAAGAGACATAATGGTTGCAGGTTTTTTGTTGCAGCAGATAGTTCAAGTGAAATGATGAAAATGACACTCTGTAGTTGTTGGACATCTGCTAATGGTGTCAAAGTTAAATTTGTAAAGGTACAATTTGACTACAGGTAGCGGAGCATTCTGTGGAGCAATACATTTGTATTACAAATTTGTAGTATTTGTACATGTGTTTTCCAAAGCATATTATAATAGAAAATTTCAGCCAGTGCAAAAAGACAAGTAAGAGTTGCAGAAAAAAGCAGTCCAAAAACACATCACAGTTTTTAATTTTATTTGAAGTTTCTTTCTTTTCTGCCTTATTTCAGCCCAAGTTCTAAAACACTGAGAATCCTCTTTGAACCTTCAGTTCCAAGTCAAAGTATCTCTAAAACAAGTAACATGCATTTTGATTGGCAAATAAGTTGAGACTTTGGACCATACTATTAAATAGTATGAATATCTTGTAACAATTTAAAAGATATTCATAGGTTTTCCAGTTTTCAACATTAAAGAACAACAGAGAAGATTTATTTTTTTCTGTAGATTTAGGCTGCTACACACCTTGAAAGAAAACTCAAAAGAACTTTAAAAATAGGTAAGAAAAGTAAGTTTTGCATATACATGAAATAGTCAGCAAATCATCAGCCAAAAATTAATACAGATTTCTTGTGTGTCTTTTGAGTAAAAAAAAAAAAATGCTGCTGTGTGAAATAGCAGTGTTGTGGTTTAACCCCAACAGGCAACGAGGCACCACACAGCTGCTTGCTCAGTCTTCACCCCCCAGTGGGGTGGGGGAACAGAATTGGACAGGTAAAAGTGAGAAAACTTGTGGGTTGATATAAAATCAGTTTAATAATGTAAATAAAATAATTACAGTAGTAATAGTAATGAAAAGGAAAAAAAAAAGAGAAGTAAACCCCAAGAAATACAAGTCATGCAAATGAAAAAAATTGCTCATAACCAACCAACTGATGCTCAACCTGTCCCCAAGGAGCAGCCCCCCAACCAGTTTTCCCCTAGTTATGTTGCTGAGCATGATGTCATCTGGTCTGGGATATCCCTTTGGCTAGCTGGGGACAGCTGTCCCAGCTGTGTCCCCTCACAACTTTTTGTGCACCCCCAGCCCATGGGGTGGTGGGGTGGTGTGAGGAGCAGGAAAGGCCTTGGCTCTGCGTGAGCCCTGCTCAGCAATAACAAAAACATCCCTGAATTGTCAACACTGTTTCCAGCACGAAGACAATAGATAGTTCCATACCAGCTACTCTGAAGAAAATTAGCTCTGCTCCAGCCAAAACCAGCACAGGCATTTGGCTGGCTCCCTACAGATGCGCAGTGTTTACGTCTGCACAGGGCCAATTCCAGCTTTTACTGTAGTTGGAGTTCTGTAGCAGCTCACACTCAGAGGATCTCGGAAGACACTGACAAAGCTGTATGTATCTACAGACAGCTCTTCTAAATAGGATTTGCAGCAGAACCTACTGCGTGTTGTAGAATCATAGAAGGACTGAAGTTGGAAGAGCCCTCTGGACATCATCTGGTCACGTTCCTGGCTCAGAACACCATCCTTGTCCACCCAGAATATCTCAGATAATATCAGAGAGTTAGAGTGCTGTCAGTTTAGGCTGGAATGTTCTTCCTTAGACAGTTAGGAAAGTGAAGACTAAGTTACCCAGCCAATTTCACAGGTACAGTTTAGTGGTTCTGTTGGTGCTTAAAAGGATGGTAGTGACTTAGAGACAGGTAAGGCTGTCCTATAGTGTAGGTGCCAATGGTCATGTTCAGGGAATAGTGACCTTCCTGTGAGCTATATAAAAATAATTTGTGAGTAAACTTTTTTTTTCCTGTTGGTCATTCAGAAGCAAATTCTTCCACTGAAGTATCTAATTTTTGGTCACAATCCTTACAGCTTAGTACTTCTAATGGCTAGAGCGAATTGTGTATGTGAGAAGCAGAAAATATTAATATGGCATTTCATGTCCCTTGTCATTGTCATGCTTGCAAATCCTTTATAAAACAAGGATGCATTCATATGCCAGGTTTCAAGAAGGTTGTCTAAAGGAGGCATGTATGCTGCTAAATACAGTATAATAGCTTCTTAAAAATCACTTAAGTAGTTCACCTGCTTACAGGCAACCCTTGTTAAAGTCAAAACAGAAATAGACTCTTGTAAGATAAATACAGTAGTGCTGGTTAAGAAGTGATGAAGAACCTGTGACAGACCTCTGAATGTGTAAGGGATGTGTGCAGGTGTAACTGGTATTTACATGGGTGCTAAGTTTCTATTTGCCAGGGTTGCTTTTTTCTTTCTGAAAAAATAATTCTTCACCTTTATAGCTCTTAAATTTATCTCTAGTATTTACCTCTCCCCAGAAAAAAGGAAATTCAGAGAGAGAAGAAATACTGTTGCATTCTATTTAGTATGATGCAATGTGCTATCCTGTTAGCATAATGAAATTAATCAGTTTGGTTTAGTTGTTGTTGTTTTTGTTCTTGTATTTTGAAAACAACAAAAGAACTGACCTAAGTTAGATTCAAGTCACTAGAGATAAAACCGATATTGTGTCAGGCCTCTCTAGAAAACTGGACTTAAAAAGAGTTCTTGAAATCAAGAGGGAGGATATTGTATATTTTCACAGACATTTGAACTTCTTTGAAGTTCAGAAATAACCTATTGGTTATATACTGAAATAACCTTGTTGATTTGTTTGCTGCTTGTTTGGGGTTTTTTACCCTAAATTAGTATTTTTCTGAGCTACTGCTTAAGTTCTTTATCATCCAAACAGCTCTTACTTCTTGTTTGTTTGTTTGTTTGTCTTGGAAAAAACAAACCATACAACTTGTATTCTGTGCAACATTCTACCTGGAAAGTAAGGCGTTGATCCAAAAAGGAGAGAAGGGTCAAATACCTTTAGGAACACTTTTTCCATATTTTATCATGCAATATCACAATGAATGATATAATTTTAAAAGGCTGTGGCTGATACTTGCCTGAAGCTCTTGCACTGGCGAAGGGCAGAATAGGCCTTTTAAATGTCTAGAATGATACATTTGCAATATTTGTGTCTCTTCTTGATCCCATGTCCAGCCACGTGAGTTTTGAGGGTGCAGTTGTGTGTCATACAAGCATATAATTTATTCTTAAATGCTGAGGAGTCTGTTTTGGTTTTTGTATGCAGACTTGAGTGATAACTTGTCAGAGGAGTATGTTATGTTTAAAAGCAAGTTAGGTTTTTTAACTTCTATTCATCCTTTCTTTCATTTGTTTGCTTTTATCGCTTCGGACAGTCAATGGGACCCCAAGCAGTCAATTATCCACCCCAAAATCTACAAAGTCCTCCAGTTCTTCACCAACAAGCCCAGGCAGCTTTCGTGGACTCAAAGTAAGTGCAAGAACAACCAAAACATGTAAATTCCATTATTCATTGAATAATGTATTACAGTGATACTGGAAAAGAAAAAAATATAATTCTGCAGGGTAGACTTAGTAGTATGACATCTGAGTTGGAGTGGAGGAAAGATCTGAAGTAAGATTTTTGTATTTTGTCTTTGGTTGATAGGATGGAACTCTTAGCTTAGGAAAGGCAGAGAGTGATGGTAACTTGAATACACCAATTTGGCCTCCAAATTTTCCATTGTTTTGTGGATTGCAGAAATCCCCCAAGTAATTTATATTCCCTCAGCCTGTATAAATGTAGTTTCCTCTTTTGGATACCTGATAGTCTGTAGCATTGCCCAAAATTTCATCTGAAGCACCCTTCTTCACCTGTGGCACACAATTTCACCCCTTAATGCAGCCTCCTGCCTGAAAACATGTGAGGGGTTCCTTTGGGAGCAGTCTGATATCTGACAGATTTTTCTCTGTGTTGTGCCAAGAGAATTCTCTTCCTCGTCTGCTTAAAAGCTGGTAACATTTACAGTGCTTAGAGGCTGCTCTGTGCCTTTTTCCTCAGTAAAATAAAAGGAACAGTCTGGAGCACAATTGAGCATCTTACCACTGCATTCCTTTCAAGAAAAATTTTCTTATGAAATCATTAATTGCAGCCTCTCTGGAAGGACACTGGATGGTTCGTACTGATTATGCTGATCAAGTAATAGCTCCCAGTGGTGAACACAATGGTTGTGAAGAGACTGCATAATACTATGGAAAACTGTTTTCTCAATTAAGACACGAGCTGAAGGACGTGATTTGAATAGTATTTAGATTTTGGTTTTGACATGCTAATTGTTACTGAGTCTTTGTCTGTTTTGTAAGGAGTATGGCACTGATTTCTGTTGGTCTTCTATGATAATTCTGAGAAGATTTTGGTTTGTTAATTTAATTCAAATGTATTTTCAGTTGTTCGGTTCATGGAGGCAATTCAGTGTTGATCCCTGCCTTTATATTGTTGAGATTTACCATTCCATACCTTCTCTTTCTCCAAAGCAATATAGGTTAGACTTTCCCCTACAAAACATTTTCAAGAGCAGTTAATAGCTCTGACATTGTAAATTGGAACTATGTGTCTCAAAATGTGTCTAGACAGCTCTACTATAGAGCTTACAGTAGAGGACACCAAAATCATTGGGCTTCAGGCTCTCTGCTAGTTTGCACTATATTTAATAAATGCTCTTTTGTCTTTCTTTAATGAAATTACAAGTTTAGAAACTAGATAATTTGATTCTTTTTTTTTTCCCTCCACATTGTCCTGACTGCTTTTAGCTGATTAAAGCTCCATTAGAATAGGGATAATTCTGATAGTAATGAGCAATTTTCAGTAAAGTGGACATGTCCTCTTTACCCTTCACCATCCATTTCACTTGTACTTTTTCATTTTGGAATTTAATTGATGATGATAATATTAAGTAACTAATAGGTTATTGTGTCAAATAATTCATCCCTATATGACCAAACAGCAAAAACAAATTAATCATCTCAGACCTAAAGTTACTGAAGTAGTGAGTATCTCTTGATTTATCCCATCTTTTCATTAGGAGGATCCCAGCTGTGCTCCTGAGAGTAAAGATAGGGAAAATTACCTGATGAATCTCAGGATAAATTCCAAAAGGATCAAGTGCGCTGTGCAGTCACCCTTGTTTCTCGATTGTGTTCTAGTAGTAACGGCTGTTTTGGTGAAATAGCTACATAAAACCAGTAACAGGGAGGTGTGGTTTTATGCAAAACTAGATTCTTCCAAGAAACGTATTGTTATTTTTGTGGGGTTGATGGTGAAAGCAGGGACCAATTTTATTATTTTGGGATTACTGTTTTTCTCTGTTCTTAGATAATTCCTTGTTCCTAAGACTGCACCGCTGTGCGGACAAGTAGTCTGGCTTCCTGGCCATGACTACAGCTGAATGAGAAGGTAGATATAAATACCATGACAGACAGTGAAAAAATAAAGTATATTTCTGAGTTTTCTGGCTTTGGAAATGTACTATTTTGGCTAATTTGTTGTGTAGAAATCATATATATTTACTTTCGTAGAGCATGAAACAGCACCACTTGATAATGGTTTTATATGAGCTTGTGGCAGCAGGAAAAGGGATCAAATAAGGGTTGATAGTTCCTGTAAAGAGCAGACCATCGGAGCAGCTATATGTGAACTGTACTTAGAAAACTGTTGTTGGGAAAGCCAGAGCAAAATAAAATATTTGGCTATAGATTAGAACCTGGCTAAGCTTTTTGAAGTTTGATGATAACACAGAACTTAAGTGATGATGTGCCAAGTTTCGTAATTTTCTGTTTTCTGTAGAGATTAAAACTAATGAATGGATTAAAAAATAGTGACAATAGTGCATTAGGAGGCTCAGGACAAACGATTGAAATGAGTCCGTTTGCTGTTCTTTAGACAGGTGACAACTGAAAGGTTTAACCTTTTTCTTTGACTTTAAGTATGCATTTATAGATACCCTGATACATACTTTTGTTACAGGTACTTTGGTCTTATCTCTTTCAGTACACCTGTTACTGTGAATGCTTTGTACCATTAAAATCATCCTGAGACTAGACTAAATGTGAGATTTTAGGAAGTGATATGGTAACTTCCTTATGCTTACTTGGATGTGGTTTATTGTCCCCTTTTGAAATAAAGTATCACACATTCTTGTCATCTTTTTAAAAAGAAAATAAAATTGTACAAACAAAGAAGCTTTATAGCTGAGCCCTTTCTCAGAATCCCAAGTATGTTTAATAGCATTGTGTTTGAATTTGCCTTAGAGTTACTTTTTTGATTGATTGACCAATTGGCCAAAGTGAAAGGACATTAAAAGCTGATCTAACAAATAACTTAAGTACTTGGTTAACTTTAAGCTACTGAGTAGTCTGTTTTACTTGAACAAGGATGATAATGTACTTAGTTAAACATGTGCTTAGGTAATGTTCAAGATCAGTGCCTGTCTTATCAAGGTATTAAACTCTTCAGGTTTTTACACGTGTGCTTTTGTTAGCAGTTAGAACCTAGTGACAGAGGTGCAGTAGCAATTTGTAGAGGAATTCTTTAACTGCTGCCTTTGTTGAATTTACAATTCAGCCTCTTTCTTGCTTCTACAGTGGGTAAAAAGATTTGACTAATTTGCGTTGGTAGGGAAACTGAGGTATTGCACTTAGAGTCAAGTTCATTCACCATTGTCATCAGTTTGCTAAATGCTTTACATAATGTGATGCATCTCAAGTCTCTTTAGTAAAAGGGTACATATTTATGTGGTTCTTTGGTATTTCCAGAGCAGTTCAACAAAAAGCATAACATTATAAAATCATTACATTCTAACTGGCTATTGTATTTTTACAAGTAGCTCCTCCATATAGTTGGGTTACTAGTGGTGTTTAAGTATCACTTAATATGAAGCTTCTGTCTTACAGATGGTGTTAATATAAATATTAATAATAAACAGTAACAACATGTCACTGGAAATACTGGTTATATAAATAACATTTAATTTATGTTTGTGATATCTTTTAGCGTTTTCTTACTGCAGCTTTTCAGGATGAATTACAGTGAATGAATGAATGAATATGTGTCCCTAGATTCCAGAGAATACTTCTGCAAATGGTTAATTGACAATTTCACTAAAATATTCATAGTCTACAGTTAGATTCACCACCAGTTTGCATGGTTTTGTAAGGACAGAGGAAGCTTCTTTGAGAATATCAAGGAGTTGTTCTGAAAGTATGAGAGTTCATATTCTATTCTCAACCTTCAGATGAAAGATGATGACCACAGCAATGCCAGATCAGAAACATTGGTTATTAAAGTAGGTGTGTTAAATTTATGGATGTGACAGATCTAATGTGAGTCTTTCTCATAAAAACACACGTGATGTTGATAAACCTAGTCACTTCAGTAACAGTCAGTCTGTATAAAATCATTATAAAATATAGAGAAATGTTTAGATATTTTTGTGAACCTGGAAAAATGATTATTCTATGGGAAATAGCTCAGCATGTGAAGAAAATGAAACAGTTGAGCAGGGTTTTTTTCAGCTCAGTACCTTTTGTAACTTTTTATGGCTTCTTTAATTAATCTTCAAACTGATATGCCACTAGTTTTGAGAACTACGTGTTCCCCGAGATATTCTCAGTATCTCTAACAACAACGCTGTATTGTGCATTTGGCTCTGGACGTGCCGTGGAAACACAATTCCCTGCAGGGAGACAACTTGAGGGAAGTAAAAGCAGTAATTGTTACATTCTGTATTGCATCATGTTTAAATGCAACAGGAGTGACTGTCAGCATAAGATGTTCTTGGCCAATATCATCTGTCTTCTGAGGTGATTGTTTTATTCAGAGGGCTGGATAGCCATTGCTGCTCTAAATTACCCTCTGAGCTTTTTAAAACAGAGAATCAAATTCTGCCTCAGGTCTGAGTTTTGTAGGCCTCGCATGTGTGTGAGAGACAGGGAACGTGTGTGAGGGGAACAGCAGTGGATGGGAGCAGCAGTGCCACGTGGGCTAGAATACAGGAGGAATTGTTGCAATACCTAATGTGTGTTGTGGTGGATGACATCTGTATTCACTAGGGTAGCATCAAAGCAATGTGCATCCTTTTCTGTTCTCCTTGCTCTTTCAGGAGTGGCTGGGGAACCAGCCAAGTCTACTTGCATGTCCAAAAATCTGTACTTCACCTTCAAAAGAACTGCAGCTGTTAGGATATCAACAGTACAAGGTGTTCTAAATATTACACATCACTGGGTGGTTAAATCATTAGAAAATGAAATAGAAGTCACTTTATTCTGAGTCACTTATAGTCAGTTCCTACCTCCTCACCACCTTTTCTGGCTAGTCAAGCACCTCGCAGACATCTTAAGAGTTTATTTCTACTGTGCTCTGACACAGTAGGGAAAAAACTAGACTGATCTTGCTGCTGAGGAACAGATCTACAGCACCCAAATTACAGGCAGTCTCTGTTGTAGAGTGAGCATGGCCTCATGTTTAGAGCTGTGAGGCAAATTAGTGGTAGAGCTAAGGTTAAATCTGCCATTTCAGATTCTGATCCAGCACCTCATCACAACAGCAGCATTGGATTTTTTTTAATATATTTTTGTATTCCTTTTAGTTTTTTCCCTGCTGCTATTTGCTTCCTTCTTGTAGATCTGGTGGTAAGAAGGAATGTGCCCAGTCATGCTCTGACCTGATTAAGGGGACAAAGGAGTCTGAAATGAGGGATAGATATTCCCATGTATTGTCACTCACTGAAAACCCAAAATAGATTACTAATATTACTGGCTGATGACTAATACTTTGCAGTGAGCTGTTATCTCCACTTAATGCTTGAAGAAGATGTGACTGACTGCCTAAGAGACTGACTTATCATTTTGCACAAATGTCATTTAACCCCAATGTCCTTGTTCCTGATCTATGTTAAATAGATATCTCTGAAAGACAGCAGCATTAACAAAGCCTGGTTTTAAGTTATTAGCAAGGAGCAGAGTAGTAGCTGACTGGTTGCTGTTGGATGCTACTTCAGTGCCAAATGCTCGTAAACATCATTGTTCTAGAGGCTCTGCAAATTTAAGTTGTACAGCTTCTACTGTACCTTTAGCTGATTTGGCAGCTCAGCTGCCACTAGAAACTTAAGCATTCATTAGCATTTCATGAGCCTTTAGACAATATCCCTATCTGTCAGTTCAGTTCTTTCATTGACAATAGTGTTAATGATTTAAAATATTCAGCAGTGTAACCAGACAATGTCAGCTAAAATGGAAAATGCTGCATTTGCATTCCTGGTGTCATCCAAAGCCATTTCAACAGACACTAAGCTTAAGGCAGAGAAGCATTTTAATCCTTTATGTGGTGAGTGGTGAGAACTACTATAATAGCCCATGAAGAAAACAAGATATGGAACTTCACAGAACAGCAAGAAATGTTACATAGAGGAGGCGAAACGATCTAAAATATATTTTAATTTCGTAGAACATCCCTATTCTTCACTGTAATGGGACAGCTTGTAAACCAGTGGTGCATAGAACACACCCAGTACATTTTACTATTTTTGTCATTCATTCCCATGCTTCCATCCCTTATTAAAATAAAAATGGATTGTAGTGTATATCCCTGGGCAGTGTGACAGGATAACTTTAAGTCGAATTGTGAAGATTCAAACTGAATGCCAGTAAAGTTGATAGTGCACCAACAGTAGTTTTCTCCAGACTTCATCCTTCAAAATCCTGTAGATGTTTGGGGTTTTTTTACATACAGTTACTAAAACTGGATCTATGTCTGGACACAGATATCTGACTTGAAATGCTTGTAGATCTCATAAATCTTCACATCCATAATAACATGAAGTATCGACCACTAGATTACCAGGCAAATCTGACTGTCATCATAGATGTACTCGGCCACCTCTGCCAAAATTCTTTCCTTTGAATGAAAACTAGTATGGCCATGCAAGCATTTCTACGTTACCTTCCCATTGTGCTTCAGTGCTCATCTGAAGAGAGTTCACTTAGGGAAACCTCAGACAGTGCTGGCTATGAACGGATGTGTTAGACTAAGGAGAGCGTGTGGTTGCTGCGCTGGCCACTGAGTAGTTGTTTGGAGGTGGCTGTCTCTGGCTTACATGAAAATGTACACAGAAAGTACTGTAACTCTTGTGTGGAACGAGAAGGGAACGTTGCCTACGCACACACTGGCTCTTAGGTGGAACTTGATGAAGGTGGAGGGAATTCTTTTTGCTGCTTATTGGAATCTGTTCAATTACCTCATTGGAATATCAGGCCTGGATCTTAAATTAATGCAAGTGAGAGTGATATAATGACAAACTGTGAGAAAGCAAGAATAAAAATAAGATGGTAGTACAAAAGCAAGCTGACTCGGTATAGGTATTTTTAGGGTTGGTTTTTTTACCTTGGCTGGTTTTTTTGTCTCCTTCCTGTGATTACTTTGCTATCAGAAATAAGAAGTTCTTCTGTGCTTTCCTAGATCTCTCCACATGGTGGATCTTCTTCCAATGTGAATGGTGTACCTGAATCACTCCATTGCCATAGTCCTGAAGGTAGGACACCAATAATTGCTAACAAGCCTTGCGAAAGTTTTGTTGTAGGTGACACTTGGTTTAGCACTTTGAGATGGTTCCTGATGATTCCATTTTTTTCTTCTGAGATGCTTGATACCTTGTTGATAACCATCTTGGAAAAATTATTGCCTTTTTTTATATCAAGGTAGTGAAACTACGAAATAGATTTTGTTCTTTTTTTTGTCATGTGGTAGCATATTAGTGGACCCTGCTGTTCAGCACGCGCTATTAGGGCTTTGAGTGATTCTGAACATGATCTGCAGAGCATCACTAGAAATGTCTTTGTGGCTGGATTGAAAGTGGAGCCCTCCTCAAAACAGCACATTGTACTTCAGGTAGAACCACTAGCCCATCAACTGACCTTAGCTAAACTTAATGTTTAGTTCCTTATGACTTTAAAGCAATGTGGGTTTTTTTTGTTTTTGTTTTTTTTGCTTTTAATTATTTTTACATTTTATTTTAGAGTCACTTTTTAAATTTAAAAATGCTGAAATAAGCAGCTATCAAACATTTTCATTTTGCATGTTTCTGCAACATCTAAGGGAGCTTGAAAGAACTCAGCAGATAAAACTTGGTTCTTTTACATGCATTGTAGATCAATCTTATTTATATTTTTGCTTTAGGAATCCAGAAAGATTCTTCAAAAAAAGTTTTTTCAGTTCAGAAAATATTTAGACTAAGGGACTTCTAACTGCAGTCATTACTTTTAGAATATCTCCATACAAAAACATAGCAATATTTGGTTTGTGTGTTAAAAGGTCAAGCAAATCTGATTAGTTTTATCTTGTTCTTTCTTATATTTGAGATTAAAACCAAGGGAGTAAGCTGTGAAGAAAACAACTTTTAGGTTTTGGGGTTTTTTTGCACTTGTGACTGTTCTGCATCCATGGAACCCCTTGGGGATATATTACATCCTGCTGACGCTTCTGCTTGCATTATTGACCTTGCTTTTTTGCAGGTGTGAATGGAAATAAGTGCTCAGTTTCATCTACCATTCTTGAGAAGTACAAAGTGGGGAAGGTGATTGGTGACGGCAATTTTGCTGTTGTAAAGGAGTGCGTGGAACGGTGAGCAAGCACTCTGTTTATTTTACTGGATAAAGCTCTGTGCATTAGCATCATTTCATAGGAAATGGGATGACATGGAAGTAAAGAGCAGTTGCAAAGATATGCTTACACTTCAGGAGACCTAGACATAGCAAACCACACAGAGCTTCCTCTGTATTATCCTGGCAAAGGGATATAAGAGCAGCAGAGGAACATGGCTTTTTATCCCAGGAACTAAAGGAGGTATCACCTTCTAATGGAGGCTCCATAGATCAAGAAATCCTCTCGCACAAGAGATTGTTGTGGATAGCAGGAAATTGTATGTGGCATCTAAACAGTCTTTGAGAAACCCACCTTCTGCCTCAGCAATTCTGCTGCTGTA
Source organism: Actenoides hombroni (assembly GCA_024336885.1). Classification (NCBI taxonomy): domain Eukaryota; kingdom Metazoa; phylum Chordata; class Aves; order Coraciiformes; family Alcedinidae; genus Actenoides; species Actenoides hombroni. Next base: position 2,132,795 of record WUAM01000012.1, read on the forward strand.
GTATCCCTACTGCCTGCTGTTTAAATGACTTTTTTACAGCTTTCAGTGTACTGTGGGTAAAGTATTTTAAAGGCATGCAGAGGGTGACCGTAGCCTGTGCTACTGACTCCCCTGTGCTTAATTCTTCCACACGGTAGTGCAGTGAGTAGCCAGAGACTTTTCACATCAGCCCTTCAATACTCCAGACTCTGAAATATACCTGTGCCTGATTTCCCCTGGGGTAGACAGGATACCTTTACAGGCTTGTGCTATGTTACTGCTCTTCCCCTGCAAGCTTTGTGTTACACTTTGCTGCTGGTGCAAACATAACAGATGATTTGACTGTCACTTTCTCAGTGTATTCTTTAGAACCACCTTCTGCTGTCTTCAGCAATCTGAGAGTATGTCAGTTTCTTAAATATTATGAGGAATCTCCAACATGTACACAAATATTGGGCACATTCTGCAAATGTCAGTAAAAACCATACCAGTTACAGAAACACTTTCAATTATTTGATCTTCATCTGCTGGTTTTACTTAAATGAAAAGAAAGATGATTATGAATAGAAACATCTCACTCCAGTCTTAGCAGATCAGAGATGCACAGAAAGATACTTCTGCTGAGTCTTCCAAATGGGCCAAAAGGGTTGGGTGCTGAGGCTGAACCTGGGGCCTCTTCTACTGAAACATAGGTGACTGGATCTTACAGTCCATAACCTTCTCCAGTAATTATTGTTCTTTCTCAAGAGAATTGTTTCTTCAGACTGTATCTGTATTATTTCTCTCCATTGCTGATGATAATAATATTGGCAGGTGATATGTAACACAGTGTCTAATACTCCTTTCTGGTTTATAGGAACAAATGACTATTATTATTTTTAATACTGTTGGGGTTTTTTTGAGCAAGCAATGTACAAGCATGCAGGGTTTATAGAGTAAGGAATAAAGGCTGAGGTAGCAGCTTTTAGAGGTACTAGCTGAGAACAGTGCTGAGAAGGAAAAAATTGGCTAAATGTCATCTGAATATGCTACAGCTACTGCTCCAAATAAGTTCCTGTTGGATGTGCACGTTTAAGATAGTGCTTTTTGTCAGTGTTAACATCTAGACTCCAAGGGCTTGGTTTTTTCTTTCTTTTTGAAGAGTTTCTACCAAGAAACTCTGGTTCCTGACAAGCGTTACCAAATCAGTGGGTAATCCTGTCCCTGCTGCTTTAAACACTGCAGGTCTGTTAGAAAACCAGTGAGAAGACAGTATAGCCAGCTGAGTTGCAGCTGCATTTCTGTCTCTTGGATTTTGCAAGAAGGTACACATAAGAGGCATGAGGCTACTCAAGAGAGTATTTTGGTTGGAAGGGACCTTGCTTGTGTTGGTTGGTGTACGAGCATTTCAAATCTACTCCAGAGCCCTCCATGCTCCTAGGAGACGTGTAAATGTTCTCACCAGCGATTTGAGTTTAAAGCTCTCTTGATCAGCCCAGCCAGCTTGTGCCCAAAGATGCATTTTCCCCACCAGACATCCCATCAGGCCCCAGCATCCCTTGTCTCCTAAAGGCTCTTCTGTGGTTTAAAAGCCCAAAGTTTTGGCACAGGCACCAAATGAACGGTACTACACAGTGTTTTGCCACGTGCCCTGAAGCTGGCCATACATCCCTTCTTATCTATAGAGCCAACAACATTCTGGAAAGTTAACAGGTTGAAAGTATAAGATAACATAATTTATTATTTTCAGGAATATCAACTGTGCATTTTGGAAATCACTGAAGTTCTACTGAAGGGAGAACCAAGGGTGCTAAGTCACTTGGTTTTCAAAACATAGTGATTTTTTGGAATGAGAGGACAGCACTAAAAAAAATAACCTTCTGATTATTTTGGAGAGGGAGAAAAAAAAGCTGAATTAACTTTAAAAATCTGGTTTTTTATCTGATCCAATCTTTATATTTAGTGAAGCATTATTACATGGATTTTATATAAAATAAATATACAACAGTAATTGCTAATAATGAGAGGCAATGCTTGTCTTAATTCCTATTAATTATTATACTTAATTTCTAATCGCTCTGTGCTTAGAATTCTTAGTTGTGGAGCCAGGGTCCTACTATACCAGCTGTCCTACAGAGAGAATAAGATGGTCTCTTTTGTAAAGGGTGCCTATATGTCTATATAGAAAGACATGAGTCAACAGATGGCTACTGACAGCTAGACAGAAGAATACCAGAAACCTGACAGACAATACTGGTGTATTGTAGGCAGTGGCATTAGCACATGAATTATGTGGATGGTATCCAGGTTGGTTTTGGTTTTCTTAGGTGCTATAGTAAAGGACATCTGCAAGAGGGATTTGAAGCTGGTTGATAAATGGGCTTTGTGAACATCACCTCCTCTTTCCACACAGTTTAAGTGACAAAGGTTTGCTAAGTGGGTTTTGCTGATCAGTTGTTTGCAGGCTTTCAGATACTGCACTTAATTTAGTAAAAAACATAAACTGTGACTCCGAATTACACACTGTACTCATAGTAGATTTTATATCAGGCCTGTATTATAAGAGGATGGCATTTCACAGATACCATTTAGATAACACTTCTATCTGAAGACTGGATCAGGTTGTAACTATGACAACCTTGCAGATACAGCTGCACTTCCAGAGCAGAGATTCTCTACTGCATTTTGTTTGAATAATGGATAAATTAAATGAGACATTAATTCAGGTCCCCCCCTTTTTTTGTAAGGTACTAATTTTCAGTGGTTATATCTAATGCGAAAGATATAGTGAAAATTATCCTGGAAGTTTAAAAACACACCTGACTTTTGCTTTTGTAACTGCCTCCAGTGGTTTTTGCCTTATATGTGGTGGTGTGATGCATACTGGGGTCTGTAGGTACTGACACAACACAAAAAATAGGAGCAAGAGGGTCTTACGGAATTTTCCTGTGATTTCTAATTCATCATTAATGTAAATATTCATGTCGTCTTTGTTCATAAAAAATGATAATTCATTTGCGTTGCTATTTTCTCCCCTTTTGGAGATTTTTATTGCTTAAAGGGACAAAAGGCAAACAAGAACTCCTTTCGGTGGGAGTATGTCCTGAAAACTTTGTATATAAGCACGGGACTTTAGGTAACTGCTATAGAATAAATTAATACAGAATGAATGAAATAAAAAAGATCAAAATCAGCACCTAATAAATTCTATGGAATTTTAGAATAATCTGTAAGAAACTATAGGATTTTAGGTATGCTGAATTCTATTGAATTTTTCCACTAGGATATCAATTTTTATACCACTTGCTGACACATAAATGTATATGATTTTATCTTTCAAGCCTACCAGTTGAACAATGCTAAGTGGAAGGCCCAGGACAAATTTTGCATGTTTCATAAAAGAAGTGACAGGAGAGTTGTGCCGGGTCGCAGAGGAATGAATTGCAGCTGGAGCCTGGGATTAATACACAAAGTGAGCTAGGTTGTGGTAGCCGGGGAAACAGCAGGCACAGATGCTGCTGAGAAAACAAAATCCCAAATCAAGTCCATTCTGTGTTTTCTGTCAGCAACCTGCATGGGTCAAGGCATTCTGTGACAATGATACATGTTCTTAAAGATCATGCCACAATTTGTTGACCGGTTTCTAATTAATGGCTGTTTGGTTTTTTTCTTGTTAGATCCACAGGAAAGGAGTTTGCCCTGAAGATCATAGACAAGGCTAAATGCTGCGGAAAGGTAGCGTACAACGATTTGCATGTATAAAAGACACAGCAAAAGCAGCACTAGCAGCTGCTCGTTAGTCATAATTGGTGGGTGTGTTTGGGTTTTCTGACTATTTTCAGAATATCTGTTTAACAGGATGATAATGTATCCAAGAAAGCAAATAATAAAAGCAGGGAGTGTTAGTCTACTAGATAATAGAGTAAAAAACAAATTGCCATCTATTTTATTGGACTGACAAAGAAAATGGTAATACGTCCAAAATATATTAGAATGATTTTCATCTGTAAAATGTGAGATGAAATCTGCAGTTCTGTGTGTATTTATAGAATTCCTATCCCTCTCTGCCTAACTTTATATCTTTTTGTGGTTGTACATGCTCCTTTTGTACACAGCACATGGATTTGGAAAGCAATTTTTGCAACCATTTTTCATTTCACCATCCCGTGTAAGAAAAGATAGCTTAACGTATCTTGGCTCTCTTTTTGCTGTTACTGTACTTGTAAAAACCTTTTTTATTATCATTTACAAGAGTGGAGAGCTTGAGTTCTAGCTGGACTGATCTTCTTTCTGATCTTCCCTCTCCATCTAACTAGATCCCTGTACTCTTCTTGGGTTGCCCGCCCCTTCTGCCAAAGGAGGTAAATTCTCCTTCCTCCCCCCCGAGTCCCATTGAAAGCTCCCTGTTCAGCCAGGCTGGCCTCTTCCCCACCATTTTGTCTTAGAACACAGGGACAGCCTGTTGCTGCACCTCCAGTACTGCCTTCTGGAAGAACGTCCAGCCTTCCTGGACCCCTTTTCCCTTCAGGACTGTCTCCCAAGGGACTTCTGCAACCAGAGGTCAGAACAGGCCAAACTCAGCCCTCTGGAAGTCCATGGTAGTGGTTCTGCTGACACACACACTCACCCCCCCCCCATTTTGGAGCCTTTTATAAAAAACATTATTATTGTTGTTCATTTTAAATAAACATTACTTATGCCTTTATTGAAAGCAACAGTTTAGTCAGGTGAAACAAAGAAAGTGCAGGTAAAGCTATTGCACCTTAATGGTAATTAATGGATGTAATAAATTTAATGTATCATCTGTTCTTTAGGTAGAAAATAATCCAGTTTTTGCTTGGACTCTTAATGCTGGTTTTGTATTTGCAGGGCTTCCATCCATAAGGCTTAGTACGCTGTGGCTGTTCACTTTTGTCTGTTGCTGAGATTCAGCATTGTGTTTAACAGAACTGCTTCATATTTGTTTGTTTTGTTGTTTTTTTTCCTCCAGAGCACTTTGCTTGGAGCAGACATATGTTTGTTCAGAATGACAATGATGCTCTTTGAAACTGAATTTCAGAGGTGTGACTGTTTAACCCGTAGATGCCGCACTGTACTCTCACAAAATGAGGTGCACACATGGCACGTGGTTTCTGAGTTACATAGCCACATAAAGCATTGGCAAAAGTCACAATGCATCTGTAAATAACCCTGGAAATAGAAGGTGAAGTAGCGTAAGATGGTCAATCACTGCCTATGCACAGAGGATCACATCTGCTTCTAGTGCTCTGCTCACAAATGCATGAAGTGCATGCTACTAATCAGTGCATTGAATGTGTATATGCTCCTACTCCAGTGACATGATTTGTTATCTGCCGAAGTGTGAGGAAACTAATGCTTTATGCCAGCATCGCTACTTATTTTGTGGTGAACCTAAATACACTGTCTGTATTCCAGTATTTAGAAATGAAAACACAAATCATTCTTCAGATGCAGGGGGCATGTGATTTTTTTCACGCTCCAGTGTTAACCAAGTGCTAAGATGTTCTAGAAAACTAAAATATTCTGAAACTAATTTGTTCTTGAAACCCATGACTTCCTCGTAAGTATAAGGAATTAAACTCAATCTGTGTGCTGTTAAGCTGTTGGAACCACAGTGACTTAACTGAGCTGGCACATATTTTGCAGATTGTAAATCTGAACATATGTACATATAACATGAACTGAAAGCCATAACCAAAACAGTTATAATATTTTTTTCCTGTATATAATCCACAGTATTTTTAAACAATAAAGTCCTTGAAAATAAATCCTAGGTAATCTGTCCTTGAGTAACCTAAGCTAAATGAGAGATGAAGGCTGGAGAGGATCAAGAACATGGCAGGTTACAGTGGTCCAGCTTGGGGGTCAGGGGGTTCTGAACTTAATTTCACCTCATAATACCCACATAAGAATGTAATCTGCACTTCCTGAATTGCTGTCATGTTCTGGGATCTTTTTTTTTTTTTTAGAGATCTCCCATTGGTTGTGTTGTGTGAAATGCAGTATTCGGTCAACGACGGAGTCCGGTTGGACTAAAATATAAGTTAACATCCAGCATCTGATAATAACCCTCTACTTCACAAATTAAACAGCAAAAGGGGTGCTCACTGATCAAGTGATCCATGGTCAGCTGGTTGAAGGAGAAGTGAATTGTCAATTTTATGTCTATTCAGATATTTATGTCTATTCTGTCCTTTTTTCTGAACAGGAACACCTGATTGAAAATGAAGTGTCGATTCTGCGTCGAGTGAAGCATCCAAATATTATTATGCTTATAGAGGAAATGGACACCCCAACAGAACTCTATCTGGTGATGGAGCTGGTCAAGGTAGGACTAAGATGTTCGAAGTTTTGTTGTTTGGGTTTTTTTCTTTGTTAATTTTATGTGTTGGTGTGAAACCTGAAGTCTAGATATCTAGGTATCCAGGAACAGTAAGATCTTGGAAGACATAATCAGGTAAGATTTCTGTGGCAACCTGCATTTTTTAATCATGCAAATATTGCTGTCAATCAGTTATATTAATGGAATTTATGTCTCTTCAGTTGTAATGAGGCTATTTACATGGATTTGAGTTATTTTGGCAACGTGCACAGTCTAGAGAGAATTGGATAGTGGGTTTTATATCATGTTTACAGTATGTGGGGGTGACAGTGATAAGCATTTACTTGCAGAATACCAGCATTTTTTCCACTAATATCTTTAATTGTTTAATTGTTATAAAGAAACTATTTTTAATGATTTTATAGACAACAGATACAACGAATAGTTTAAACTCCAGTGCTTATAGTCCCACAACATTAAAACTCAAAATATCTCACGTGTTTTTCTTATGTGAAACATACACTCACTTTATTTACAGTTCACCAGAAAATAAATGCTGCTTTCATACATGTACAGAGAGAAATCAAAAATCTTCATTTTGCTCTCACCTTGTGAAACAAATACTCGAGTTGCAGCAAATTTTAGTTACGTACTCTCTTGTCTCTGTTCTGTACATGCACAGCAACACTGCACATCAGCTCGATCAGCGTGTTGGATAGAAATTATACATATCATCATCACTTTTTATTTCTGTCTGAAGCACTGTTAGATTCAAGAGTCCCCTCTAGAACGGTTGCCAGCCTGGGAAACCTCCAAAGAAAGTTGGTGGTTGCTAAATTCATAATTCCTGTAGCCTACCCATTTCTCTTGCTTTCTAGAAATTATTTTTATATAGTAGAGGCTTTTTTGGTTTAAGACAGTATTTTTAATATATTTTAATACACTACCATCGTGGCCTGTACTTTCTGAATTGCTGCTGCTCTTCCACAAGTATTGAAATGCTTGGAATGCCACCCACAGCTCAGACAGATCACTCCTACAGATGTATCCAGGGTAACCATCACAGAGACACCCACGTAACATTTGTTTCTGTGACTGGAAATGCTGCCTCAGTAACTGGCTTACATATTGTTAGGTGTTCCCCTAGGAATGGGGCATCCATAACCATAGGCTGCGCAACTGCACATTCAGAAATCACCTGTAGCTTCTACACTTTGGTGTATCACAGAATGATTTAGGTTGGAAAAGGTCATGCTTCTGTTGTTTGTCCTCTTCAGCTATGTTTATTTGATATTTCTGTAATACTTACAGGAATTCCAATTTGCAGAGCATTATGACTGCTGAATATTTGTTACATTAGGCTCTTTATTATTGGCTAATTTTTATTACTTTAGGCTTTACTCAAAATCAGGGCTGGTTTTGACTATGTCAAGGTAAGATAAGATGAGGAAAAGGGAAACTGTGTGCTTGTAACTGTATGTAATATAAATGAGTGATCAAAGGTATGAAAATCGATAGAATGAAATCAAGACGAAGAGCCCAATCTTAGACACCAGAAGCCCGGAGTACCTTTGAAAATTTAACATAGATGACCCAAGTCCCAGCCTAGTATCTTGGTAACAAAATCATGTTTCCACAAAATACTTTTTTTACCGTTTAACAGGCATTCAAGCATGCCTTTTGTAAAGGGAGGTTTTACTCGGCTGTTTTATGAAATACCATCATCTTGAGTTATTTTTCGTATAGTGATCTATTATCTTTCCATGACTTCAGGGAGGAGATCTCTTTGATGCTATCACTTCTTCTACAAAATACACGGAGCGAGATGGGAGTGCAATGGTCTACAATCTCGCCAGCGCGCTCAAATACCTTCATGGCCTCAACATTGTGCACAGAGACATCAAGCCAGAAAATCTCCTGGTACGTCCCATTTATTTTCTAATACTTCCTCTTACTTTGCTCTCATTAATGCAAATGCTTGTATATAAATGTCAAGGAGCAGAGAACAGCAGGAATATTAATTTAGGATAAGTACGTATGAAATAACTCTTCTGCCATGAGCCAGCAATCAGCATAATGCATCTGAGCTCTGCTTAAACTTGTCCTTAGACCTATCTTTATTTACATTTTGATTAGCTGCTATTTGGATAAGCAGGAGTATTGTCTTACAAAACAATGACTTTTGAAGCTATGTTGATGAATTATTTATTACAGTTTGCAAGTGGGAGAAAAGGTGGGCTGAGTGCCAGTTCTTTGAACGATCATACGGTTATCTCAGGGAATTATTTTTCTCCTCGTTTCTTTCACTGTCATAGTAGGACCATCTTCCTGATGATTTACCAGTACTCTAGCCATGAATTAACTCTATATACATTTATTTTGTCCCAGGGGACTGACTACTTTTGTTTTCAGCAGAGACATAAAATAACTGTTGACAAAGAATTGCCATGAAATCGGCTTTGGGAGCTGCTTAGACACAGGTCACAGAACTATCATGCTATCTTACTTATACACTGAGGTTATACTTATTGGCATTGGACAAACAGGCCATAAGCTCCTCTGCTTGAGCCAGTGTCATGAGGAATGCTAGTAGTGTTGCACTTGGTAGGCATTTCTTAAAGCCTTCCGTGGTGTTTGTCAATCCTGTTTAATGAGGTTGCACCTAGAGTAGGAGTCATGGCTTATCCCAGACTGGATTTTGACCTATTACAAGGATAGCACTATAAGCTGAAAATGTTTTCCAATTAATAGTCAATGCTTTCCCCAACTAATTCCACTGCCAGTGTTTAGCAATTTAAATAAGCCCTGAAATAAATTAGATTGTTTAGCAAAAGGCCGGGGGGAGAGGGGTGGGGGAAACACTTCTTCTGGAAAATGTAGTCACAGCAACATGGCACTTCAGAGAAAGAAAATGAAAGTAGAAGTCTCACTTATTATCAGTGCATCTTCGAGCAGCCAGTCCAAAGAAATTTTAAGCTCTCGTAAGTGGTTGAATCAGTTATAAATAGGAGCAAATGTCCTTTCTGCCTGGAAAGCCTGAAGAGATTACTCAACTGATGCAAATCTTATTCAGTGTGATTGACAGTGGCAGAATGTTAAGATAGCATACGGGTATTGAATGTAAATGCAGATAATTCCCATCAATTACTACCTGTAATTGCAAGTAGTTAGTTCTTTTGCACAGGGTCATCCAGCTGTCTGAATTACATTCTCTTCACTAGTCATGCATGGAAATATACAAACTCTAGGAGTAACTGCAGGTATGAAAGTGTTCTCTCAAGGAGAACAAGTGTCTCCATTAACAATATGGATGCCAGAGGAATGAAGGAAGATATATGCATCTGTCTGAGCAAACCAAATAAATTCAGCCATTCTGGAGATTCTGGAATCTTACATTCTAGAAACTAGGTCTTGTTGACATCATATTAATATAAACATTTTACTTGAAGAACAAACCCAAGATTAATTTATTAGGCACACTTCCTTTGCTGTTGGTCTAATTTGATTTACTCTTGCAATTACTGTCATATAATACTTTTTGTTCTATTAAAGTTTAGCTTCTGTCACAAGCAAAATGACTCCAAACAAGATGTGCTGGATTCTTTATGGGGCTTTTGGTGAGATGCACTTGGGTATGCACAGAAACCTAAACACTTCTCAGTCAGTCAGCTTTCTCACTCCTGTACTGAACTTGCCTAGACTAAGCTTGGGGAAGACATTTGCCTATGAAGTATCCAATAAGCTAACCAGCCAGATTTATGCACTACAGTATTTTTCTTGTTACATTTAAAACTTCTCAGCATTCTAGAATGGGGTTTTCTTTCCTCCCCTCTAATTGCTTGAGGCTATATCATAGTCTGACCTACATAACTGGCAGACAGCACCGCTGAACACTAGTTCCAGCTGCACTGTGGCAATCAATGGTCACACCATTTTTCTCTCCCTGCAGGGCTATGGAAGTTACCTCTTTTTTTTTTTTCTGTTTTCTTGGTGTGATGATTATTATTTTCCAAAGAAGCTAAAGGATTAAAAAAATGCAGATGTACTCTTCCTCATTCTGTTTTTATTTTGCTGATTCTAGGTGTGTGAATATCCAGATGGAACCAAGTCTTTGAAGCTAGGAGACTTTGGACTGGCAACAGTGGTTGAAGGACCTTTATATACAGTCTGTGGTACACCCACATATGTGGCTCCAGAAATCATTGCAGAGACAGGGTGAGGATGTCTGTGTAAGACATAGATCTTGTAACCAGTTATTTTTGGCAGGTAACTCCTAACTGTTGTAAGAACTAGGATGCTCTAATAGGATGGTCCCCTGTCTTTTTGTAACCAAACCACCTAGGAGAAAAGAGGCATCATTCAGTGCCTAAGAGGCCAGTTTGCTTGCTCAGCCTGCTCCCAGAATTCACCTTTGCTTCCTTACCATCTCCGCAGGAGCTGCGCTGGTGCGGTGGAGGTTTATGCCCCCTGCCTCACCTCACTGTTCAGAGCCCACTGTACCGACCGTGGCAGCTGCTTGGGTTAAAATAGACAAACAAAACTCAGTGTTGGTGTTAGAAATGGAGTAATTTATAGCAGGAGGAGACTACAGAGGTCACCTAGTCTAAACCTGTTCTCAGAGCAGGTCTGATTAGATGGTGTTGATTCAAGTGAACTTGATAGGGTGACTCATGCTATTTTATAACTTGGTTTAAACAATTGTTGTATTTACAAGGTGGCTGCATAAATACAAATTAATTTTATATAATGATAAGAATTTCACGAGTCACCTTTCCTTTTAGACCTATTAGACCTCCATTCCATGCTATCTGACTCTTGCCATAGCTGTGACCATTCTGAATTTGGTCTTCCTAATGGAGCGAGGTTTGTTGTATTGTTTCAAGCATTGTTCAGTGCATTTGTCATAGGGAGAGATATTTCCCAGCTGCAGTGAGCCCAAACGTCAAAGGGCACTTCATCTGCATGTGTTAGATTTTGACAGACTGAATTTACTGGGTAGAAAAGAATAGGGAAAAAGACCTCTTTTTGACCTCTAGTGTTTTAATTTCTGTGCTTTAAAAGAAAAGTGCAGTTCTTTTTCCCTGTAATACCCACTCAAGAGACTGGAGAATTGCTCTCTCTCTTGTTGCTTAGCAACACATGATAACCTTAGAGATAGTTACTCCAATATGGGGAGTGAGAAAGCTCATCCTTGTCTTTTATCATTAGTGATTCTGAACTGGCAAACCTTGACACTGAATTGAATCTGAGTATATTCAGAAGACCCTGGAGAGCCTCAAGGCTTATGGGAGGGGGGAGAAAAATCAATGAAAAATGATGTTAGCATGGTTTCCTAAACACTTTGAAGGATGCTAAGTAAAATGATGCTTAGGTTACAAAATACATTTCCAGATCATCAGCAAGTAACTTAGAATAGATTCTCAGTATATATATTCACGTAAATTTAGTCAATTGTTTGATTGGAATGACCTTTTTTTTTAAATCCAGCACAAGTAACACGGTCTTGTTTTCTCAGCTATGGCTTAAAGGTGGATATTTGGGCTGCAGGTGTGATCACATACATACTGTTATGTGGATTTCCACCTTTTCGCAGGTGAGTGTTGAAAGGGAACAATAGTAAAGAGCCAGGTCCTTTCTGAGACAGTCTTACCTATCTCCCTGGGGAGGGAGGGGAAATGTATATATTAGATTGACACATTTTTCTTTACCTTTTTTCCTTTTTTAAAATGGCTTTCACTTGTCCCTCTTGTCAGGTTTTGGGATCAATTCTATTTACTTATATTTTCCTAAGGAAGCAACTGGTTTAGTGCTGTGTGCAGGGATGTGGTGGTGTGCGGCCAGGTCTCTTCCTTTTGTTTGGTGTGTGCATCCCGGTCCAGTGACGGCGAGTATACTTTGCCCTCTAGTGTTGCTGTTTGGACACAGCAGCTTACTGGTTTGTAGCATTGAGGGTGAATGGTAAACTGAGGTGAGGGGAAGAATTCGCTTACGTTGCATATTTAACTTTGTTCATCGTTTTGATAAGCGTCACAGGAGCGATACAGATTGCAAACGTGGTTCTTGCTACTCAATGTCACAACATGTATGAGTTCTACTAAAAATCAAATGGACATGCTTTGTGCCTCATCATTTTTTTTTCCCAGTGAATGAGAAGGAATTGGCACACTGTAATATGCAGTTCCCCTCTTGTAAGTTACTTGTCCACAGCCTTTTTGTCCATTTTTGCAGCAAAATACTTTCTTAGCCTGTAACTAAAAGGAATATTTTGCAATGAATACAATATAAACAGTTGCCAATGGAAAAATTATCATTTAGTTTAAGTATTTGATTTTTGCTTGTGGATAGTTTGTTTAAAACTGAAAAACATGTCCTGACATATTCTACAGAAAAAAATGGCAGTTGCTTTGAATAGAGTTTGGGGGTTGGGCATGGAGAATGTCAAATATTTATTGCAAAACCAACCCAAGTAGTAAGTTGTTCTTTATGCAGCTTGGTTGTGTGGATGTTCACAGTGCTGAGGGCCAGTAGAGGTTTAAAACAAAAAAAAACCCCACTGCCATTGACCCCTGAATATTCCTGATACCATGATTTTGACTCAAAAGCATTTATCTTTTAAATATCAGTAGCCTGCCAGTACTCAGGGAAAACTATCTGTCTCTTCTTTGAATTTTGAAAATACACCTGTTGTGACAGTTAAACAGAAGTGGCTCATTTCACTACACTGCTCCCTATTACATGCTTTCTGTAGCAGGTCCTTTAGAACTAGGCTGGCAAGTGTCAATTTTTTAATCACATTTGCTGTTCAGTCCGGTGGAAGTCCTCACCCTGATATATAGTTTTCACTGCACTATATTAGTTTTTGTGTTCTCATCACCCCTGCCAGCATAAGTACAGCAAACACCTCATTAAGTGCTGCCCGCTATATAAACCTGCAAATTATGCAATTGTCTTTGTTGACACATCATTTCTGTTCCATTCCCCAAATCAAGTTAAAAATTTGCATCACAGATTGACTTCTTTCTCATGGTCTTCTTCATTACTGCTGTTCTACAGTGAAAACAACCTTCAGGAAGACCTCTTCGATCAGATACTTGTTGGGAAGCTGGAATTTCCTTCTCCCTACTGGGATAACATCACTGATTCAGCAAAGGTATGATTTGATATGATTTTCCAACCTGAAATTTGTTTTCCAACCTGAGATAGTGTTTCTGACAAGCCACTGAAAAGACTGTACTCTGTTGGAAAGGCAGAACAGAAGATTCAGAACCCACTTTTCCAGCTGTGTGGCTTTTTAGTTAGTTAGCTTAACAGTGCATGATGAAAGCTCAGGTTCTGAAGGCCATCATGTTACTGGTAAGTGTAGCAGAATGCCAGTTGTTCAGTGAACATCCCATGCTACTCAGTTTACTTAATGATGGACTATTACGATAGGTTCAGTGCTTCAGCTGTAAAATAAGTGACTCTGAGTTTTTTCCCTCTTACCACTCTTTTAAAAAAGAAAAGTTACTGCTGTGTGGACTGAATGAACTGACATCATTTGACCTGTTTTACTCCAGCCAGTTACTAGAACTTTTCAAGAGGTGCAGCCAGTTTGATTTGCCATTGCTAACAGTTCTGGTATTATCATTGCCATTTGTGTTTAAAGTGATTATGTCTCTAGGATAAAGGTTCCAACTTCTAAGCTCCGCTTCTCAAGCTAACTAATTCAGAAATGTGCTCTGAATGATATATGAGGACTCTAATTAGCAACTGGAGATTGTTTAGTATCCAGTCAATGAGAAGTTAGATTTTTTTCCCCTGCATTTCGCAATGGCTGTTCATCCATTTGCCAACATTTCCCAAGCCCCAGGCATCTCACATTCTTTAAGGTACACGTTCTGAACAAACAAGGCTCTCAGTCTTGGTACTAAAAGTGACTTTTCACTTCAGACTTAGACTAAATAACTTGGCTGGTTGGGAAACCTCTCAGGTATGTTGTTATCTGCTTAACAAAAGGCCTGTGTTAGTATTTGATAAAGCTACAGATATCTGCTCTAGTGCCTCTGAAATATGATGAAAGCCACAATAAGAAACCTTCTGGAATTAACTACATAATTAGAAGACTTAAGCATTTTTTCTCTTGGGATCCATCTGCTTTTTCCTATACCAGGTAATTGTTAGCTCATGAAATGAGTTAAATATCTTTTATGGAGCAACACTGAAGAAAGCATAGTTTTCAAATAACTTCAGCAGTTTCTTGTATTTCAGATGCAGTTTCTTGCCTCTGATTTGTGCTCTCTATGTACTGTTACTGTGTGTGTGTACACTGCCCATAGAGGATCTCATCTGTCCCAGGTTTGTTTTCATTCTGGTCACTTGCACAACCATACAGAGAAGAAACTGTAACAAACAGCCGGTTTATATCGATTTTTTTAAAAAATAACACTTCTTTTCATCTAGATTCAAAAGACTTGGTGAAAAATGAATACAATAAGGAAGTTGTTGTGAAATATGCTGTCCAGCATACTCTTAAACCTAAGGGACAAAGTTTTTTGTTCCACTAAAGTGACACTGGTATCACTGTTTCTCGCATCAGTGTAAGCTTCTGGTTTGTTTTGCTTTTTTTTCAGGTAGCAAGAAAATGGCACTGAGAAGAACTTGGTGCAATGATATTTTCCATTCTAATATCTGTCCCCACTCTCCTCAAATTCTTTTTTTTCTTCTCTTTTTTCTTTCTTTTTCTCTTTTTAATAAAGGAGTTAATTAGCCTGATGTTACACGTGAATGCTGAAGCCCGATATACAGCAGCACAGATCCTAAGCCATCCCTGGGTGTCAGTGAGTAAACTACGTTTTACTTGTCTCAAATTCAGTATTACATCTGTAAATCTAGTCATTAAAGTGTAGCTTTCAGAAGCAGCAATACACTTGTACTGTGCCCATTTCTGTTATTGAACCACTAGTCCCATTTCCATAGAACAGCAAGAGTCTGAAGGTTGTGTCAGCTCTAGGAACTTCTGTGCTCTGAAGGAGTAGAGTGAGAGTATCAGTTGCTGACTGTGATCAGAAGGTGCTGGGCATTGCTATCACCCTGCTTACACATCAGATGACAGGCACGTTATTGGAATGTTATTTCACATTCCACCTAGCAAACAGCCATCTCAGAAACGCATACACAGAAGCACTGTTGCGCATCTTGGCATCGTGCTTGCTGCAGTGCTACTTAAAGCACAACCTATTGTTTCTTGAAGCACTTCATGCTTCATAAGAGGAATAAAATTAGCAAATAAAATACCTAATTTAATGTAGGCATTAAGCTGATGGGTGCTGGGCATGATGAAGCCATCTTTCTGGGCAGCAGCAATAGGGAACTGCACCAAAGTGCATTGCTTGTTGATTTAAAATCAGTTAATTATTAATCAACACGAGGTTTACATGTATATAGTCCATGTGAATATGATCTGTGGAGTTCCCTTAAACAAGAGAATAAAATTATAATGAGTGTGTCTATGCATAACACAGCTCCTCTCAAACGTTTTTAAGGTACTACATAATGTTTCCACACTTAGGACAAGATGAACCATTTAAAATGCTGTTTTAAAAGCCAAATGACAAATATATTTTTAATTTTTAACATTATTTCAAGAATATTTCAATTTTTAATGTGCTTGAATCAAACTTGCAGATTTTAATTGAAGGACGAATCAGTGGAGTGAAAGTATACAATGTCAAATGGCATTTTAAGGAATAGAAGTTCATGTATAAAACAGTGGTTGCTACATTTCTTTCATCTGTAATTTCTGTAATTAAAATCTCGCTTTGCATTGAAAAGCAGTACCTGAGGATAACAGAAAACTTAACCTTTTACTCAGTTACATGCAAACATACTTTTGTCTTTTGCCTAACTTGGATATTATCTTTATTCTTACACAGGATGATGCTTCCCAGGAGAATAATATGCAAGCTGAAGTAACAGGTAAACTGAAGCAGCACTTTAACAACACCCTACCCAAGCAAAGTAACACATCTGCTGGGGTTTCTGTCATCATGGTAAGAGAAATGAACATTTTTATACGTTGATATTATACTTGGAATATTTTTCTAACAGTGAGTGCTCTCTGAGCACATGTGGAGCAAGAATAGCAAAAGCAAAGTTAGAGTAGTCTAATTCTAGTCTCTGCTTATCTATAGTGTGGATTGTCTCCTCATCACTTGAGAGCAACCGAGTCCATCAGTGTGCTAGCTCAGCTGTAAGAACAAGCTTTCCAACAGAAACATGGAACACTAAGTAGCTGTATGAATGAAGCTTATTAATTAGTTGAATATATTTAATTACCAAAAACTGTTAATTTATGGGTTTTTATCATACTGACCACCTAATTAGCTAAGTAGGCTCTCCCCCTCTGCCCAACAAAGCATTGCTTGACTAGGAGACCAGACTCCATTTCAGGAACTTTCTTCATATTATTGAATGTTTTACTACATTCATTTTTGTCCCAATCTAACCCCTGCTATGCTTTTTCTGTTTCCTAATGGGGAACTTTCTTCAAAGCATATAAAGGAACCCCAATGACCCATAGCTGAACTTACCTAAACAGTAATTCCAGAAGGCAGATGTGTGAATCCCAGTAGAAGAAATGGAGTTTACCGTTGCCAGTATTCAGCACTGCCTTGTAACTGACCAGTCACTTTTGCAGAGAACGTGCAACTGCTGCAGAGATGGAATCCTGTTCTTACTGTGGTCCCTTCTTGTCTAATGCAAGGATGGGCCCAGGAAAGTATCACAAGGAATATCTTCAGTTAGTAAAAGAAAAATAAAACCATCTATGGTAGTAACAACAGGGATTTCCACCTCCACCTCTCCGCATTAGTATTAATTACTCTCAAAGTCCAGCCCACTTATGATAACAAAGATTTGGTTTAATCATCTGAAAGTAGGTCCATTTAAATAATGTTTTTGCATACATGCATGCTTTGGCAAATACAAATTAAATAGGCCAAAGATGTAAATGTAGGAAGTGGTAACATAAAAATGAGACAAGTCAGAAAATGATTTTCAGGTTCATGCTGTTATCTACATTTCATTTGACAGTTTGACTTGACAGTTTGAGAGGGACTTCAGAGCTTCATTCTTTATACTGTTGAGACTATGGATAAGCCTGAAGCTGAAAACTGGTATAAAATGCACTATATGTAATAAGAGCAATTTTAATTCTAACTCTCAGCCCCTCTCCAACTTGCATGCCACTTAAGCCTGTCTCAGGTCTCTGACACAGCGTAGCTTCTGGCTTCTTATTGGTGTGGGTTTTTTTCTGATTCTGTTAGCTACTGACATTCCTTCAGCCAGGAAAGTACACCTCGTTAAAATTTTGCAATTTCCCTTTTCCTGCCTTATTTCCTTCGAACATGTATAGAAGGATGGAAATGTGTAATTATTGCTGAATGCAGCTCCCAGTTACTGACAAAGGGAAAAGTAACTTCTTGTTCAAAACACTGGAATCTAATGAGGATTAACCCCCCAATTTGTTATTCTTGCCCTGGTTTACCTAAAGCATTGAAACTTAATTCTCTTCATGTTAAGAAGTTCTTCACTTGTACCAGCACTCATTGCTTAAAAACATTCAGATTCAGACATGCACAGTGTTGTAACTCTCGTGTATTGCAGTGCATTGCTTTATCAGTCCACCTGCATATTTAATGGAATCCTTTTTAGCATCACTTCATTCAAATATTGTCATCTGGCCAATGCAGATAATACCATCATGTGGCAGATAAGTAAAACTGCACATACCCACTTCAGTGTTCTTGCACAGGAGACTCCTTCTGCTCCTAAAAGCATGTTGCTGTTAATTCATTACTGATTATTTTTTTTTGTCGATTTCAAAATGTTCTGTAAATCTAAATTTGTTGCAATTGTGCTAGTTCTGCTTAAAGTAAGTCTAGTTTCTGTCCCTTGCTTCCTTCCTTTTTCCTCCTTTCCCAATGCCTGCATTGCTTTCCTCTGAGTAGGTCCAAGGCAATGGTACGTACTAACTGCAATGCTTTGTTCTGCTGCACAAAAAAATTACATGTTCTCCATTTTTAAGAAGAAGAAAGGAGAAATAACTGAAGCCAGTCTGAAGTGGAAAGAGTTTTACAGCCATGCAAAACCAGTAAAGGAATATCTTTTAAATGCTTACCAAAAAGTTTTCTGTATTGAGTGATACATATTTGAAATATTCTAAGCACTGATACAACTAGCTGTATTTTACTTCCTCAGACGTAGCTTGGTCTGTTCTCCTAGGAGTAACTTTGTACATGTGTGTATCTTAAAATAACCAAAAGAACTAGAAAAAGAATCCTTTGAAGAAAAGGGAATCCTTTGAAGACAGAACCAAAAAAAACCCCGAAACTACTGAAATAAACATTGTTTGCATTTAAAATAAAAATGTTACTTGTCACTTCAGCCTTTATGGTATCACAGAGCTAGTCAGAAAGTAATCAGTCCTAAATTAATAAAAACATTCTTCATTAGCAACAGTAAAATTAAGGCTCCTCTTCCATCTTTAGAAAAAACCTAAATCCTAAATTGCCTTCCACAGGTATGTCTGGCTATGTGCGAGGCATGACAGCTGTCAGAGGCTGCTGTGAGGACAGCGTGAGAGAAAATCGCTGTCAGCAGGAACCAAAAGCGTTTCCTTTCCCTTTTAGATAACTTTACCCTGCCACTGAAAATGCAGAAACCTGTTTACTCACAACTCTTTTTTACAGCAAGCAAAAGGGGAGATGCAGTCCTGCCAGCATAGCAGCACCTTTGGTGATGATAAAAGTACTGCATGTCATAACTAATGTCAAAAGCCTAGATCCAGGTCAGCTGGAGTCATTTCCTTACATGCTCCGTCTGCGAAGTCGATGAAGTAGCAGAGGACTCAATGGTGTACTATTGAATTTTCTGCTGCACCTCTATGCATGTAGATGAAGGTTGTAACTTGCTCGAAAACCTAAACCAAAACATCCTAAATTTGAATTACTTAACCTTTTCTTTTGGGAACTTTCATACTTTGATCAGAAAAAGCCCGGCAGGAAGGCCTGGAGGGGAAGAGGGGTGATTGCCCCCTCCCTGCCTCAGCACACAGCCACATCATTATACAAAACAGTGTCTGCGTGAGATTCATTCCAGAACAACCCACCATCTGTACACCTGCAAATCCTAAAATCCTAGATCTTTGCCAAGTCAGGTAGAAGAGAAATTTGAATTTGGGAACCCCATAATGAAGTGAGTTTTCACTACCAAGCTATATGATCAGTTTGGAAAAAAGAGAGGATAAATACCTATTTCTGCCATCCTTGATGATTTTGATGCAATAAACCATATCTTAAAAAAAAAAAATGCTAAATTTAACTTGTATCAGAAAATCATTTCAGTATCTCAAACTACATAGTTTAGTAGGTAGTGTATTAGACAAATCTCACTGAGAATACATGGAAATTTTCACATTATTAAAGCAAGTCCTCCTGAGCAATCAAGCAAAAAAAAAGAAATTGCTGAAATAAAAGCAGAGCACCTGACCTTACTTTACAGTTACATCCCAGGTCAAAATATGAAGTTCCACATAGCAGTGTCATATCATGCTTACACACACAGAGGCAGGGGGTGCCCCAGAAATGTGGTTGTCACACGTTTGTGGATTACTGTAGAAAGCTCAAGCTGTACATGACCAAAGTGAGTGTACCTTGCGCCATTCTACATAATTCATCTGCAGCAACATAAAGCTGTATTACCACTGGTACTTGAAGATCTTCCACAAAGTAATTAGTTAGGCTAAGATGTATAAGGATTTATAAAATTAAATTTATAATTGATCAGCCTTCTAACTGTGAAACAAGACCAATTACCCTGTCCCTCCAAGTCTTCAAAAGCAGGAACTACACACAGGAAGGACTAGATTTCCCTCTAGATCACTTGAGACCTTCCACTAGCAATTAAACACTGCAGTGTATTATAACTTGCAGTATCCTTCAGAGGGTATGAAAGTTGTTGGCTGCAGCAGACACACCACATACTCCAGACAACTCACCTACTGTGCTACAGAGTTCTCAGGTTTCATTCTTAGCTGTTATTCTCGTCTGCAGTAAAATAATTTTTAAATACAGTATTCAGAAATAAGGACTTTTGCCCCCATGTCACTGCCATGAGAGGTCATTTGCTTACTCTCAACAATAAGCAGAAAAGTAGACACTTTTCTTTAAGACAAAAATAATCATTATGTTTTTGTCTGTCATCTTCACAAGAGATACACTTCTGTACCATGTGGTACAGAAAAATCTAATACAAAGTTTTCACTAAGCATCCTGTGATTCCTTGTTTCTGCAGGTACAGAAATAATCAGGTACGTAAACACAGGCACATAAATTTTGCTAACAGCTAGGATGAAGAATTTGTGCCATATCATAACCACTCGTGGAATTATGTTTTTTCCACATCAGACTTACGAGACAAAATTGTAAACTGGCGCCAGCATATCAAACATTTGTCTGGAATGAAAGTTTTCCTTAGATTTTTCTGAAGTCAGCACCACACATTAATTATATACAAGATTTCTAATGTTATTTCTCCTTTTTTTTTCTGGCTCTAATGCATGCAATTTATGTCTTGTAGATTGTCTTAATTTCAGAGTTGAAACAGGGCTTTGATTTAACTACTCTTTTCATATTTTGCCTTGGGCTTTTTTTGTTTCTTTGTTTTTAGAACACAGCTCTAGATAAAGAGAGTCAGATTTTCTGCAGCAAACGCTGTCAGGACTCTGGTAGAGCTGGAATGGAGAAAATTTCTGCAATTACTGCTGCAGCTGATGATCCTCGTGTGGCTGGGTCCAAGACCCTCTTCCCTGCTGCTTCTGAGCCACTCAGATCCCCCACGTTCCCTGCCTCAGTATCTCCCAAGTTTGCTGGGGATCAGCCTGGTGCGTAGGACTGGTGGAACCAAATCCAACCGAAGCTCCCTGCGCTCTCGCCGCGATTTCTCCTCATTTCACGCGACGGTTTGTTTTCGGTTTGCATGCAGCCTCTCGGGGCGAGCCCAAGGCAGGCTCTGTCACGGGAGACTGAGCTTCTAATAGTGGGTGAGTGAACGTGCATTTTGAGTGCTCTTTGCCCTTGTCTTGAGAACAGCAGTAGGGGAGAAGGTTCTGGCAGTGTTAGATGATTTTTTAAGTTATCTGTGTTAGTTTAATTAACTGTATTTCACACAGCCTTGGACTCTAAATAGACTACTAACTTATGGTGTAGCTAACCATATTTTTATATGAGCAGTGAGATGATGAACAGTTACCAGGCCTCGCCTCTCCAAGGAGGCCCCATTCGGTTCTTCTGATGAGGATTCTCAGAAAAGTGGGAGAGGAAGACACAAGAAGAAAACTTATATTCACCCTCTATACCAATGCCTCTATTTTTAGCCAAGTTTCTACTAAACTTGAAGAGGCAAATTTTCACAAAAAATTTTTAGCAGACTTAACTGTAAAATATCATGAGACAAACACTGGAGATAGAGGGAAGGATGGTTGTTTTTGCATCGAGTTTGTTACCTGACTTGCGGGCTGCAGGGTAGTGTTTAGATAATAAGAATTTAAATCAAGTCACCTGGGATGTAAACACGAGCACTGGACATATATTTGTAACGAAGACTGTAGGCAAGGAAGCCTTTTTGTTCTAGCCATTTTCTATCCTAACCACAGGAGTCCCATCCACATCTTTCTCCAGGGTCAGACTACCTATTAGACAGAAGAAAATGACTTTGGACCTGTGAACGGAAAGCCTGCTGCATGTTATCTAAGCTAGGATGAATGGAGCGGTTCTAGTTCTAGAATGAGCTCCTACAACTAGGTGTCATCAACAGCTATCAGAGGTTTGTCAGTGCTATCCCCCTGTTCACCTGGTGCAGGCACTGGAAACAAGGATTGGGGAGCAGCTATCCTTAATCTGCAGTCACAAGATCTTTACCATAATGCTTAGTTCAATATAGTATGTATTCAGCTTGTCCTTTTCCTTTGCTCGGTCTTACAAATTGGTCATAGTTCATTTTCTTTCATAGATATACTTTCTACTAGAATTGTAAAAGAAAGATCTGCAATAAACTTTCTTCATTTAAAAAAAAAAAAATAGTCCTTCATTTCTTTGAGAACTCAGTGATTTTGTCAGTGAAAATGTCTTAATCTCTCTGGAGAACTTGAAGAGTTAGGTACCTACCAAAAAGACTTCATAAAATTAATCTGAGGGATCTCACCAGCTTTTGTTGCTTTCTATAACCGAACTTTTTTTTTTCCTATCTAATATTTATGAATACACTGAATAACAAAATAAGTATTCTTGTATAACTTATTTATGCACTTATGTTTGAGGATGAAATTATCAACATTCTACTTAGAATCTAAATCAGGGAAATTATTCTTTCTAGATGTAAAGAATGCCTTTTATATTAGTTGTCATAAAGCATACACAATACACGCCATCCCCAAATTGTCCTTTGCTTCTACCTTACAAGCAAAGCAAAACCCAAGCTCTTTGTTTTCAGTTCCCCTCTCCCCTTGTCAGATAACTCCTACAACTGGTTTTGCACTTCCAGTTTAGCAAATCTTATAGATGAGGTAAATCTACAGGAACATCTTGCATAGCAAAAAAAAAAAAAAAGCAAAAGCAAAAGCACCTCTGTATCTGATGGCCTGGTCCATGGGAAATTCACTTCAGTTAACTTTAGCCATAAGGGCCTCTCACTTAGGAAAAATATTTAGGTTTGTTCCTGTATAGCTCTTTACTTTTGCCTTCAACAAGCAGGTATTAAGGAACAGATTAATCAAACCTAAATTTCATTTGGATTAACAGTAGTCAACAGTTTGGGTGGAATTTAGGCAGAAAAGATCAGTCTGAGTGATTTGCCAGGCAGTATTCATTCGTGGTGAGTATATGCTTTGTCATAGCCCTGCTACAGCCTATTTCATGTTCTGCTTTTGATTATTCTTCCTATTTGCATTATTTAGCTAGCTCTAAGTATTCACACCCCAGCATAAGTCTAGATGCAGGCAGCCTTACGCCTTTTTGACAATATTTTCCTTAGAACCCTGGCTCACATAAGACCCTCTGTGTTGTCCTATTTCCCTGTACAAATGCAACTTTCCTCCTTTGCGGGTCCTCGTTAATTAAAAATACTTGGAATAGTTTGAATCCCACTGTAGCAAAACATTATGGCATAACACATAAATCACGAAGGAGGAAAACCCTCCTGCTAGCACAGCATCCTCACTCGCCAGCATTCGTAATAAAATAACATGCTCCAGCCCCTCTCACCTTGTGCCTTAACTCGCTGTAGTCACAGCCTTCGGCTGCGGCTCTCCCCCTGCCCCAGCAGTGAGGAGTGGGCAGGGAAGGGAGGTGTCAGGGGGTCATATCTGCCTTCCCCACAGAAAGATCACCATTCCTGTCCTTCTGCTGCTGCTTCAGAGGGTGGATTTGGGAGGATTCTGCAGAGGCAAAGCCAAGATAGGCTTTGGCTAGGGCTGGAGGGTTTTTTTAGGTGCAGAAGGCAGTTTAGACAAAACTCACGATCCCTCTATAGAAGTACCATTAAATCTGGTCTCTGTAGGGAGTTGAGTTATATGCTGCCTCTTAATTTTTTACTTCTGCAACTTAAACAGGGTAAGGGAACAAATAGCACCTGTGCTCTGTAATCTTCTGCCCTTTAAGATGACGCTTCAGTGGATTATGCAAATGTACCTGTTTTAGGACATGTCCATGTAAAGTATTTGCATTGCAAAAAAATCTGTTCTCTATTATTTGCATAGGGAAACAAACAATCAAACAAAAAAGTTGTATTTGTTTATTTTCCTAAACAATTAATTTATTTTCAAGGTCTTTTTTTATCGGTATATTTCTCAATTATCTGTTTGGGGTTTTTTTCCCAGTGTTTTATAGAACAGTCTGAAAGTTATCCCTACAGCTGGTAATTTTCTGACTGTAGTGAGTTTTCCTGAAAGTGGGATATCCTGTATCTTTTTATACAAGCTTGGTTTATCTCATTATCATGCTTTCCTTAAAGCTCTGATTCTTCTGTTATTTGGTAAAAGTGCCCTGGGGAGGTGATTGAGCATTTTCTTTATCAGTTATTTCCTACCAAATTTGCCTATGGTGCAGGTCAAAGTCTCTCTCCCTCTACTGCCAACTCAGCTATGGTTATTCACGCAGTTTACTCTGATGATAGTTTATTCCAGCTAATGACGCATGAGATGTAAAAAACCCAAAGGAGGAGTTTGGGGGACTGGAAATTAGGAGGGGAAAAATTCCCAAACCAAACATTCCCACCTTTTTTTCCTTGCAAACTCAGCATATCTTCTGCTGAAGTTACTGAGACACCATGGAGCCCTGCTTTTTTTACAGCCTCTTGGTGGTGGAATCACACTTTAAATCATCCTGCAAAAGCATGACTTGGTTAACACTTCATTATGCAAGAAGATTTCCACTGTGCTGTAGTTGGCAGAAAAATCTGACTTTCCTCATGCATTTTATCCATCACCCACTTCAAATTAAGAAAATGTGACTTTAAAAGTTTTTGTCTAAAAGGCATATGGCTGAATGTCTATTTACCCGGGTAATCAGCAGTGGCACGAGGCAGGTATGTTAAAAATATGAAAGATCAGATACCACAGTTAAATTAAGATATTTCTGTGATTTCTTTTTTTTTTTCCATTCGATGAATAAATATTTCACCATAAAGCATTATTTGAAGAGTAACATGTTTCATCTCAAGGATCATGAATGGCTTGCAGTATAATTTTATGATGTGGCTAGTTAAATTAATTTAGTAAATGGAGAACATGGTTATTTGCTCACATAAGGATTTTCAAATTGTGATCTTCAGACTACCAGCTGTCTGAAGTGTCACGGTAACTGGCACATACATGGTCCCAGGGTCAATTTATCCCTTTTATAACTTGCATTAAGATGATGGGAACCTGCAGAATATTTGAGGGTAGCAAGTGGTGTCGGAAACCTGGCAGTTATAATCTTAGTGGGAAATTGTTTTTCAAAAATCAGGAAATAGGCTTATCACTAGAATATTACTATATCCAGTCCCCAGCAGCATTCACACTCTTGTAACGCTGGGATTCAAGTCTCTAAAAAGGTGTGGGTACTTATTTCCTACAGCTGAATCCCAAACCCTTTATACCATTTTTGCTCCTTTCTTTAAGCAAGACTCCAACTTGCAATATTAATAAATTGAAACAGTGAGGTTATATGCAACGGAATGATAACATCTGTTTAGATTTTTTTTTATCCCTTTAAGGTACGAACTTAAGTTGAAAAGAGAGCTCCTGCTGAAATGGATAAATACCTTTGC
The DNA here is from genome assembly GCA_024336885.1 of Actenoides hombroni. Lineage (NCBI taxonomy): Eukaryota > Metazoa > Chordata > Aves > Coraciiformes > Alcedinidae > Actenoides > Actenoides hombroni. The sequence continues at coordinate 2,158,440 of WUAM01000012.1, forward strand.
CGTTCTACTGGAAGTGCACTCTAAAAGGAGAGGGGGGAAAAAACACCCATGGCATTGTCATCAAAACCACTTCAGCTTCACTATCAGAACATGTAAACCTTTATTTCTGCACCTAGCTCCTCTGGTTTGGATCTCTTTCTGCTAAATATGGTGTTCTAACTAAAGACACCTCAGTGCATTTCAATAGGCATGGATTTACGCAGAAAGACTTCTCAACCCTGAGCTCAGATCTGTAATAATATGCTATCCTGACAAAGGAGTTACAGAAATACTTTACAGGAAGTGCCATCAAGAAGTAATGTAGTCTACTTCCCTACTATAAATATTTTTAGACCCATTTATAGAACTTGAGTAAGGAGTTCAGTGAATGTTGTAGAAAATCCCTGTTAGTCTCGTATCATGTATTTTTTCATTATGCTTACACACAGGGTTTTTCTTTTCCTCTGGTGTGACTGGGTATCAGAAAATATTTGTAAACCTCTCTTTTTTTTTTTGATAACTACTAGTGTTCAAAATGAGACAATTATTAACAGTATTCTGAAGTACGTCTCATTTCAAAGTACAACATTATACTTTTATAAACTGCCTATACCATAGAAAGAAACAACTAAAAAGTAGCCTCTGATCTGTATTTCTTTAGAAAACCAATTTCAGCCTACATTAAATCTGGATGTTAATTGGCTCCATCTTTAAAATTCTCATGACAATGCAAATTCTGCTTTGAAAATCGACATCCCCTCCAAGAAAGAAACCCACTTAGTGGTACAGAAATGTCACACAATTTGAAAAGAAAGACTGACAGAAACGGAACACTAGAGCTTAAGTTTAAATTAGGTTCGATTCATACTTCCAAGTTCAAATTGCATGTAGCCTTTCTGTAGAGAAAGAACTTGGACAGTGCCCTGTGCAAAGGGGTTGAGGTTGGCCTGTACAACTCTGCGTTCGATGAAGACTATAGAGCCATTGGGTAATTTAGGTTGGGAAGGACCTCAGGAGGTAATTTAGATTCAGCTTCCTGCAGGTCTAGTTTGAAAGTTCAGTCGGGTTCCTTAGGGTCTTATGCACTGAACTTTTTAAATTTTCCAGGCTGGGGACTCCACAGCCTGTGCGGGCAACATGTAGCAGCATGTAACACCCACCTCCATCCCTGCCTACCCACACCTTCCTATTTCTATTGTGCAGCCCATCCCCACTTCCAGCCCCATACGCTTCCTCTTCCCATTTGTACTCAGTCAGGAGTTTCCTGTTCAGCCAGTCTGGCCGCCTGCTCTGCACACCCATTTCCCTGCAGTTCAGGATGGACTGTCATTGTGCTTTCAGGAGGCCAGCCCCAAAGGCTGACCAGCTCTCTGTGACCCTGTGCCCTTCAGAGCACCCTCTCTTGAGATCCTGTCTGGAAGCTGCCTGTACAAGCTGAAGTTTTGAGTTTTGAGTCTGCCACTGCTGTGTTTACTCTCTCTGACTGCTGCTACTAGCTTCCGAGGAAAAAAAATGACTGTGTTAGGCAAGAACCAGTAAAGTAGACGCCAAACTGTGCCAAACCACTCAATTTTTAAAATTGCCAACATTGGATTAGAATTTTAGCTGCTGTGTGGTATTACATCCAGTTGCCTTCAGATTGTAAAGGTGGCACAAGCTTACTCCCTGCTTTTCAGTGTCAGTTTTCTTCACAGAGAGGAAAAGGTGATGAAACACTGGCTGCTTTGTCTGTGATTATACTTCACCTGCTTATTAACTTGGAAAGAGGAAAAAGTGACCAGAGAGATCAGAAAGACATTTTCCATTCTTCTGTCTCTGCGCTTGAAAGAAGGTTATACATATATTTATTTTTTTGTCTATATATTTTTGGACTGCCTTTGAATTTCTAATATCCTGAGACCTGTGGGGAAATGTGCTGGTCACTACCTGATTTGCAAGACTCCCTAACTGATTCTTTACCAGCCTCCTCCACAGCAGTTCTGTGAGAGCAGAGCAGATCCATTTCCAGCTTCCAAATGAAGCACCTCAAAAACTGTTGTCTGCTTTCTATCATGTGATGTGTCACAATGTAATTCCAACTGCTTGCTCGTTTTTATCCCCCCCCCCTCCTTCCACATATGATATAGGATTGTCTTCCTCCTCGCTTCACCGTGGGTTTGTGTGTTGCCTGTCCCTCTGGTTGCCACTAAAGGGAAGAGTTTTTAGAGGGGAGATTTCACATATAGTGTGAAGAGATTTGGTTCTCAAACCAAGTGGTCAGGACTCCTCTAAAATTAAATGTGCTTGCCATCACCATTGACGGGTCTTTACAAAACAGGTATCTCCATATACTTAAATCTACTCCTCTCATGATTTGAGGACACAGATTTTATTTTATATACAAGAAGAATCAGGCAATAAAAAAAATCCAAATGCTGAAAGTGGCAGTAATAAAACTGACATTTAATCATGTACAACTTATTTGGAACTTATCTGAGAGACTGGTAAAGCATTTAAAACATACTCAGTGCTTCAGCTATTTACATAAAATTTGCATCTTATAGGAGCATGCCTATTGGAAGTTTTTAAGACCAGGTTGGATGGGGCTCTGAGCAACCTGCTCTAGTGGGAGGTGTCCCTGCCATTGGCAAGAGGGTTAGAACTAGATGGTCTTTGAAGTCCCTTCCAACCTTGACAATTCTGTGATTCTATTGTAGTTCCAGGTATAGCACAGTTCTTTGAGTTCTTTCCTTGGGCAGTTCTTCAAAGGGTCAGCTTCCAATAGTTTCCCTGTTACTGGTAGACTCTGGAGGCACAGAAGAAATCCTGGCGAAGACAGCTGACCCCATTGCATCAGAATTGATGCAACTTAACTGACTGACTTCTGCAGTTATATTCACTTGCGAGAGAGCTAAGCTCTGGTCCCTGCGATGAAGGCAAAATGTCGGGGAGGAAAGGTCAGGAATCAACTTCAGAAATTTTTGCTGAGGAGAATCAGTAATTTCAGCTCCCGCTTTAAATGTGAGCTTGGTAATATTCTACCCTACGTTGTGGGTTTTCCATAGAGATCCCCAGTTTGGTGAAGGAATAACCAGGTTTGAGAGGGAATGGTTGAAAGCAATAGAGCAACATGTCAAGCCCCTTTTTTTCCACATTGTAAATTCATCTGCCTAGGAGGAAACCACCTCATGACTTGGAGCACTTTAGGACAAACATTAATAATAACAAATTCTAATTGGTTATTATTGCTTGAACAGAAAATATCAGATTTCATTTTCACCAGGAGGAAATTAAAATGTCATGTACTGTAATACAACAAGCATGGAATTTACAGTAGTGATATGTACTTGTAATTACCTTTATATGTGTAAATGCACACAAAGCAGAATGCCAGGGAGGCCGTTTTACAACAGATTTAATCAAGAGAACATCTACGTCTCCTCATAAACTTACTTAACCAACTTTGAAAAAAGAATGGAGTTGATTAGACAGGTTAATGGGGTGATGTCTTTATAAATGACAGATGGCCACGTTAGAACAGAAAGTTGTTCACTCTCCATTTTTTATTTTATTTTACTTCTGAGACTATTTTACTATTTTTTTACTTATGAAAGCATTGCTCATACAGTTGTGATTAGCAGCGGTTCACTGGGAAAAAAAAAAGCAATTTCCAATGAAACTGAACTTTTAACTGGATGGATGTTGTCATTATGCTTAAGTGGCAATAATCAAAACTAAAATACAAAATGAACTTTTTTGAATTCCAGGTCCTTATAAACATCCTGACCTCCCCACATTGGCCTGCAAATGGCAAAAAGTGCTTACAGATTTGCAAGCTCACAAGAACATAACAAAGGAATGGAAACGTGAGGAAGAAAGCTAGATTTTTTTTACGATAAAGGGAACCTATTAGTGGTGAATTTGACAGAATAATTTAAAAAAAAATAGAATTAAAAAAAAGCAAGAGTCTTAATTAAGAATAATAAAAAAATATTATTATAGTGCAACATTAGCTAGACTTGAAAAATGAACCAACTCACCTTGGGCATAAAAATTTTACTTTGGAATTATCTAAGTGTAGAATGTGGAACAGCCTACTGTTAATCTTCCCTCCGATACATGAGGTATCTGCAAGTGGATCACACAAACAGTGTTAACTGCAGGAGGATTCACTAAGTGCGTACACAAAGACCTCAGGCAGTGTGCTCTGTGGACCCCGGCCAGGCCCGAAGAGGAAGAAGTGCAATAGCTGGAGCTGCTGTTGAAAGCCATCATAGCAGCAACAGCAGCTCTTGCCTCTTTCCTGGGTGGCAAGATGCTCAGCAATGGTCTGTGTGCCACCACTGGCACCTGCCATCATTTGTGAAGCTCTGTCTAAAGATTTCCAATGCCTACTTGGCTGCTAGAGAGTTACAATTGTGCAATCATCTCTCCAACATCCTCCCATCTCTCCTCCCATAAGAAAAATGACTATTCCTAAACGGACCAGAAATCAAGATGTGCATTGATAGCGTTCTACTCTTTTTTTTCCTCCTCCTTCGGCATTTTTCATTGATCTGAAGTGTACAACTTTTTAATCTGATGCAGATCTGTCAAGGGTTAGGGCAGGGCTGGCCACTAGCTGAGTGCTAGATGCTCTGTTAACCCCTCTCCGCTCCCAAAGGGGAAGAGAAACGAGTAAGGGAGAGAGGCCTCAGCTTTATACTGGCCATGCTGTACATGGGCTGTATTCCCTCGTTGGTCAGTTTGGGGTCACCTGCCCTGTCCTCTCCTCCCTGTGGGTGTGGACTTGGACTTTCTGCACCCCCAGCGTGGGACACAAACCCCAGCAGTGACCTTGGTCTGCACAGGAGCAGTAAGTATCAGCAAGAGCTTTTCTGCACACATCAATCCTGGGGAGTAACTCTAAACGAGGAGAGTTGTCACTGCTAGAGACAGACTCTGCCTGTGAAAATCTGCTGTTAACTGCAGACAGGGCAGAGAGTGAGAGGAGACTGAGCTGAAAAGTAAAATCCATGAACAGAATTAGTCCTGTTCTCACAAGATCCTTTATTAAAATAATTCTACTGAACATCTCTCTACCCTTCCAAACGTGAATTTGAAAACCCAATCTTCCAGGAATGTTTTCTCTGGAAAATATCTGTGTGAATACAGGATTTATGAGAAGCACTAGAGTTGAGTTTTGAAAAAACTCTGGATTGCAGGGTCCTTTTTGCTTTTATCAGGATTGTAGTACCAGTGCAGGAAAACAACCCTTACGTACGTATGTGAAACTCTGCAGCGGGTAGCAGGAATGAAAGGTATTTCTAGATACTCAATCAGGGCGATGTGGCTGCAGCGTGTCAGAGTCTGGCTCAGAATTTTTGCAAGCTTTCCAAGTGCTGGCATGCTGCTGATTTTTTTTAATGAAGTATAGTAGCATGTCACAAGTTTAATTTCATTTATCTGTACATATGCAAATCACCAGTTTCCATAGTAGTGGCTAATCCTCATTAACAGAAACAGATCAGCTTGTCTCTTGGGTAGGTGAGTAGGTGGCTGGCAGCTGCGGAGATACAGTGGTCCGGTTTTTACTGTAACATTATAATCAACAGTTTTGTGTGATAATTTGATGTCATGTTTAAGTGACTGCACAACTCAATTGACTTGTGCCACAACTCACCTCTTATTAATATAAAGAAAATAAACGTCACACAGGGTGTTCACCTAGGTCATAGCTGTGACTGGCTTTGTATTCCATATTGGCATTTCCAACAGATTAATGGCTATATCATCAGTAGCATCACTTATCCATGTATTGCCATCTGGTCAAGCGTTACCAAACCAAGATAGACATGATGCCACGGAAATTGTTTAGATCTACCTTTGCTCAATTAATTTCTCAAGTCCAGTCCTAATACGACAGCCAACCCCTGCTGCAAGGTTTCAGATTTTCTCTGGAGCTCCTATTTTCCCCAGTCAACTAAATGCTCAGGGCATTTTGAGGTGGAGATACGACTTTGGGGGTTTTCAGTTGGTGCTAACTGGAGTAATTGGATCAGTGGTGGATCTCTGGTTTCATAAATGTAGTGGAGATAGGATGTAAGGGATAATATAGAAAGGATTATGCAAAAGATTGGTGTCTTCAGGAAATATTGACTTCTGCAGTGCCCGATGCTTAACAGTAAGCTACTGTCTTCCAGCACCCTGCTGCCTTGCAAAGTAGTCTGAGTGTCTTGTTCTGCAAAATAACACAGCTAATCCATTCAGACTTCCTTGATCAACTTGAGTTTATTGTGATTTCTTAAAGTAAATATTCAAAAGAGTGTTCCTCAGCACGCCATTATTAGAATATTCTAATGAAAGACACTGCAGTTTGGAAGAGCCTGGTAAATGCTGCTAATCTTCTAAAGCTTTTTCCTCTTTTCATTCTGTTCCCAAAACACCGACTCCCTTGATTCTTTACTTTTCTGTATGAACCGTCTCCCCATACACCTCCTTGCCATTGATCTTTATTTCTGTTAAAACAGGCTCTTGGTCCCCATTCTTTTCACTTTCTGCTGCTCAGTTCTCTGTTTATTTCACCAGTGTTTGATACAGTCTGTCTCCTTCTTCCCAAAACATGAAGATCACCTCCTCTTCCTTGTCCTGCTCACCCTCCTACACACAGCCCTATGAAATTTTTGCCTTCCAACAGAGCCTCCTCCCTCGGGGTCCTACACAAATATCTCTTTAGGGGGAGCTATACTGTCAAGAAAACAAGATAATAAAAAATGTGTGACAGATTAAAAGTTAATTATTTAGTAGTTGTAAAAGTTTCAGGTGAGACAAAATTAATGCAGCATCCAAAATAGATAAAAGCTATTTAAAAAGAAGGAAACCAAACACAGCATGAATTCTCAGAGACACGGTTGCTCCCCATTTTCTCTCCTTCTTGCATAGCCACCAGTTGCTGTGCGGTCTCTGGGAAACACCAACCGAGCCGAAACCCTCAGGCTTGTCTGTTCTCTTCGAACTGTTTTTACTTCAGCGTTGTGATCCAGAGAAGTACAAAAAGCCAGAGGGAGATTATAGAGCTTATGTGTTCATTCCAGGAGCATCTCTAATCTTTGTAGTGCTTGTGACTATACAACAGAGCTCAAAGACAGGAACGTCACAATACGTATCAACAGTCAGCTGTTTCCATAATAATAACAACAATAACAATCGTTATTATTCAAGTTTCTGTTACCGATTCCTTTCCTTTCCCCTTAACTGCATTTACTCCACAGATCTTAATCCAGCCTCTGTGAAAAGCGATTTGTTGGGGATTTCAAAACATCCTCTGAGATCGTACTAGAGTTTTACGCAGAAAACCCTCATAATCCCTCTCAAAACTCTAATAGGGAGCTGTTTCTAGGCCTTTCGCTTCTTTCGGACTCTTTGCATTCAGCTCTTCCCTTTTAAACAGTGAAACTGGGTTTGTCTGGAGTCTGACATTTTGAAGCTCCTTTCTGAGCTGAAGAAAGGAGCTACAGCAGCTTCTTCAGCTCAGTACCAGCGTAATTTCCTCAGCGAAGGGAAATGCACTTTTTAATGCCACCTAGCTGAGCCTCGTCAGGCATTCATTTAATTAATTCAGTGGGTTTAAAAACACTGATAGCAGCAATCCACCAATCACGAGCACGTGATGCAGCAAATGAAGAGATACACTGATTACAATGCTAAACAAAAGCGAGTAAAAATCACCGTAAGCATTTTAAAAAAATACATTATAATAAAAGTAAAATTGTACATTAAAAAACCCCCAAACACCTGAATGGATTTTAAAAAAATATTGCCATCTAATGCATACTGCAAAAGCCTTCAGAGCTAATGAAAGGAAAAAATCCTTTTCAGGCAAGGTTAATTTTAATTTTGGGTTTTTTTGATTTCTAGTCCTGGATTTTTAAAGCAACTTTAAATCATAGAATTGGAGAATAATTTAAGTTGGAAAAGACCTTTAAGACCTTTGAGTCCGACTATTAAACCAGCCCTGCCGAGTCCAACACTAAGCCATGGCCCCAGGTGCCATATCTATATGTCTTTGATTTACCTTCAGGGATGGTGATTCCACCACTTCCCTGGGCAGCCTGTTCCGGGGCTTGACAACCTTTTTAGTGAAGAAATTTTTCCTACTGTCTAAACTAAACCTCTTCTGGTGCAACTTGAGGCCATTTCTTCTCATCCAATGCTCAAGAGCAAGGAACATTTTGTTACAAAAAGTTATAAAATTGTATATTATTTATTTTCCCTTTTTTTTTTTTTAAATTTTTATTTATTTCATTCATTAGTATTTCACTCCTTCATTAAGAGCAGAGTATTTCCTTGCTGAAATATACTTAATTCAAAACTTTTTGTAACAGTGCTGGATGTCATGAGCCCACATCCCCAACAGAACTGAACGTATCAACTTAGTGCAAGCAGAAGGAAGGTGTGGGTTACTGTGGACAATTACTTTCTTATCCTGTGTGAACAAAATGGGTGGTTTTTTTTACATAAATGATCTGATCCCTGAGCACTGCTTGGATTTAGCTGAAGCAATGAAAAAGGTTAATGATATAAGCTGCCAGGCATCACTCTTGGTGCCACAGATGCACCAAGCTGGCAGTGGGGCTGCTCCTTGGCTGCTGTGCGTCCCTCCCTCCCTAGCTATGAACGCACCTTGAGAAGAACCTGAGTCTTCTCTCCCTGCAGCTGAACAGTCCCAGCTCTCCCGGCTTCTCCTGCCACATCAGGTGCTTCAGTCTCTTCATAGTCTTCGTGGCCCACTGCAGGACCCTCTCCAGTATACGCAAGTGTGTCTTGTACCGGGGAGCCCAGAATGGGATGCAGCATCCCAGAGGGATAATCAGTGCTGAATTTTGGTTCAGAAGATTTTAATAAAGCTTCTAAACCTGCGTGATACAGTAGTACTTTGAAAGGTTATTTAAATAGAAAATATATTTTTATTAAAATTGAGTTCAGAGACTTTACTGGTACTTTCTATAAAATCTTATGGAGCTCATTCCCAATCTGGGGTTGTGTGCTGGTTTTGGCTGGGGTAGAGTTAATTTTCTTCAGAGTAACTGGTATGGGGCTGTGTTTGGAATTTGTGCTGGAAACAGTGCTGATAATTCAGGGATGTTTTTGTTATTGCTGAGCAGGGCTCACGCAGAGCCAAGGCC
>WUAM01000012.1:2167661-2220182 GCA_024336885.1 Actenoides hombroni
AAGTACCTCCAGAGATGGTGACTCCACCACTGCCCTGGGCAGCCTGGTCCGGGGCTTGATAACCCTCCTGATGAAGGAATTTTTTTTTGTAGTTGTGCTACAGCGTTTTGCAGCTCACAACACACAGTGAACAAAGCAACAGCGGGAAGAAACCAAAATCCAAACTCGAAAACAGCAAATGAGCCTATCTCAAACTTTGTCCATTAAGCACCATGTTTTCAAAACCTCTTTTTGTCTCCTGCCACGCTATACAGCACAACTGCCAAGCACATACCCAAAATGTCTTTGACCAGTTAGCTGTATCATACAGTCCCAAGTATGAAGTTTTATGTAATTTCAGATTTTACTGAATATACAAATCTCTCTGCTTTCAAGACTGTACTTTCTGATACTCTCAATTCATTTACAAGCAAGCAGTTGCATTCCCATAATATATAAAAACTTGTAAGATTTTTTACATACTCTTTATAACAATATGCTTCTTTATCATAAGAAGTCTCAAAACACTTTACAGATGCAAGTTAGAATTTATTCTTATGAAATTCTTATTATTCTTATGAAACTTTGTTTCATGTTTTAATATTTTTTTCCTCAATTGCAGGGCTTTAGGGTAAATGTAGTTGAATTCCAGTAAATCTAAACAAAATCAGAAACCATTTCCTGCAGTTTCTGATCCAGAGCTTTTAAAGAGCAGCTTTAAATTACGATGCATAAGCATGGACATGAATCATTAACTGTGTTTCCTAACTAATGCAGGTTGGTTCCGCATAAACGTAAAACCATTTTGGATTTCATGTAATGATGTATCACATGGAAAACCCAAGCTAGTGAATCATTTCACCAGAGAGAAGGCAAACCAGAGACGCCATAACACAAGCACACTTCCACCTATGAATATGTAAAATGGAAAAGCTAAATCTAGATAGACACCATGTCTAGGCCAATGCTTGTTCAACACCACAAACTTCCTTCAGAGAAACCACCACTCTGATCACACCATCATTTCTTGCCAGATCCTACAGGTTTTCTATCAGCAATTTTCAGAAAACAGAGAGGATTTCACAGACTCTTTCCCCCCAACCCGACCCTCAGCACAGCTTCTGACCAGCCTTGCTCCCAGCAAATGCTGCTTTCCAGAGCCTGCCATAAACTACAGCTAACACCATGTCCATTTGAACTTACCAGAACAGAAGAAAGCCTGGACAGTCATGGAGAAGCCTGCGGTTCATGAATCCCTCTGAATTTTGAAGAAACAAAGACCTCGGCTGCCTCTTCTCTGGAATATTCTGCAAACAGGGAGCTCAGTGCTAGCTGCAGGCTGATGCCTGGCACCTGGGGAGCAAACAAGTTTCAGGCGATGCACATGACACAGGTGCAGCCCTGAACAGACTAACACAGAGCTGAATTGGTGCAATTTAACCCTTTTTTCCCCACCTCATCACAAACGGCACGACGTGGACCAGTTGGGCCAAAGCCGAGCGCGAGGCTGGCGGTGCCCGAGGCAGGTTTGTGTGCCTGCGGGAAGAAGAGATCTGTCCTACTCACCAAAGCCACCAGCACAAGCAGGGCAGGGGGGGTTATCTTCACAGGCTTGCTCACAGAGCAGAAGGTGATGATGTCCTTTTCCACAGAAGGGCTGCAGCACTCATACGGTGCCGAGCACCGCGCTGCACCGCGGCTGCTGCTGCTCCCAGAGTATCCCACACCATCACAGAGCCACCCAGCCCCACGCACTGCCTGGGTGCACCTCGGGATGTTGGCACACAGAGATGTGGTTGTGCTGTCAGTTTGGGAAAACATCTGATGATCAGAAAATAGGGCCCTTTCTAAAACAAGCAAGCTACCAAAACAACTCCCCTTGAAATATTTTGGCTCCGTAATCAGAAACTGTTACATCTATCAATAATAAAAGTTGATCAGAAACTGTTACTTCTATCAATAATAGAAGTGTTTTCTAAGACAACAGGAGATCATAAAGAGAAAAATTTCAGGATTTCCAGTTGGCAAAATACACCTTCATTTGTTTGTTTGTTGTTTTTCCCTCCACCTAGCCTAGGAAATCCACCTCTGGTTTGAGACAAATGCAAGCTGGACTTCAGGAACACACCCATTTCACCTCGAAATCTTCTGACAGAAGGCTGTGAATGTTGTTGAACTTAAGGAAGTACAAGTTTTGCATAAAAAATGCTACTGCTCTACACCCTGGGCACTTACCACAGACATGACAACTGTAGCCTTTGCTTGTTCACATCACCCTCCTGCTACAGAAAACATATCAATGTAATTGTACTGATACCACCATAACCGCATCAGTATAAAACCCGAAAGCACAGAAAATTTAGTCACCATTGCATTAACACCAAAAGTATTCTAAGTGCATTAGCCATAGCATCTATTTCCTATATACATATTGAATGACAAGAACCCAGTACTCCACTGAAGCTCTCAATTACAAATGTAATTTTATTTAATTTCTTCACTCAAACTGAATTTTCTCATTCCAAATCTTTACTGAAAGAGATAGTAGTTAAATGCTTAGAAAAACCAGTAACTGCTCTAGTAGGCAGCTAGAGAAATGTAGGTATCAATACAGATATGGAATGTAAATTTCAACTCATATAGATCACAACATACAAAGAAGATCTTTATGCAATACAGACTTACAAAACAATAACAGTTCTTTTCACAAATATTTTCACAGAGTTCTGCACAGCAATCTTGTAGAAAAGTAGATTTGTGCAACACCAAAATAACTTATTGTTCCTTAGTATAAATTATTTTTCATTTCCTAAAAGAAAGAGGTAATTTAATGTGACTGGGCAGGATCTGACTGTATTTGGTGACAGCAAAATATAAAAGCTGCTGTTGCTATACACAGAAAAGGTATATGACATGTGCTACAGTACTGCAGGGGCTAGTTCTGGGAAAGAAAAAGGAAAGTCACCTGCAAGTCCCATGCTTCTGCTGTACAGAGGCTGTGCACCAGCAAGCACCTGCCTTTTTAGTGCTTTCACAGTCAACCAGCACAAGTGTGCTTTGATACTTGCACCTATTAAAAACCCTGCCTCTGTGGGTTTCTGATTTGAGTTTGAAGTCTTCAAAACAGCCTTTCTGATTTTGAGGAACAATCCACATTTTGGTGTGCTTTGAAGGAGATGCCAGGGAGAAACTAGAAGGATTCACACTTGATGTAACACAAACTCCATTCCCAATTTCTCTCTCAACTGCACAAAACATACAACTAAAAAGAACTAATTGTCTAGGCCTAGGAACATGCTCGAATAGTAACATTGATGGAAATGATATGCAAGGTTTAAAATTACATTAATCATAATTTAAATATTACCATTGATTCCCAGAAACTTCAGTGCTGATGTAGTACAATCATTCGGAAAAGTATGAGACAAAGCGTGGTACAGACAGCACGGATTAAACTTCCCCAAACACTGTAACTCGTTTCCATTGCGTTAAAATCATATATTTCTCAAGGTTATAGATAAAGCTTCAGATGGAAAATCCATTTCTCCAGAATATAGCTAGAATGTTGAGTTTTAGCCACCTTTACTTTAGGTTTCTTTTACAGACAGGGATCAAAATAGACTTCTCATTATGACTAAAAATATAGATTTTTAACTACAGAACCCAGCAGCCGTTTTTCTGCTTCTTTGCCCCTCCCCCAAAAAAGTCAAGCAAGGTCTACAAAAATAGCAATTAACTTTAAAAAATAGGTTGCTTCTTCCAGCAAATTTAAGTTACATTCAGATGTAATACAGCTATTTATAAGGAACAATGCTGTGGCAAGACACCAAGGGAGGCTTGCTGTGTTCAGTTTCCTTCTGACAGCAGCTGCCCACATCAGTGCTAAGCTTGGTCTCTGCGAAGATCAGTATCTGGTTTGATACTCGTGGTGCCAACGATTGAAATCATTGTAGAAAACCACTATGCTCCCAGATGCCATGCCAGTCATTATACACCTAAGGAAAGGACAGGAAAGGACAAGATCATATTTGTTAGTGAACTGCCTCTTTATTTTTATTTTTGAATAAAACTGCCATCTGCACCACCTCTGGGAGACTTATGGATCATAAAACGTACCGAACACCATGCAACAGTTTGCATGGTCAGCCTGAAGCTACAGTTGAGAGTTACGGCCACAGAATTTTTACCAGCATTGCTGTCCTCCAAGGCCACTTTTGATTTCCTTGGCTTGCTTGGTTGGCTTTTGGGGGGACACTGGTAAAGCCCTGGTAAAGCAGCAAAGTGAAGGAAGGCTTGGGGAAAGGCTTGGAGAAGTGTTCATTTCCGATTCACCTTCCCCACTTGAGCACATCATCTGCATGAAGGAATTGGATGTGGGCACAGGCCTTCAGCTGGAAATGTTGGTGTTTGGGTTTGACAGCAATCTGAAGGCTTGGATTGTTTTGGAGGTTCCTGAAAGGGATTGCTGGGCGGTCCCACTGAGGCACTCACTCTTTCTAAATGCCTTACCCTTGGCCTACTCCTGGAGATCATTTAGATCTGTTTGAAAAGCCATGACATAGCACACAGTGACAAGAGTTACTATATTGTCTTTCCTATTGCCTCAAAGGTTTACGCAAATCGAAAGTATGGGGGGTGTACAAAATTCTGGCATATTAGGAAAAAAAAGCCTCAGAATTAAATTAAAAAAATTAAAAATAAAAAGAGTAAAAAGCTGTTGGTTTCTTTTCTTCAAAACAAAGACTAAATATGACATAATCAGAGTCTGCATTTTGATAGTATCAGGGTATTTCATTTCAAGAGCATAATTTTGATTGTTTTTTGTGTTAGGCTAAAGCCTCTTTCTACACAGTCACTTAAACACAGAAACACATGCATGCCACATAAATTCCTCCGAGCAATTATTCCGTAAAATACTCTTCGGAGATTCTGTGTCTTCAAACCCAAAGTGAATACATTCCTAACTTGAGCACGTGGATAAATTTATAGATGTCCACATTTCAGTTTATCGACATGCAGTTTAAAGATTCTCTAAATGCAAAATTTTATACATTTCAGAGGTCTAAAATTCAACAGCTGTAACTCCAGCTTTTGAAATATTTTTAACAGCAGTTTGATTTTATGGTTTTTTTTTAACTGGAAAATTGTTTCTTCCAAAATGCCTATGATCTCTAATTATGATTAACACAAGAAGCTGAATGTTTGATTGAAGTCCACAGATTTTACTGTCTTGGATTCTTTTAAGTTAATTTTAGGTCAGTGTTATAAATGTAGTCCAGGTAAAAAAGTTCAAACATTCAGTATGGATTTCAGTCAGTGGAAGGTTGAGCATCTCCACAATATGCTTTACTGCACAATGTTGGCATCCCTAAGGGATTTAGGGGCCAAATCTGCTTGAAAAATACACGGGACCTCAACAAAGCAAATACATGAAAGCAAATATAATTTCTAGCTGCAAAATGAAAGTGTACAGATGAAATAGCAAACATCCATCTTATAAACAAACACCACTTCTGTGATAAAAACACAAAAGGACCTTTAAATACAGCTGCATTTGAAAGTGTAATGTGAAAATGCAGTAAAAATATTAACTGATTGCCTTCAGTAGAAGGAATCTTCAAGGAGGGTCATGCTTTCTGTGGATAAAATAACTTTTCTAGAAATGAAAATTAAGATTTGCTTTAGCAAAATATGGATGTGTAGGGGGGAATCTTATTGTGCAACTACTCTAACTGTTCTAACACAAGGGTCTGGAATTAGGAATATGATTTGTATCGTAAGTGAAAGAAGAAACATGAAAAGCACATATGTGACTTTCCACCTCCATGTGACCCACACTGTACATTGACACAGGTAAAGTAAGTAAGTAACAAAGTAAGACTTCTTGAATCTCTCTTCATTCCCCTAAGAGCTGAAATCCTGAAAAAGATTATCTGCCCTGAATATGACATGTTAGAAACAAACTTATGCGAGCGCAGAATTCTCAATGTAATCACCAGGATCTGTGATCCACAGAAAATCAAAATTGGAAGAACACCAAAAATGCAATTATTTTAAGTATATATTCTGTGAATTCCTGTGGAGACCGAACTTTGCTCTAACCTTTGGTCATACGACAGGGCCATGGATCGGATTCCAGCATCACATCCTGGGTAAGCAAAAAGCTGCTTGAGGTCCCACATCTGCCATACCATGACAACTCCATTGTCTCCACCTGTAAGCAGATACTGTCCATCTCGACTCAGCTGAATTGCCTAAGGAGAAAAGATACAGATATTTGTCAGATCAATCAATATGTGTTGCTCTTACTCCCCCTCTTTCACTTTCATAGAAAGTTTCATATTGACAGCTGAATGTCTAGGGAGCCTCGCTACTTGGGAGTTGGAACTAGATGATCTTTAAGGTCCTTTTCCAACCCAAACCATTCCACGATTCTGTGCTATCAACACAAGCTTTTTGGAAGCAACATTATTGTTATGCTCTTCTACCCGGCAACAGGATTAATGTTATTATGCACAAACATAAGATGGATGTCACTAGTTAAGTTTTACCTCACATGTGATTTATTCCATATTCCAAAGATCTAATATGAGATCAGCTAAAGAAATTTACTCTTCTAATTAGCTAGATTTACAAGATCCAGCAGCACTGGCATTAAAATACAGTACCTGACATTCCCCCAAGGGTCTTTAATACTAGCCTAGCAGAAGCCAACCTTCTTTTCTCTCTGGCAAAATGCTGAATGATGGAGGGCATTGGAATGCTACACAAATTATAAGAATTAATTTAGAACAGCATTTTTTGATCTCTGCTCTGGATTAATAAGATAATGACCCACCCCTCTTAACACAGACTGTATTTCCTTTCATCAGCTATCCTGAAACAGCCTGTGACAAATGCAATGGCTTACACCACGACTTTGCATGCATCTTGGGGACCGATGGCAAATCTACATTTGAAATCTTTAGTTGGCATCCAGATCATGGAGAATGATGGGATAGCATTGGTTTTCACAGTGAAAACTTCCTGAAACAGAAGTTTTCAATCTATTTTGGTATTTCTTGTGTCCTGTTGGAAGAATCATGATGCATTCTGAGTATGCTGAAGAACAGCAACTTTCCTCAGTTACCTGATGATTATACCAGATGATACCATCAGATATTAAGTGGACTGGAAGCATAGGAAGTATTTCTTGAAAAGGGATTTTGCCAATTTCAATAAGCCAAAGCGTGGTTTGACGTTTTATTAAAATAAGTGCTAGCCCATGAGGTCAGACAGACCACAATCTATGTAGCCCAGCATGGGAGCCCCAACAGTGGCAGCAGGAGATGCTGCGAGGCTGAGCACTCCACAATCCGTTCCTTGTGTGCTCCTCAACACCCACAGTCACTGGATGAGGAACACCAAAAAGTGTATTTCTGTCTATTGCCTATAGTATCTGTGGACATGCTGCCCATGAACTTTCCTTGAACTGTTTTTGAGCTTGCTGATGCCTTCTGTGGCAAAACAAAACAAAACAAACAGGAAAGAACACAAAAAAGGCAGAAGTTCACTACAGTGCAAAAAAGTTTTATCTGTTTTGAAGTGATCCTACAAGTTTCAATCATTACCCCATAGGTACTGATAGGAAGACTCCTGTAAACTTACCTCTCTCTGCTAAGTCTGCAAGTATTTTGGCACTTGCAGTCTCTGCTTCTATATTTTTTCAATAATGTGATTTTAAATTCCTCAGGAAAAGGAAGTTTGTTTTTTTTTTACAGAATTTGTAGTGCAAGCACGACAAAAAATGAGAGAAACTACAACACAAAAATGTTACCTTCATGCAACATTAAGGTGTTCATATGGCCTGCTGACAACCCTGGAAACCAAATTATGCAGCGTACTCAAGATACCGCTTTGTAAACAGCAGTAATTGGAGTCAGACATAGTGCACATCTGTATTTTTTGTACTGCTGTGCTCTATTACTATGATGCCAAATATATCCTTTAAGAATTACATGATGTGCAACACTTACATTAAGATAGACTTCTAAATTCTGTTTACTGCAACTCCCAAGTAATCCGAATGAATCACGTTGCTGAAACTTTATTTCACGCAATAACTTGAAAATGAGTGTAACTGAAATACATATACCCTAAATAACATACTGTAACACTGATAAAAAACAGATGATAAACCTATTCCAGCTGTGTTTTGCATTAAGATGACAACACATACATGTAAATTCAGACAGAACACGTGGAGGGTTTTTTTTCAAACGTATCCAAGTGTGGAAATTTGAATACTAACCAAGGTGAGAGATGAGTATTCTGAGCTGAAGCTTCTCCCCTCCCAAAGCAAATGTTACAACCACAAATTGCTTTTGTGATCGTTTCTAACAGCCTACAAAAATACGCTAAGCACCTCCCAAAGCACAGCCCCAAGGAGCTTGAAAACTCATTTAAGAGACCCTCTTAGAAGAGTACAGTAACTCATCAAGAAAGGGGTCAAAAACAAACAGGTGAGACTGTGAAAATTGTCTAGAACTTGCATGCACCGAGTAGATGATCATGAGAACTAACACACCACACACAATTATTACAAAGATTATTCATGAGAAGCAAAAATCAATATGGGGTGGTTTTCCTCTCTATTGCAATGGCAGTCTCCTAAGGGTATTTTCAAATTGCAGTGAAGACCGTGACAAATAATTATTTGCTACACTTATAAAATTCAGCTGATGAAAATCCATTAACCTTATGGTCATGGTTCACTTGAATTTTATACTTGAGGCTTTTACTGAAGAAATGCTATATTAAAAGGCAAATTAAAGCCATTAATCTTTAACTCTTCCACTACCTGCAAAATGCAGTGGGTTTTTTGTGATCTTTTGATTAAATAAAGTATAGGCTTTGAACCCTTACTAATACCTACGCGATTTTACTAAGGCATTGACATGTCATGAAGAAAAGATGTTGACTTATTTATTTTTATTGTTTATTAATAAATTTCTCACGTTTGCCTAAATATATAGATGGGTGAATGAAAGAATGAATGGAAGAAAAGGGTCACCTGTCAACATTTCAGTTTCATGCCCTTCAAGATTTAACAAACGAAAGGATGCTTTTACTCCCAAGTACTCCAACTGGTATAGAAGATGACATGAATCAATTTTACTGTTCTCCTTTTCCCCAGTGTAGTTTAGCTACGATTCCACTAGGTAGGAAACTGAAACAACTCTGCAACTAATCTTCCGCACAACGTGAGCCTCAAGACTCTCAAACCCCAAAGCGCACGGTTTCAGCGGTGTTCTAAAAGCTGCATTTCTGCTTTGTATTTCCTTGGAAAGTCTCAAAAACTTTGCACAAATCCCTTTTAACATCTCAGATTTTCTGAAAGGCAGCGCTTTGGAAAAAGGCAGAGCTGACACTGTGACAGCCCTGGCTTAGAGCAGCGGGAGGCTGGTGGGCACTTCCACATTTCAAAACAGACTCAGGCAAGGAAAATAAATTGGTTCCTCTGGGCGAAACAGCATACAGTCTTTGTTGAGGGTAAAATAACTTTTCTTTTCAGAACAAGCAGACTATTTCGAGTTAAGTTATTCATTAAGATATCTAAACATGACACGGTAGATGTACTGCGCTATGCCTAAGTGCCACTGAGCAATACAGTACTTAAACCAAAAACAGGTGGAAGGCATTGATTGGACTTGGAATTTCCCCAGAGCAGCTGAAATTTTGCTGGTGGTTTTCTAGCACAAGAACACACGGAAGAAAATCAGAACGTTGTTCCCAACACCGCTGCTGCAAAGTGCCAGTTTCCTCAATAGGGTCCTGCCATACTGGTCTGTAACGGCATCAGAATATAGAAACCGGAATGTTATGGACCCAACACTTCTGACCTTCTCCTTCCCTTTTCCATCCTCCACAAGAAAAAACCACCATGGTTGTCAGCACAGCCCACGGGTAGATACTATTCATTTTAAATGCCCCTACTTTAATCATGCCGTGGCCGCTTGCCTTCTAACATGATATAGTGCAGCGCACTGGGAAAGGCGCTGTAGGTTGGTTAAGCGTAAAGCCCAACTGGGACCACTGGGAGAGAAAGAAAACAAAAGAAAACAAAATAAACCCCAAACCCCTGCACGTACGTAATTCTGGCCCACAGAGAGCGGAACTTCCATTGCCTCTGGCAACATTCCTAAAGCTGTGGGTACTGACTGAAACACTACAGAAATTGTTTTAGCCGGCAAGGGATTTCTAGATATTTTACAGATTTGCCGGCCTAGCTGACAACATAATCACAACTGAAAGTGACAGATTATCAACATTATTATTGTAAAAACAGAAAACACTGTGATATGTGCTTGCTTTATGGAAACACCCGGGATGAAGGGTACGCTGAAAATCTCAAAAGCATTTGTACAAGGACAGCCAAAGGTGCAATTTCAGAGAATTGAAGAAAGATTAAAAATTGAAACAAGAATCTACGTTAATTTGGAAAAATGGCTTGGGACAGAAATACACACATTCCTATTTCACTTCCCCGGCCTCAAATGCGCACTTGTGGCTGCCACAGCGTCCAAGGATCAAATGCCCTCTCACCCCTGCAGACAGCACTCTCCCTGGGGAAAAGAGACCCACACAGAGAGTTATTTCTAAGTATTCCACCACCAGTATATCTGACATTTTGAAAACACTGGGCTGCTGGATTAACAGAGTACCCAACAGAGTTTTAGGAAGGTTTGAAATGGAATATAGTGAATTACACTGGAGGTTTCAGTGGTAATGGAGTGTTTGCTGTTCTGTGTACATTATAAAATGGAAATAATGAAGATCAGGTTTTTTACAATGCAGTGACATATTCTTCCATCTTAAAAAAAAATATAGTCAAGAGAAGAACAGGTGCAAATTTAAAAATGCTCACAATTTTGCATAACATCTGAAAGAATATTAATAATCCTGTAGAACACACATGAGGGTGAAGAGGTTTTTTTCTTCCTGAAACATTTAATCCAAATGAAGGAAAAACATTTTAGAGCTTTCAACTCAAGAGAACACTGGAAACCCCAACAGCTTAATTGCTGGGCTCTCCCATCAGACTATGCAAGTCAGCTTGGAGTTGTGGTACTGCTAGATGCTTACAACAGAAGTCTCCTTCTGATGTTAAACAAGTTTTATATAGGAAACACTTCTTGACTGTGAGGATGACTGAGCACTGGCAAAGGTTGTCCAGAGAGGCTGCAGGTTCTCCATCCTTGGAGATAATCAAAAGCCATCTGGACAGGGTCCTGGGCAACTTGCCCTAGATGGCCCTGCTTGAGCAGGATCTTCAGAGGTCCCTTCCAGCCTCAATCATTCTGTGCCTCTCGGACCAGGACTACTGGCCACCTGAATGCTGACCCAGATATGCTTCATATCTCTGCCACAGTCTCTAACTTTGTAGCAGATTTGGTAATGCTTACTAATTTTTTTCCTTTCCCTTCCCATTTCTTTCCTTCTCAATCAAGGAAAAACTGGGAATATTTTTAATTCAAGGAAAGTATTCTTTTGACATTTCTGCTTCGGTGCAGTATAGCTGGCAGGTTCTGCTCTGCTTCGTAGGTACTATTTCATAGGAACTGCCAAAAGACCTGCATTTTGTATTGTAACATAATTTCCATAAAACCATAAGCTTAAAATGCCTCCTGCATATGTTTGGACTTACTCCATGTCTCTTGCAGCTAAAGATGTAGAACCTAGCTGCCTGCTCAGCAAATGCCAAAGAGCTAAAGAGTTGAAATATAGACATACAGCTATCAACTTCCTGACGCTCAGCACAACACTTGCTGTCTCAAGCTAAGATGAAGGAATGTAGGCAGAGATGCCAAAAAAAGGGAAAGCCAACACCCAAAACTGGATGTCCAATGACCCCTGCCTTCAGACTCAGTAAAGAAAAGAAGTAGCTCAGCTTCTAGTCAGCAATCAGTAATATTTGCATTCTTCAGTTGAAGGAAAGGACTAGAGGATGTTCCTTACAATATGAACAGTTGTTTTAAAATTAAACCCAGTACTATTAGGAGTACATGGTTCCCTCAAATACTATTTTTTCAGCGTGCTGCTATTATGGTCTAGTACCATGTATTTCTGGCTATAGAAAGAATCTCTACACAGCTCCAGCACTGATAGCTTTTCCCGATACTGGAACTGACAGTCCTGAGCACACATTTGGGTACACTCACCTTGATCTTGTCATCTGTTTCCATAGTAGCTTGCAGTCTCCCGTTCACACTGAATACACAGAAGAGGCCATTTTCATAATATATGACACAGTGGCCTTCTCTTGAAGCTTGAATAAGTTTTGGTCTCAGGCAGTTTTCAGGACCTGCTAATGTTTCAGGACCTTCTAATGTCCTCAGTAGATCTCCATTCATAGAATGTATCAGACATGGTCCTTCTAATGAGACACAATAAAATCTCTAGTTGTTGATTTACATGCTCATTTGAAGACATATATCACAGAATAAGTAACAACTTCTACTTAGGTAATCACTATTATAATACATTATAATGATTTTTACCATGTTTAAGTGGATAGCCTATAACTTTAAGGGTGCCAGAGAGTAAAATGAACAGCTTATCCCTTAAAAGCTTTGCCTTAAGGTATAGTAGAATACCTAACAAAACTAGTTAGAGAGCTAATAGATTTTGTTTTGTGGATTTTCTTCTAAAACTAGGAGCATTTAATTTTGTGAGCATAAATATAAAAGTACTGAATCCTAAAATGATATTTTTAACATCTGAAGACACATGGAGGTAAGTATAATGAATGGCTGTATGTAGATACTCTAAAAGCATATATGCTCATATTAAGATTTTCACCCATACATGATCCACTGAATATTTGCTTTTTAATTGGACAAATACAGAAGTGCTGACACACATGAACCAAAAAGTCACACAGGTGCATACGGTGAGTACACCCAACTTTGACAAAGTTTCTCAAAGTAGGCACTTTGGAAACACTAAAGCAGAAAGATTCTAAGAAATCTTGAGTTTAAAAAGAAATGCGGACCAGAACAAAGGATAATGATCAACATCATCCATGGTATCACCACCATTCTTTATATTTTTCTATTAAAAGCAGATCTTTGAGAACACAAACAGGGCATATTACAGCCTTAGTAGCTAAGCTCAAAGAGCCTGAAGAGATGTACTATAAATTTTAGTTGACAGTGTATATATACCCTTCATCAAACTAACAAGACAGCACAGCAAGACAACATTCTCTTTCTCCCAGAACTAATTTTTGCTTCCCTCTCTGAGAAGTTACCCATAACAAATATTATTCACCAGCCTGGCAGTGAAGAGATGTATCCAACTGTATGCTATATGTAATTACACACTGGGTAAACAAACAAAAAGAAACGGTAATCAGTTGGCTATAACAGGGAAACTGGTGTGGTTGTCTCTTCTTGTAAATGTCTGAGTAATCCTCAGTTTTAACATGTTTAAAAAGAGGTTTCAAATTCCATAGCAACTAAAAAAACAGTGTTAGAAACGAAACCACCAAAAAGTTAATAAATTCTGCCACCTGAGACAATATTCCTTTTTATATCAGGATTATAGCTTCATGAACAGAAACAAATGACAACAGCTACCTTACCTTTTGAACCACTTATTACCAAGCCAAGTTCAGCACAAATGGTAGCGCAGGTGATCTCATAGTCATGTCCTGTCAAAATAGCTCGAGGAGTTGCAAAATCACCTTCAATGAAAAAAACAATAAAAGCAATCCTTGGTTACAATCTATTTCTAAAATCACTGCTTTCAATCACTGAAGCGCCTTTGGTTCCTTGCTCTTTGAGTTCATGCTCCTTACAAATCAATTCTGTGCTGCTGTCTGCATATGGATGCTGTGTACTCATCTCCCTACGGTACAGCAGCGCTGTGTGCTGGGAATTCAGCCTGCACCCACTAAGGTACATTAATATAAAAGGCAGAAACCAGACAGAAGTTGGAGTACACACAATTGCTTTTTTCCCCCTCCCTCTCTCCATCCCACTCATAGTTGTTTTGCTTTTTGTTTGGGTTTTTTTTTTTTGTGGAAGAAGAGAGCTAATCAAATTACTGCCTTTTCCTGTAACAGACATAAGGAAAGGCAAGTGTCACTATGACAGGGACTGAGATGCCTACAGTGCCCAAAGATGAAGTAAAACATCCACTGATTGATTTTATTTTAACCTAGTGACAGTGTTGAAACCTCAGCCTGCTGTCTAGTTCCTTGTAAGATGTGGAATTTGGATTAAAATCAGTATAAATTTCAGATGACTTTGCAAAATCAAAACACCCAAACCAACATTAATTACTGCTGCTCCTATTAGACATTTTCCTCCAATAAGAACAAATAAAACTTCTTTTTTTTTTTTTTTTTGGGGGGGTGTGTTCTTTTTATAATCAAACATATATGAATATCATAAAGAAAAAGAAATTGTACAACTGGCACATTTAAAGGGAAAAAAATATATTCTCCAGGTCAAGACACAGAACGGGTAAGTAAATGCTACAAAGCTCTTTAAATAGCTTTGTAACTTCACTCCCAGGTCATCACTGGACCACCCCCTTGACAAGTGCAGGCATTTCATGGAAATAACAATGTTATTTTTGTATTACCATATAATTAGTTCATTCATAGCATTTAATGAGCCACTTAAATGCTAACGAACGTATCTTGGACATTGTTATCATGCAGTTTCAAAAAGGATTAGATGAGTTTTTAAGCAGCAGGGAATAATTTCACTTCACAATAAATGATACGCGAGACACCAACAAGGCAGTAAAGCAGTGGTAAAGTAAAACTTTTTTTACTTCAAAAGCAGGAGATGGTTTTACAAAGAGACAGAGTAATAATAGGACCGCTGACTCCATTGGTTACTAAGGTAGCATCATTCAAATCACATTTGAAGTTCTAACTTTTCAAAACATGAAACCAGCATAAGTCTTTAGTTTGTCTCTCCAGAGCCTAAACAGTACTAGTAATACTGGTACTGGATCTTACTAGAAATTATGAAAATATATTAAAAGAGGTAGCAACCCTGACCCTGTACGTGTAAAGTGAGAGACTTCTTTGGAAAAGAAGTGTAGGTTTGGGATTGCATAAATAAAAGCTGAGCTTACTCTCCACGTTTTACATTTTTACTCAGACCATTTGCAACAGCTCTCAGAGTGTCTGTGCAGCTGCCACATTCAAAATGCTTTTTAGAAAATGTCATAATCTGTAATAAAGTATCAACTCAAGGATTTTGACCCTTCAAAATCTGATTTGTTCTGCAGTTACTATTATAATCTATAATTTTTATCTATAATACAAAACCTTGAGAAGCAAATAAATCTGTTTCTTCTTAGATATATACATATACAACTAAATATATATGTGTGCACATGTACACACAGACACACACGTAAGTTACCAGCATTTTAAATCTGAAAAAGCTTTGGAGCAACTTGCTGAACTGTCCCTAATCTCTTAATAAATAATCATTAAAAGCTATGGCTTTAGTTTCGCATAATGTTTGGCAAAACACACTCAAACCCAGGAAGTATGGCAGACAGTTCAGAAGCAAAGGAAAAAAAAACCCAACAACAACAAATTAGAAGCATAAGGGTAGGCTTAATGACCTCTAAGTACTTCTCAGGTGGCTGCTCCTACGAACTCTCACAAACCTTTCAGAGAAAGTTTGCTCCGTTGAACTTTCCTCACTCACCTAAACATGGGGCAGGCAACTTAGAAGAGTCATAAATGAACTTTGTGTAGACAAGATGCAAGGCTGCAGTTTTGTAACAGTAACCACAACAGTCTTATTATCCACTAACAATTACATTTCCTTGACCCAAATCTTTCTCACCAAGCCATAAAAAAAGGAGACAGCTTTGTGCATGGGAAGCTCTTTTTAGTTTGTCTTCTTTTAAATGAGCTGCCTACGTTGGCAAAAATCTAGAATTCCGGTTTTATTGCTTTATCTTCTTTTGCTTTCAGAAAATGCATTTAACACATACTTGCATAGATCAGCAAGGAAATAATCTAATTACATACTACACATGTTAACGGAACTTTTGAAATCAGAGAAGTTTTTCAATGTACAACATTGTCGTGGAGATAATGAACATAAGATGCTGGAGTTAGAAGTACTCATAGGAAGCGATGTCTGAATGAATTATTAGGAGGTGCAGATAAACAAATCCCTTACAGTTAGCTTACTGCTTACAGCAGCTCCGTTACTGTCTGCTTTACCTGTGTTAGGCTGTCAGTAACTCTTTATGTACAACATGGGTGATAAGATTCCTAAAACAAGAAGTAGCAAGCACGCATACAAATTTGTCACAGTCCATAGGAAAGTAAAATTACCTAAGTAAAGCTCACAGTCTTTTTAGAATGTGGACTTGACTTCAAAACTAACAGAGTATAAATTGACAGGTGGCAGGATCAGTGTTTCATAAATTCTATCAATTGTTTACTAAACTACATTCGCTCTAAAGAAACACTTTAATGCAGAAAAGAAATAGAAGAAATCTGAATAGTATCTTTAAAGAAATTAGGACTTGAATAAATACTGTAAAAGAGAAGCCCTGTGAAAAGTCAGGCTGACTCCTTTGGTAAGAATGTCAAGTATTTAGGGGTTTCCAAGCCTCTGATTTCCAAATAATGGGGTCAACTTAAAAGCTGGTTGTAGAGCAGAACAGATTTCTTTAAAAGCTTTTAAACTGTTATTGCTTCAGAAGATTGTCATGGTTTTCAGAATGCAAAGGGAAAATTTTATTTTGTTGCTGGTTTAAGGGGCACCACTTCAGACTTTTCTAAATTGTTTTAGGAGAACCGGCTTGCAAACCTTTTGAAAAGCTGGGGAAGTAACTTCAAAGGGAAGAGAGTCTTTGTCCGCTAAGCAGGTTTACGACCACTGATGCAAACCCTAACTAAGGACTGAAAAGAACACTCAGTGCATCTTTATGGAGATCCTCAAGGAAGATGAACAAGTCAAATGAAATTAAAGATAGTTCAAATCCCAGCACGAATAACCAGGACACAACAGTTTTACAATGTGCTTTTCTCAGCATAGTATATAATAATATCCTTAGTCTATACCACTGCTGGGTTGCTACTTGAAGCTGAACGCTGTAAGAATCTTAATGCCATATTCAGAGTGGCACAAATGTCACCAATGATTTAAGACACAGGAGGTATACATAAAGTTATTTTCTAGTAATGGACATAATACTTTACCTTTGCAGTAACCATTCAAATTACTTCAAAAGAACGCTCCTACATTGCAATAAATAATTTCTGCAAAGCTGTTTCCCCATATAAAACAGTATAAAATATCACTCCTCCTTAAGCAACTAAAGAACATTTTAAATCAAAAAATTCAAGCTTCAGAAGATAAAAGAAGAGCACATGATATCATGTCATCTTATGGGGATATTTCAGTGAAAAAATGTTAGGTGTTTGGAAACTATGTTTAAAAAGGAACAGTGGGATTATAGCAAAGTCAAAACTCTCCTCTAGTTCATTGACATCCAGAAGATAAGCCTTACTGCATAACAAGAAATTGGTTTGTATTGCTGGGTCTTTCTCAGCTAGTTTTTCAGCTTCAGTGATGTTACAAAACAAAACAGGATCAGGACATTTTAAATCCATCGGTAAGTTCTTAAAATGGCCACTTTGGATATTTGCTGCGCTAAGCTGGAACAACTCAGTTAAACGTAGGAATGCAGTTAAAGAAAAATATCTCCCTCAAAAGAAATCAAACTAGAGATCTAATGGAAAACTTGCCACACAATGAAATATGAGATACTCTTCCTATGATTTTTGAGTGAGATAATATTATGCAACACATTAAAATGTAAAATATATGAGTATGCTTCTTTTTATGTTTTATGCTGAGAAGATAAGTTAATTATGATAAGTCACAGACAGCCAAACAGTCATTTCTAAATTATTATTCTACAATTGCAGAGCCTGTAGGGCACTTTTAAATGGCAAATTAATTATGTGATTTTATGTCAATATAAAATTTGAATTAAATGAAGCATCAGTTAATCTAACTATCTTTTTACCTACTTCTAGTGAAAATAAGGGAATGAGGGCTTTCCCAGCAGGATGTATCAACCAAACCAAGTTATATATGTAAGAAAAAAACACTTGACAAATGTCACAATTTTGAGGTTGCTTCATATACAAATATGCTTAATATACAAATTGAGGAAAAAAATAAAAGGTTTGAGATCAATTTGAGAAGCACAAACGTACTTACAGAATACACGACATTTGGACAAAAGTACTTTCAGCAAAATATAAGTAAATCAAGAAAACTGATTTGCCTCTCTGTTGATTATATAGCAAGTTTCAGAGTGCAATTACATCAAAGGGACAGCTATCAAATATTACATAAACTCTGTATATTAACATTATTTACACATCACACTCAGTGAATATTGAAATAACAGCCACCTGATTAAAACCCCATTTCACTGTTGCAGAAAGACCAGCTCTTCGATGGATGCGAGGTCTTACTGAAGTGATATCACACTACTCCTGAAATATTCCTAAAACTTCAGTTTGAATAATCTTTCCTGTGCAAAGATGCATTTTTATGCAACAATGTAATGTTTACATATTATACAGGAACTTCATTGTTGTCCAGTTCTTCATATGACACTCCATCAGCTTTTCCTCTAATTCCTTCAAACTACCGGCTCCCATCTGTTCAGGCTTCTTCTTTTACACTAAAAAGCACAACCTTATGCCTAGATGCAAGCATTTTTGCAAAACAAAACCCCAACAACCTACTGGAACTGTACCTTTTCTGAAAAAGGAACATTATTGTTCAACATCACTCTATCCTGAAGCAAAATCTAAACCCAGAAAACATGGAAGAGGCTATAGTGCGGTTACTTTTGATCAGTAAAGAAAACAAAATATTAGATTTATCTTGTAGAATTCATTGCAGCAAACAGAAAACAGGAAAGGATTACTGTCCTCCTTCCCGCAGTCACACTGTGCCACAAGTGACTAACATTTACTCAGTACTAATAGGAGATTTTTCATACACTTTGTCTCAAGAGAACAGGTTCACTCTAGTTCCAAAATAAACACAGTAAAGAAAAAGATTTATCGGGCCTTCATGAACTGGATATTACAATTCAGATTTCAGAAGTCAATAATGCTCAGCCTCTTAATTCCTACACCATGTGCAATGCGAAGCTTTCTGGAATGAGTTCACCCTTACTGGGGTTTCATCTGCTGGAAGTCCTGGAAGTCATTCAGCAGGACTCCTCCCACTGAGTACAGAACTTTTTGAAGCCCCTGGAAAATATCTGCAGGTGAATATTCAGGGTCAGTGTACATTAATATTTTAATACTTGCACCATCCTGACTTCATAAACTGCTACTTAAATATCAGCTTTGAAGTTTGAAAACACTGTCATTTTTGTTTGAGAATGTTCTAAAACAGCTTTACGAAGGGGCTTTTTTTGTTTATGCTAAAAAAACTAATCTATTTTCTTCATATGCCTGTCTTATGGCTTATAGTTCTAACTATTCCATTACCTACTGAGTCTGAGAAATCAACAAACCTCAACAGAAAAGGAAAAAAAAATAAAATCAAGCAATTATTTCTATCAGAAATAGCACCTACTGTGGAATTGTTGTAAGGTAAAAGACTGGCCACTAGTTGAAACTTATATAGTATTTCATACTTTGGGCAGAAAATAATCTTGACATGAGAGGTTTCATACGAGAATTCAGTTCAATTCAGCAGGTGTTTTTTGGGTGGGTTTTTTTTGTTGGCTATTAAAAAACTGTGTTAAAATAATCTATTTTTGTTTAAAATAAGAAAAACGTATCACTGCAGAGTAATACTGTTTCATAACAGCATGTATACAAAGTCTGTGCTTTAGTCATTTGATTGCTTCTGTAAAGTTAACTTTAAACCCATGTGCTGGCAGCGTATTGGTAGTAGACAGACGTTCACCACCTTTACATAGTGGTGTAACTGGGAATATCAATGGCATACACCAAGTTCAGAGCTTTTTTTAAAGTAACTGTTCTAAGAAAAGATCCCATTTCAAGGCAGCAGGCCATAATTCTAATTATATATAGTAGTCTTGCACTTAGTGGAGCAACGCTCACTCTGTGGTACCAGAGTTAATAGAATTTAGATTCAGAAACACAAAATAATTTCCTAGCCGAGTTAAGTTTATGGTATTGACCAAATAATTTTTGCAGCATTTAAATTGGCAATTTTATTCTAGACTGTAAATTATTACATCTTCTGGATTACTCTGTTCCTTAGTATATCGTATATACTTTGAACTGATTGGATATTTTTCCCAGCAACCAAACAAGGTAAATAAATGTGATATAGTAGTACATCTTCTCACCACTATGCATATGGTGCACATTAAGGTTGTATTCCTTTACCATATGAATATAATCCCTTTTACCACATCAACTATTAGTTACAAGCTGTAAATACAGCATTGTTTTTCCTGGAACACAAAGGTCTGCATTACATCACGAAGCACTAAATATCCCCATCCTTCTGGGGAATTTCATGCTTATAGTTTTGGTGACACCTGAAGCTGGATACTGTGAAAAAAGCAGCATCCAAACTCTTCCTCTGTTTGCAGTCTTAAATTACCTACAGCCTTCACTTGCACCTAGATTGTGCCTCAAAAACTGCTCTACCATGTTCCTTGCAATTGCTCAGATCGACAAATCCTGAAACACAATCACATACAAATAGTGCTAGTTTGCAAACTTAGGTGCTCATCAGTACCCAATCACGATGCTTCCCGAACGACCAGTGAACGCTACTGCGAGTTCTCTTCAATGAAGACCATATCCTCAGGTCTACCTGTGACCTCCTCAGCATTATTTAAGTACTAAACTATATTGCTTATGCGGCATCATTGCAGATTTCCAGATATACCAGAATTCATTGCCCTGTTCTACCTCATCTTTTTTTCCAGTTTAAGTATTCGGAGGCTAGAACCATCATTTATATGTGGTTCAAAGAGGAGGAATGAGGCCTCAACATCTCTGACATATCAAAGTGTTACAGTTTAAGAAAGAAAAAACACTGACATTCAGTAGCTGTATAATTAAAGGCTCTGGTTTAGATTGATGCAGATAGTCCCAGTACTTGCTGCACTGGCTGCAACAGTTCCCCATGAAGACGTAAGAAACTGTAGGGCCAGTTACAGCATCAGGGCCTCTGTTCCCTAAGCTTTCATGAGGCTTTCAAGACTAACATCAAATAATGCAATAAATGTTAGATAGAAATATTCAGTGGTAGCTACCCTTTTCAAAACATATTACAGGTACTTTCATAAGCCTTGTGGGTCTTCTCTATGAAATAAATGTTACTGAATTTGACTTACAACCAGGATAGAAAAAATTAGTATTGCACTTGCTCAAGCTCTAGTAAAAAATAAAAAAGTATGCCATTTCTTTTTACAGTTTTGCTTAACAAAACACTCCTGACCTATTTCTACTTCAGTTCCTACATTAACCTTAAATTCCCATTGTATTTTATCATTATAATTTTAATTAAAAGGATAAAAATTATACTACAGTGCTTTTTAATATTTTTTTAGCACCACATATGTGAAAATATATTTATTTTTAACTATTTTACTAGGCAGTGCTTTGGAATCAGTCCCAAGATCAGCTTTCTTCCCAATGCCAGCAGATGGTGCTAAAGGATTCTTGCTTTATACACAATATTGTGCCCAGCCATTTTTGAGAAACAAAGAATATTTGTTACGTCTGCAGTTAAAACGCTGTTAAAATAATATTGAATTATTTACTGGCTTTTTTTTGAAGAAGTGCTTACATGATAGATATATATATAATGCATGGAGAAGTAAAAAATCCCTGTGGTACTGCACACCCAAAGGAGCACATGCAGACTGGTTTTAAGCTCAGTGCTGCACTATCACTCTTTTCGTAGCAGACTGACTGCAGTGAACAGCACCTACCGTCTTAATAGCTGCAGCAATTCCAAACATATTTCAGTATTTGGAGGCTCTGCAAATTTTTAGCTATTATGGCAGACAGTGGTTCACCGATTTGACAGAAATTTGACAAAACCAGCAGAATTACCATTAATAACCAACGTGATTACTGATTTATGGACATTTTTATACCTCCACTACCTAGCGTGATAAATGCAAAAGGGAACACCGACAGATGAGACTTTACTTCCCAATTAATTTTTTTTCTAAGGAAAGAAGCTGTTATGCAAACCACTTCCAAAATTTTATTTTATTTTTTAGGACATAATAATTAAAATTCTAAATTAATATTTATGCTATAAATATTCCCTAGAAATGTGGAACCTTATCTGCTCTGTTATCATTGGTTTTGAAACGGAAAATAAAAGTTCAGATCATGCAGAAAGGAGGGAACCCGGATGTCAGTTAATACAAGATGAGGATAAGGATAGAGGAAGAGTGAAAAGAGGTTTTTTTGCTACTAAGTTAACAGCAGACCTGCTTGAAATCAGTGTGACTATTCACTGTGTACAGAGGCAGGCATGTATGCAAATGTTCACAGAGTTCAGGTTTACAGGATTTTTGTCTGAGTGTAAAGAAATGATTATCTGTGACATTACTCTTTAATCAGTCAACATAAAGACGCTCATCAGGTCATATTTTAGTTTAAATCACCTGCATTATCCACATAAACAATTACTTATCAAGCATCCATTTATAAAAAGTTCAAAGTTTCAAACTGAAAAATGTGTTCAGCAGTTGATAAAATACAGATGTTTTATCTTTTGCAATGATTACTAATACAATTAAAACTAATGATTTCTCTAGTCTCAAGACCATAGCTTTAATTTTACAATAATGTTAACTGATAACAAGTCATTTTAGATATTCAAATATTTATTTAGGAATTGTAGTTATAAAAAAAAATCCCAAACAGTTTCTTTTAAAAGTAGTTTGGATAGTAGCTAGACTGTTCTTAGGCAAGACAGGAAACATGATTAAATTTTGAACCATTTGGAAGATTTTGTGTTTTATTCATTGAAAAGATTATGTATTTTAAAAACTTCTATCCAAGGAAGATATTCTACATGTTGGCAATAGTACAAGTGTCCAGTGAATCCTCTCAATTAAATCTCAGTTAAACCCAGTAATTGTTTCTAAGTATGAACTCACGTGCTTACATTCAGACATGTGCCCCTGCTACACAGCTACACTACTAAAACCATTTAATTTCTCTGACTTACTTCATACAGTAGCCTGACCTCTAACACGCTGAATACAGCACCCTCCAAAAAATGCAAACCTATGCAATGAAAGCACCTTCATAATCCTCGTGATGCAAATGCAACACATACAGAGCGTAACATTTTTGGGGTTTATGGGCTAACATAAAAGAAGCAGTGTAATTTGTTTTATTCACATATGTGTGGAAGATCAATGCAATGATTCAGAAGAGATCACATTAGCATTATTAGTAGCAATACAGTTACACACAGACTCTACATTTCATTAGTACTGAATAGTTCTATCAGTTAATTTTGTTAAGCAAATCAGATTTCTAAATTAGATATCTTTTCATTTTTCAAAATCTGAAAACTGGAAATTGATTATGAACAAATCTGTAGATATTTTGAAGGCAAGAGAACAGTCTCTTCATATTCTATGAATATAGCGCAAGAATAGCAGAAAAGTGCTGTATCTTCACCTTGCCTGTAGAAATGCCTACCATTTTATAAGCAAAAATCAATATTAAGACAATTAGATTCCCCACTGTAAACCTCCCCTCCAAGAAAGTACATCCAAATAAAATAATTACAGTGAAAAAACCAAAACTTTTAAGACAGAAATTGACATTCACTAATCTGATTGGCCTCGACCTGGTGGGAATAGGTGAGGGATCACTAAGAAGGAAGATTGGACAAAATGGGATATTCTAACTGCAAAGATGTTTGTTGGTAAAGCAATACGAGTATGTGTGTAGCAAGCAATTTGGTGACAATGTTTAATACATAAGCAACAGATAGAAATAACCTTCTAGATGTGAGTAGAACCAGTACAGCAAAACAGATCAAAAACGTGATGTTAAAAGGAATTTACATGAAAGTGGTGAAAATTCAAGAGAGAGTTCAATATGCTTTATAAGGGAAAGAACAAGGACAAGCTAATTATTTTTTATGTATTTTGGGAAGACAGGTTTCAATAGATATAGAACTGTGTTCTGTAAGTTCTTAGGGGAAGTTAAATCTACAGAAAAACAAAGGAAAAGGTAACAAGGTCACTAGTGAAAGCCCATTCAATGCAGCAGAAGGATAAGACAGACAAGCAGATACCAGCTGGCACAACTTTAAGTTCTCCAGTGACTGTAAATGCAGGAAAGTCAGGAAAGATCAAAATAAATGAGTTATTTCTGAACCAGGGGAAGACAAAGTATGAGCAAGCAGGGACAAAACCACATAGCTAACTGTAGATGAGATGCAAGTAACAATGACATCAGGAATAACAGTCATTCTATAAACACAGAATGTTAGTTTTCATGAGAAGTTGGTCCGTTATTAAGAGCAAGCAGTACCAACAGATGCTGACGCACATTTAAAAGTATTCTGGTAAAAGTGCTCAAGAAAAAGGGTAACTGCAGTCAGACAGCAAACATAACGAAAAGCAGCAATGAGAACTGTTATCTTAATTAGAGAATACCTAAATGAGGTAAAGTTTGGAACTCAATTGGCCTGAAAATACTGAGTTGAGGATACAGAAAGTGAAACTACATAATCCCAGAGCTGTAACTGTTGTTTTATGGATATTGGGCGAGATTCTGCAAGACTAAGAAATGTCTTGTGTTTTTTCAGAATCAGGAAAACTGAGAAATTAGAGAGCAGATTGCTTAATGCCAACAAACAGAAAAAATATTGGCAGAACATTTATATTGTTATAGATCCACACACTCACACACACAATTTCCTAGAAGAAAACAAAGAGATAAGTAACAGCTGATATGGATTTGTTGTGAACAAATCATGTCAAAGTGATTTTTTTTTTCTTGCAATGGCAGAGTAACAGGACTTGAGTTCAAGGAGATATCATACATTTTGACATTAGCAAGGACTCTGGCACTGTTTCACGTGCACAATTTCTCAAGCAAAACAGGGATGCTCATGTTTAGAAGTTGCTACTGTCCATCGGATGAAAAGCCAGCTGGAAAGCTGTATTCAGCAAGCTATTCATTGTCAAAATGGTAAATGTATTGATGGGCATTCCTGAACTGTGTACTATCTAATATTTTCTTTAATGACCAATTTGATAGAATAAGACAGCAAATTACATTTGCAGACATGAGTTGCTGCAAGTTTGCTGGAGGACAGGATGAGAATTCAAAATTAGTGTGACAAATTGGAGAAGCAGTCTAAAGAGAATAAAATTCAGAAAATGTATAGACAAGGTTCCACAGTAAAACTACACAGAAGGAGAAACAACTGAGTAGACAGTGGTTCTTCAGAAAAGACTGAAATTTATATTGGCTCATACACTTAAAGAACTAACACTGTCATGCTATTTTGAAAAAAAACATATCCCATAGGGATGTGAAAAGTACTGGTCTGTAAAATAGGTTGTTTTCTACTCATTACTGGAAAGGCTTTGACTGCATTGCTTGCTTACTCTGAGGAAGACAGACAACTGAAGAGGAGAGGAACACCAAATCAGAGGTCTAGAATAACATTACTTCTGGCAAAAGACAAAGAATTTGGTTATTAAAATTGGAAGCAAAGAATTGCAGATCATGGTGATCCAAATAACTGGAAGCTGTTGCAAGTAGGAAATAAATAATCTCTTCTCTACACAAAGAACAAATATATAAGAAATGACAGAATTCAACTGCTGGAGAAAAGAACTGGATACTAGGCTGAACATTGGGAAAGCACTGCTAATGAGAGAATTCCAAGGGCTGAAGATGTGTTTGCCAAACTTTTTAGCAGAAGATTGGACAAACATCAGTGAGAATGGTTCTGGTGCAGTTAAGCCTTCTTTGGGAAAAGAGATCAGGTGACCAAAGCTCCTGCCCGCCCTGTTTCCTATGGTTCTGTGATTACAAAGTAAAATGCAACCCCTAAACCTAGGAAATGTCCAAACACTAAGAGCTGCCACTTGAGCTTCAAAGAGAGAGCAAGATCTGAAAGTGATGCACACCATTTGTATGCAAATCAATTCTCTCATCTCTTTTCTCCAGCAGTCACACACAGATCCTCCCCCCACCGCCCCACTTCTCGCCTCCCCTCCACCTTCACCGCATTAGGCTGGGCAAGTGCAAACCATGGCATCCTTCTGCAAGTGCACCGCCCTTTCCCACTGACCTCTACACATTCTACCCTCACGTCCCCAGGTGGTACCTTGCTCCCTACACATGCAAAAGCCAACCCTGTGACACAGATCACACATGGGCTTCAAGGGGTCCTGAGGGGAAGGTCCCACCCTCTCCCTCCTACCTCCCCCACCTCCCCAAAGGAAGCCACATGCCAAGGAGAGAAAAATAAAAATCCCTTAGGCTACCCAAAGTGACTTTACATCTCCACAGTAAATGATGCTTCTCAATGTGAACTCAAAATGACTCAGGGCTATTCTAAAGGATACAACCATTTCAAATCCTCGGCTCTGTTCTGAATTATTCCTAAGCCTGGCCAGAAATTGTCCACAAAAACATTTCTACATCGGAAAAGGCCTCTGCACCAAAGTGACATAATGCCATGCTTCTACATTTTCAAAAAACAATTAATTCAGAAAGAAAAAAATCCTTAGATTTGATCAAAGAGCATGGTGAAATATTTTTTGAATTTCAGGTTTTAATTTGAGTAGGAAAAAAGGACTTAACGTAAATGTAATCAAGCTGTTTTGTCAAGAATAAAAATAGTTTCCAGCAGATGTGTCCCATGTAAGAATTTCATATCTTTGAGATTTAAATTCATCAAATTTGGTTCACGTTGATCAATGCATTTGAGAGTTATTAGGGAGCAACTGAACAGACAGTGAGACTGGGTAGGTGTAACTTGTTTAAGTAGTCAGCTTAAAGCTGAAAATTAAAGAATATAAATAATTACTATTTCAGCAACATATTTCTTCTGTTAAACCAAAAACATAAATAATTTTTTCCATACAGTTCAGTTGGCCAGAAAATTATCCTTGATAAAGAATATCAAACAAAACACTTCTTTATCATGTATGCCATAGCCCACCTGGCCTGTCAGCTTGAGTTAAGCACCATTCTAAAACATGAATACATGCAGCCAGAGATCAAGAGCTCACTGCTTCCTAAAGTAACAAAACCAGACAAAAGAACCTAAATAAAATGTAACTGGTTGAGTAATGGGTGCCCAATGGGATAGTATTTAGGGTAGTTTGATCATATAGTCTGCTGACTGATGTGTATCAGAGGGAACAAGTACTATGAAAAGAGTAAAGAAATGCTCCTGGTTTAGATTATTTTTGTTGAAACTACTCTGGCATCATGATTTTGGTACAGTGCCAATGGATGCATGTTGCTGTAAATTCATTTTAAGATGGAAATTAGAGATAATTAGAGAATAGGAAAGGCCTATCGACTTTGAGAGAATCTAAAATCCCAACGAATAATGCTCACTGAAAACATGAATAAACTATGTTTTGAGGTAAAAAATCACAACCTTAAAACACAAAAAGACATCAGACAAGTTAAATATCTAAAGCATGCCACAAATGGATGGAAGTTACAGTCGCAGTAACAGGCCTCAAAACCCAATGACTCTGCCGGTGCTTCCCATTCCTGACAAAAACAGAACTAAGCAGAAACAGCTCTTTATATTTGCCTTAAAAAAAAAAAAAAAAAAAAAAAAAAAAAAAGACTGAACAGAAATGCCTATAGAAAGCTATTTCTGGGAAAAAATAAATCCCCTAGATTACCATCTTTTTGAAGCAGAAACTGTCTTTTACTCTACACATGTCTAGGCCCACGTATAGTGCCATGAGATTTCAATTCATAAAAAAGACTTCCAGGCATGCTGTTTCACACAAAAAATCCCTACATAATGGCAACTAGTAAACACAGGAGCCATTGCACGTCCCTAAAAGAAGACACCAGGTAGCTGTTGTTGGATTTTAAATGGTAGTTAAAACAGCCTAGTGCTGGCCTAGAAAACTGCAGAATTTTAGTATGTACAAAGTTTGCATGAGAGGAGACAGTCAATACAGAATACAGGCAGAGCAGGGTTGAACAGTGGCACTGTTCCATTGTTTTTCATAGAAAATTATGAGTGAAAATCGAGAATCTCAATGAGTAAAAAGATTTGGGATTTCCTGGAAAATGGCATAAGATGGAAGAGATTAAATTCCTTGGGGAGTACAATGTACGTTTGGGTGGGGAGGGGTTGAAACTGAATTAGGCTGAAGCAGGGTTAATCTGCCTTATTAGTTTGGTTTTATGGTATGACCACTGGAACCAATTAAAATACCTCATACGTGAGACTGAGGAGTAGGCACACAGCACCCTACCAAAGTGTTAAATAACAAAAGTTTTAAGCTTGCTTGTCCATGTCGGTCTGGCTTTCACCTATGTGTTCTGCTCAAGCCACTGCGCACCTCATTACAATGACCTCAGTCTAAATTCAAATTCACTGTCTGCATAACTCTATTGATAGCTATAAGTGAGAATCTATATGCATACGATTACAGTTGCATAGAATCCAGTCTGCACTGGAGCAATGTACAGTTGCGTTTTGTTTTAAACATCTCAAATGCAAGTATTTAATGAAAGAAATTGAGAGAAAGATTTACCCAGATGTAACAATACGAAAAGATAGTTCCCTTCTCACTTCAGGAGCCACTCCTTCCTAACTGAATAAGTGACAAGAAAAAAAGTGTATTTGCAATGTTCAGTATCCTATAACTTCAAACATTAATTCTACGTGTGCTGCAAAGGAAGCAGTGTTTACCCTCAATTCTTTAAACTAGAACTGATCACAAGTAAAAAAAAATGAAATGCTGCACTTTTTATATTAATGTTACCTAAAACTTTGTCATGCAAGGTGTTCACTTAAGCCATTTGTAGACAATGTCCTTAAAAAACATTTTTTTTTTCTGGTTTTACTTACCTCTTGGGTTATCACCAATGATATTGGTTTTGCCATTCCAGTACCAGAGTAGTAATGTTGCATCACGTGATCCTGAGAGAATGTAACAATTTCCTCCAATATAGGACTCAGAACGAGCAAGACAGGTTACAACATCCCAGTGTCCAAATATTACTTGTATCAGTTTACCTAAAACACATAAAAGTGATTTGTTTTAAAAATATGCTTCTATGCTTTTTAAGACAAATTAAATACATCATAAAGTATTCTAGAAATATCTTCTTTATTAAAAAAAGGTTCCAAAAAGAACTACAGTGGAGTGTAGGTTTTTTTTTTCTTGATTTGGTGGAAACTTATTTAAAAGTGCAGTAGTCCATACAGGTCATAAAAAAAATATTTACAGCATTATTTATATACTTTATTCCAAGGCCTCTATTAAAAAATCCAGAAGGAATTTTTTATTCTATATGTTTACATTAACTTTTCAGACAGGAAACGTGACTAGATTCTCTTTTAAGGCAAGTTTAATATAAGTTTACTGATGAAAATAACAGTAAAATTTAAATCTGATGATGCTGTGGGAGAGGAAACACGTAGGCACAGTAGATCTGTGCCAGAACACTCTGTCAGAGGCTGGCTCCTACATGTCACGTGTCCTGCTGATTTCTGGATCTGCCAGTAGCACACATGACCCTATGAAATAAGCACTAAAATCCATCTCCCTGGATCTGCAGAGGCCAGCAACTGCAGAGCTTGTAGAGACAGGACGAAAGATACACTCACTCATTACTTATGCACCTAACTTGGCCTATTCAGGTAACATGGGGCAGGCCAAATTCTGCATCCAAAGACACAAGGAGGTGTCACGTGCGATGCCATTAATGTGCGACCTCAGATTTCTCAGCCCAAATGACCATGCATCCATTTGTGCTTTGGGCTGAATAAAGAATGAGGAGGAACAGAAGGGGAAATGACTGATGGCTTTGGAAGGATCAACAACATGTGCCAAAAAGAAATAGGAAATGCAAAATACTGTACCTGGAATAAAATATTCTGAAAAGTGTTTAACTAGTAACATGACAAGTAGTAACACAAATTGGTGTTGGGACTCAAATTCAACACATCTTAATAAAATATTCTGGTCCATGAATTAAAAATGATTAGTCAATCATATAATATGGCTAGTAGGACATATTTCATAGCCCTCTTCCTACACAGCACAAAGGCATTGTATTCTTATCCAGCTGCTAAATAATGCAAAGAGTAATAAAAGACAAAAATAATGTTATTGGTTCAAAAAGGTAATTGCACTGAAGTGGAGAAAACCAGAAAAACAAAGAAACAAGAGAAAGGTATGAATATCTAAAGAAAAAAAAAGAGAGGAAAGAAAAAGAAAAAAAAAGAATTACTTATGTTAGCACATGAATTAAAATTAGAATAATACAATGCCATTAAAGAGAAATCTATACATCAGATTTAAAATAAAACACTGACAAAACTTATCAGGCAAATATAATCCTCCAGGAGAAACTGAAATGAAGTACCATCAGATGAACCTTTTCTGACTGGATGGGGCAAAATTTCGGAAGGTACACTTACTATGCAGATCTCCGTTGTATTAAAGAGCAGTTCAGGAATCACGTCTTTCACACATCTCTGTGAGCATGTAACTGTTTTATAGCCATCACCTCTGCACACCAGAGCTTTAATTTGTGCCATAGGGTCACCTAACTGTCTCAGATGCTGACCAGTCGACAGATTTAGTCAAAAAAAGTTACTGCACTTCACATCTGGGAGCAGTGAAACATTCACAGACTAAATAACCTCACTTAGGCAATATACAAAACCTTCTTATGAAGCATATGCTCTTCCCTGAAAATTCAAACTGCCAATTACATGGTTTAGATTTGAGATTAATTTCATTACGTGACATTTTCTTCAGCTGTATAGCCATAGGTATTCAACTACCTGAGGTGATTTATACTTTCAGAACACAAGTTTATGCTACAAACATCGCTGAGTTACAGAGATCTCTTCCTTCAATAATATTCTATGTTTACAGTTTCTGTTCTAGAAAGCAAATATTTTTCAAGGCTGTTTGACAGTTGGTCATGTACTTGCACTGCCCTGTTAGGTTTACTTACTGTGCAGCTAAGATTCAATCAGTTCCATTAAAACAAGAAATAAGCTTTTGCTCTTTCATATTAGTGTAAAAAAGAAAAATAAAATAAATCATTAATCTTATATGAGTTAATCAACTTTTTTGTTTCCTTTAATATGAGTTGTCCTCTTTATACAGGAGTATCAAACTTTTCCACATGCACTCAGATATTCCTTTTTGACAGAACAAATTTTCTAGTTAATGCTTTATTTGACAGCTGTGCTACGAATAATTAAAAGAAAAATAAGACTCAAATCTCTGCACTACTGAATCTAAAATGCTGTCTAGAAATCATTCCTACTCCTAGAGGAAGGTTTTATTGGGCTTCTGCCATACTAGCTGCACCGAGAGCCCATGATTTATGTCACAACTATTTCCTGTTAAAAAAACCAAACAAACAAACCCAAAATCTAATAGGAAAAGGTTTCCTTTTTTGTCCAAGTGCTAAAATATAATTGAATCGAACACTTGTGATCACTTGCCATTATGCATTACTGATCACATCATCTTTTTTCCTTGTTGTTCCACCGATTTCAGCATATTTCACTACTATATTCTCATTTTAATTTGAAGCAAAATAAACTACATCTGAAGTCACTTGATTTAAGAGCTAGAGTTGTTCTATTGACAAACAGGAGAGACAGAAGACACAAATCTTCTGTAACTTTTTTGACAACCGTATTTTGGTTTATACCATAATTAGCTATGGTAGTAACGAGATGCCTGGTGTATCTAACTTAACACACAAAGGACATCACTTAATGAGATATTTGTAGTTCAGATCAATAGAGAACAAGGCTACCAAAATAATACAAGTTCTTTCCATAGGTGTAAAGTAAAATAAATCCTTTGACATAAAATAACTAGTTCTGTATTCATATAAATCAAGACTACATAGTGAATATTTATTACTGCTAGCTAACTCTTCTGAAGATGTCCTTTAAATGCACAGTTTTATGTAAATTTATTTTCATCAATGAGAAAATTAAACTACGAAGGGTCTAACAAGATATCTGTATAATTGTAGGCAGTCCATACGAAGTAAATGGAACTTCTCCTTTATACTTAAGGCTTTAAAATCACAAAAATGACAGATATACTAAAATATGCCATGAGTTCCAGTCTTAACAGATTATCATTAAACACCATCCTAGTATTTTAAACATTTTGGTTTGCCAAGTGTGAAAAACACTATTAACTAATATATTTAAGAAATGATGACAAACATATTCCCTAGGGATTAATAACCTCCTGGAAAGCTTGATGGCACACACACATTAACCACACCGGGTCATTAATCCCGAAGAAGTACCTTACAGTGAGGTTGCTATTGCCATTATAAGATAATGAAGGGTAAAAAAATCATACCTATTTTTTTCTGGGGTTCCATGGCTTTTAAATTCCTGTAGCTCTTATATTGAAAGATTTTTTTCTATTTAGCATGACACATGCATGACTTCAATGGTTTGGATACATGCCAGATGACAGACTAATTTAACTGCTGCCCATTATATTGATCAGTTTATGTTATATGAAAGAATTCAGTGGCTCCAAACCAATTTTTCTATTATAGCATAGCTTTCAAAGGCTTTCATGAGTATTCTTTCACCAGATTTCAAGACTTCTGTTCTTATTCTGTGGTGCTTGCCTGTATTTCCTCAAAAAAAAATAAAAATAAAATTCTCTGGTGCTGAAAACCAACCAGAGTTGAATTAAAGTAAGCTCTCAAAGAACAATTAATTCTCCTGGTATGCAAAGCTTCACAAAAACTCATTTACTTGTGGAAACTGCAATGTAAGAACAGGCATGCCTGTCATATAGATTTGAAGTGTGATGCTATGGCTAAACAAGAGCTCGTTGTCTTACAGTTGCCTTTATTTCACACAACTGATAGCATGCAATACACAGTTGCAGTAGGCAGGAAAAGATTTGACAAATATTATTAATAGGGGAATAAATACACACTCCACTTTCTCCCCCCAAGTCCTCATTCTTTCCTTATTTGAAACAGTAGGCTGATGATGAACAGAAAAATTTTTCAGGCTATTCCCATATTTTACAAATACATTACCTGAGTCAGTAGAATAAACTCGGAAACTCTTGTCCCAGAAGCCACAGACCAAAATGTAACGATTATCAGAGGTGATGACAAAACACTGGGAATGTACCTGAATGCTTTGGTCTAAAAGGTCAGTGATTTGCCTTCTGTGCAAACCTGTATTGCTGGCTGAACAGAAAGACACACAAAGCAAGAAATTTTAGCATCTGCATTCACAGAACAAAATCACAT
Source organism: Actenoides hombroni (assembly GCA_024336885.1). Classification (NCBI taxonomy): domain Eukaryota; kingdom Metazoa; phylum Chordata; class Aves; order Coraciiformes; family Alcedinidae; genus Actenoides; species Actenoides hombroni. The sequence goes on from WUAM01000012.1 coordinate 2,201,194, forward strand.
TTTAGAAACTTACGTTCACACCAAAACTATCCCTCACTGCTGTTACACTTGGGTTTTGTGGCAGGGACATTTTCTTTCTACTTTTACTATAAAGTATTCATTACACTTCTGGGAACAATGCTAATTCCTTGTAGCATATATTTGAGAATAGAAGAAATCTCTTCTTTAAGTCAAATGCAGACGACAAATACAAACAAAAGACTGCAGAAAAGAATGAGACATAAAAATGTCATAAGCTTCCTTTCCCCTCTCCTAGTGTAAGAACTTAAAAATTAAGAAACAAATGAAGGGAATGCAATTATAAAACAATACCTATACATATGTGCTATATAGTGCCTCTAATACAACAGACACTGAAATTATGATTTTGAAGGCATACACAGTTGTGTTTCATTGCAAGCACTGCAATTTAAAACAAGAACCATCACAATAAATATAACCACCCTTTCACACTTTTTTGAGCATTGCACAAAAATTAACCAGCTTATCTCCACAATTTCTTTTAGGGTTGAGAGAAAATATTTACCCTACTTTAATCACCTGCTGGTTTCTTTCCCTTAGATAATCTTGCATTGTGTACCCATAGAATGGACAGGAATCAAGTAGTGAATACATCTTTCAGATTATACTGTGTCCTTATTAATTGATGTGTGTGCATATATATATGTGCACACACTCATATATTTATCTATATATGTACATACAAGTCCCTGTAGATATACATAATGAAAATCCTACCCTGTAGGAAGAACTTTTAACGTGCTTTGTTCCCCAAGGAACCCAGCTCTCACTCAGGCATGTAAGTTCTCCTGGGCCTGGGTTTGTCTGCTGGCTGCACAGCTACTTTCATTTTCAGGTGGTACCTCAGACCTGCCTCTGTCCTGCTCTTGTGCTCTTCTTTACTCTTTCTTCTTTTTCTTTCCATTCTCATGGTTTAGCTGTCCCCTAAGCCTTGGGGTAATTCCATTTACTCTGTGTCAAATCCTTTTGCTATATTTAACATGTTGATACTGTCTTAGCCATATGGGTAGCAAATAATATAGCAAGTTATTGCCACTCGATCTGCAGGTAACACGTAACGGGGTCTTGAGTGCTCTTGGGACCACTTAAAGAGTCATAACAACGCGTTACAAACGCACAGTGCAGCGTTCTGTATGGCAAAATAGAGGCAAATAAACTCCTCAACAAACATGCTGATTGACACATCCAGTGTCGATAAGACCTTCAAAATATTTCACCTCAAAAAGAGGTCTAGGATCTACATCCTATCAGACAGTGCTGGTTTACATTTTCCTGTGCAACTGGAAACTGAGGACAGCAGGAAGCCCTCCTTATGACTAAGACAGCAACAAGATTCCTGCTATAACCATAAAAGTGTAATTTTGTGGTCCTCTTAGGTGCCATTTCTAGGTAAATGTGTCTAGCCACAATTAAAAACCTTTAATATTATCTACATAATTACTTACTTGTACCCAGTGATGCTACTTAACAGTGACAAAGAAAGCCTTAAACCTTTTAAACTATGTCCAATGTAATGACAAAGCTGATTTGACATCTGTTGTATGAAGAGAATATGAAACCATTTTTCAGAACTACGAACATTAATTTTTAAAGGTGCTTACACCAAACAAAAGTGTTTTGTAAAGTTAAGACAGAAAATGGAATGATAGTTTTCAAATTATGAAAAATGCATATGAAAGTAAAAAAAAATTAGATGCCGTCCTCATTTCAAGTATTGTGTTATTTAGATGGGAATTGATTTGAAAACCTTTGGAAAAGCATTTTCATTTTATCAGCTCTCTAAAATGGTTCAGCATGCCCACACTGCTCCTGACTGAATGATCGTGAAGCTCACCCAGCAAAACGGCTACACAGCCAAGGTCTGTGTCTACAGACTGATACAGTGAAGTTCCTACTGTGATATGTGTATTAGTTTTGAAATTAATTCTCACTGGCTGACAAGACTTCTCATTCCAACCTATCCAGGCAAGATCAGTTTTGCTCTGATTTTTCCATGGTTTTATCATTGGCCACTTCGCTGCTTTTTCACTTAAGCTACCATGCTGAAATGGGCAATGGAAACCCAGAGCTAAGTATGAAGTCTAACAGACTTGGGGCAGGGTGGGGAATTCTGTTGTTTTTGTTCCCGTGAACTGTCCTACAACTAGGTGGTATTTTGGTGTTAGGTTGTTTTGAGTTGGGTTTTTTTTGTTTGTTTGGGTTTTAAATCACGTTTAAGGTTCCATGTGCCATGCTACAGGCTCCTGCATTCTAGTCTAGGTAGGCACTCCCCAAAGTTGGGTCTGTAATGAAAGAACTGACCAAACTCTAATCATGCTAATAGGAAAATCAACTGTATATAAACTAATAAACATCTATAGTAAAAACTCATTAATTGAATCTATTACACTGAGTCATTAAATAAAAAAGAGAGCCATTCCTCCACCCCTTTTTAATAAAAGAAAAGCATGCACAAATTTAACCAGTGGTGCTGATCAAAAGATGCAATCCTCTTGAAAAATGAATACTAATATCTCAATAGTAGAACGGAGCGGGCAATATATTTCAACTTTGAAACCGCTTTGCAATTACACATTAATCCCCTCAGCCTGAACAGCAGGGCCTATGAAGAAAGGATTGATCTCCCTTAATGATGAAACCCTGGCACCATGGTTTTATTTTTCACAACACGGTGCAGTTAAGAACCCCACTGTTATTATGAAAATTTCCTCAGCAAAGGAGCTCCATCACATTACCAGTGCACCAATTCATCACAACGTGCCTCGCTCCTGCTCATCAACAAGTCTGAGTGATGAAAAGATCCAATATTATCCTGACAGTACTTCATGCACATTCTCAATCACACATTATTACAGCATCCATATTAATTTTCACTGACACGCGTCCTAGGCCTGTTCAAATTAGGCAAACCAACGAGGGGGAGTTGATGAAATACCAGCATAGCCACAGCTCATTGCATTCCAATTTGCATGCAAATGGTTTATCAGGAAAATTCCATTCCCAGCAACCAGCAAGTGAAAAACAACCGTAATCTACACTTCAGGGCCACCATACAGAGCTTAATGAATCGCAAAGAGAGAAGGAAGTGACAGACCTATGAGAGGATCGATTTCCACTGGCAGCTGGTAAGGCTGGTCTTGTACAGCACCTTGATGAGCTGGAATTCAAGAAAGAAGATTTTAAAACTCTGCATCTTTAAATACATGAAGCCACACACATTTTATAAATCAAAGCTACGTTCGTTTTTGTTTAACTATCCAAGATTCTTCTGCATCAATTGAATTAAAAGAAGAATTAAAAAAAAAAAAATTCCAGGTGCTTTCACAGGCTGCTTATTAAACATTTATTTTAGATTAGTGCTGTTCTGAATGTGTGCCACCAGCAGCAGCTCCGGTCCTGAGCCATAAGCTCTAGCAGATGCTTTACTGGCAACCTCTCCTGTCGCAACAAAACAAAATTAAGTGGTAAAGAGCACTGAAAACAAAATGTGACAACCATCTGCTGACTGTAGCAAATACTATTTTCCTCTTTACTTTTTAAAGCACTGCTTTGAACAAGTGAAGCACAAAGGACATTTTTTTTAAAGAAGTCAGTCTATGATGCAGACGGAGAAATCTCATAGCCATCCAGTATTTAAGGATTCAACCATCATCAAAACCCATTTATTTGCAAGTTTGCATATAAGTAAATACATAATTCCAATGACCTACATTTCATCTGGGCACCTGGCATACCAGTGAAATGTTTACCTCCTGAATTTTCCTTCAGTGTTAAAAAAAAAAGCCTTTTTTTTTTTTTCCCCCCTCACAACCTCACTAAAAGCAAGCAAGCAAACTCCCCCCCTTCCTCCCCTCAAAACAGCCCACAACACATTCTTGGAAATGGAACAAAATTACTGGCTGAATACTTAAACCTAGGGGTTTTTTTTCCTACCTACTAGCCATAGCTTACCATAAAAATTAGTATCAATAGAAGGATTTGGTAAGTAATTGGGAAGTCAAAGTTCTGCTGCAATGAAACACTAACACAGAACAAAACGTGAAATCCATGCGACAAAACAGAGACACCCTGTTGGGTACCAGTGCCATGAGATGTCAGCAAAGACACCAAACTCTTGTACGAGAGTAGGAATGACATTTTTAATTACACATTAGTGACAATTGGTCACCTGGCAAATTAACTTTTTTATCATGATGCCTCATTAGTAAAGATAACGTTAAGCCCACAGCAGGAGATATGGAGTAGTACCGGTACCTGCCCAGGTCTGATCCTAGCACATCCCATTTGGTATAAAATTTGAAGGCAACACTAGTGAAGACTTGTCCCAGGAGTCCATACCCAGATATCTTTAGCGTAGCACCCCATAAACAGCCTGCAGCTGATCAGTGTGCTCTCAAAGAGATGTGGTTTTGTTGGGTTTGTTTTTATTGGGTTTTGCTTTTGCTTGGTTGCCTTTTGTTTGTCTGCAACTGTGGGTTTTCTTGAGCCCTTTGTAAAGGCAAGACAAGTTTAAAATGCTTCTGAACAAACAAAAAGGGTGACTCAAAAGCAGGGCTTACTGCTCTTCCTTTCAGGGCTGAGGGAAAAAACAAAATCTGTCAACTTACAACAGTTGATTACTACGCTCAACGATTGGTTGCTTGCTCAGAGATCATCAACCAGCAGACCTAAGAGGAACTCAAAACCGACTCCTACCACCTGAGAACCTCCTCTTTTCCCATGAGTGTTGTATGTCCACAAAGGCTATTTTTTAAAAGCCTTGAATAATATATGCCCAAGGTCACATATCCAAGGTATAAGAGACTATTTCCATCCTCATTTCAAACAAATGTCAAGTTCCCTGTAAATAGTTCTTGCTCACAACTTGTTATCTAGACAAGCCTCCCTTCCCCACCTTCTTTTTAAAGATTTCTCGGGTGGGTAAACTAATACATTGATGTTTCCATTTGTACAGTGGTGAGAGGTAATTTGTAAGAATTAGGAAAAAAGTGTGGGAGTCATCTGGCTTTTTTCAAAATGTAATCAAGGTCCAGGTTTGTTAGTAGGAATTTCAGTAATGTGAGTGTTACTCTGGTGTTACTCTTCCCTTTCTTGAAAAGCCTTTGGCCAGTTTTACTACATAGCACTGCGATAAACTGCCTTTCAAGGCTTGGGCCTGAGACTGTCACAGTCAGGGAAAGGAGGATGAGTGCCTTTAAGAGTAGAGACCATGACAATTGAAAACACCATGAGTATAATCTCAAGTCCAACACAGTTTTAAAGGAAAATTAATTTGATTGGCTGCTGTGCAAATGAATATGTTGTTTTCCTTTCATACTGGCAAATACATAAGCGGCTAATAACTTTGGGATGTTTTAAGTTACAGAAGACACAGACTTGCCATGTTTTTTATTTTCTAATTCTCGCTGAGCGGCTTTAACATCAGAATATGGTGTTCATAATCTACTAGGAAAAGGTGGCAGAAAATATTTCAAGCAAGTTCTACATGCTTTAAAACTTTTCTTTGATATGATTTGGTTCAAGCTTTCGTCTGACTGGAAAACAAACTGAAGAGGAAGAGTGTGACTTCATGATGATCAAACAGTGATATACTGGTTTTCCTTTCTTGCATAGTGCCTGATGGCCCAGAAAGGGATATACTGTTATTACAAACCTTTTGTGTGCTACACATTTTACTACACAGCAGTTCAGACCACCTTTTAAGGAGCGACTGTGTCCACATGTGAAGAGCAGTCTGTGTCAGTGAAGAGGAGATACTCTCACACTTTAGATTTAAACAGTTCTGCAGCAAATTTTGAAAGACTAGACAGTAGAAGTACTGCTTGATGGCAGGGGTTTCTTATGCTACTTACTTGAACTTACTTACCAGGAAGATTGTGCCACTTGTTTACAGCAAATAACCTATTTGCAGTAACTGTGATCACAGCAGGAGTGGCCAGACCAGGCTGGGTGTTGGCTGCTACGTGAGCGACAGGGGAGTTGGATGGGAACTTTAGAACCATGATAACGTCCTGTTGAGCTTGGTCTGTGAACATCAACGGACTCTGCAGGAGGAGATACTGTTGAGTGCACACAACAAGAACCCAAATACACAGGAAAAGAAAACACGGGGAGGAGAAGACAGGACAAGAGAAGGAAGATTGGATTAAAACACACAAGATCCAATAGCAGCTGCAGTGAAAAGCAAACGCAGTATTAGTGGACAGGCTTGTGGAAACAACTATTTTAGGCAGAAAATCCTTCTTGTACACTATTAATTTGAGGGCCTTGTTGAACAGCGGTGCGTGTGTGCGTGTTGTGTTTGTATACAGACTTTGCTACAGATCATAGCAGATTAAACTAATAGTTTCCAATCATCTATCTCTACCAAAAGAATTCTCCTTCATATCTGCAGAGATAGGATGTCAAGGGAAGCAACACCACACTGGGAGGGAACAAAACAAAAGAAAAAAAAAAAAAAGTGAGCATAAGAAATTCCTGCCTCCCAAAGACTGTCTCAAGTTGCATTAAATTGGCAGACTGCAATTCTTTACAAGCCAGATGAGAACATGAAAGCACATTAAAATAAACAGATACACACATACACTAGATATATGTGCTGTATATATTTCTGGTGTACAAAACCAAGATTTATGAATGCAAAGTAGAAGACTTCACTGCAAATGTGTTTCAAAGGACAAACATAATTAAATGCAGTTGTAAAGAATATAAAGTGGACGTGATTACAGATACTGTCCTGCATTGTTTCTAGAAATACTAAAGGGACGGAATGAATCCAGACCCTCATTCTCAACATAGTATTTTTTTATTTCATTTTTTTAATTTAGTAAGTTGAAAAGTTTAATAACTTTTGAACCAAGCTCTCTAACAATACCGCAAACGTTGAAACAAAATATCAAGGATCTTAGATCCGGATATCGAACGTAAGGAGGAAAAGCAAAACTTAATGGATTTGTGATTGTGTGGTGTGCCTGAAAAAGAGAACTCCACTGAGATGCAGAGACACGACCATCCTAGTCACCAGTAGCCATATTGCTCTAGGATTTGTAATTTTCTAATAACTGAATTAGAACACTAACCAAGTGTTCTTGGCTATCTTCCACCTGCAATATTTCATTACATATATGTGTATGCAAGTGCATACATTTAATACATACTTATAAAGAACTAATAAAAAAATTAAATACATTTGCATTTTTATTATCGCTCCTTTTTAAAAAGTTATTAAGAGTACTTAGAAAAACATATTGCTCTATGAATTCCTATTTACAGTCTTTGCATAAAGGTGTAAATAAAAGCAACTAATAAGCTACCCAGACACCCTTCCGAGCAAGTGGCTAAAAGCCAATCAATATTATGAGTTAATCCTCCCTGGATGCTCATTCAATTAAAGGTGTCAGTAATGCCTCATCTGATGCGGCCTCAATTAAATCCAGCTATCTGATGGTTGCAGACACAAGGGGATACGGCAACAGCAGCAAACCCAGACAAATAGGCAGCCTTCGTGCGACTGCTAATTACTACACCTGGTGCATATTATGGGCTGCGCGCTTCCCACGGCACGTGGCGGCATGCAACGCGGCCCTGGCCAGCCGCACGTGCGCGCGCAGCCGACAGCACAACGCCCGGCAAATAAAGTGACGAGAAAGAAGCCGAGATTGGGACAGGAAAAACAGCCCTGCTCTGTTTCAGCTCCAGGAGTACCACTTTTAAAGCCACTCAGTGGAGTGTTATTGTAAAATCATGGATTAATAACCACACAACTTGTCAAAGCGAGTGGAGAACTAAGGGCTTTTTTTTCCCCTGTGTACCTCAGCCCAAAAAATCACGGGAGTTAGAAATAACTAACTTCAGAGAATTTAACTTCTTCCATTCCATACTAAATCCTTACTAATTCAGTGTCAGGAAAAATATTACGATCAAGCCACACTAACTGCTTCCTGGCATCACATTTATTTATATAACAATGGGTCTGACAAACACAAACCAATTTCTCAAGTTGCTCCTCTTCCTGAAAGAAATCCCTCTAAATTAAGAGAAGGGCCTAGTGCGTGGCAGCACGACAGATGGACACATACATGCCATGTAGCTGTATGCTGAGGGCACTTGGGCTCCCCAACATCCCTGGTAACTGGGCTTTTCTGAGAGAGAGAGCCCAGTGGGTTGCACACACCAGTCACTGCAGTGGTCTGCAGCCTCGCGACGCTCTGGGGGAGGTGCAATGGGCCAGCAGATCACAAAACAGCACAATCAACTCTGTCCACCCAGTAGATGAGATCCCAAGGCAGGAGCACGTCTACAGCACAGCTGTCAAAGTGTAGTATTGGCTACAGAAAAGGTGGTGGGGATAGCAGGACAGACGGCCGAGCAAGTCTCATGTACAACACATGACACGTTTGAGAAAGGCTAGTAGCTCAGTTGGACAAGGATGTTTGTGTTTCTTAGACTCCTAGATCATAAAGGTGTGTAAGCTACTTTGGAAACACTTCAGATTTTTGTGTGATTTTTCTAAAACCCTTACACTTGAGATATGTTTTGAATCCAACAACCTTAGTCTGCTGCAGTTAGGACGTAAGTCTTGCAGGACGTACCTGAAAATGTCTTTTTTTTTTGTCAGAGTTCAATGTCCATTCCACTAAGGGAATGTAGCCTTTGACAAACTTGTGAATTAGCAGACCATTTGCTCCACTTGTCAGAGTATCACTTAACATACTTAGTTCTGCATCTGTGACCACACAAATGATATTTCAGACCCAAGAACTGCGCACAACACGATATGGAAAGTAATCAGTAACATAATAATAGTTTGAATAATAAAATTATATTAGACACAAGTAGAGGTAAAAGGGAAAGCATGTTAATACTCACTGCCTGGATTTTATCACCCTGGCTTTACTGCAAAACACATTTAGTCACATTCTTTGCTATGTAAGTTTCAGCTCATGAATTCCCAGTAATCCTGGGTTTAGGGGAAAACCTGTGCCTGGGGGAAAAGACAAGGAAGTTCCACCTCCTAAATCCATGCTTCTTGGGGAATCCGCCAAAGATTAACTAAATTGTCTCTGTGATGACTGGCTCTCACCTGTACAGGTATGGTATTAACAAAATCAACTGATGAAGTGTTCTTAGAATACACCGACAAAAAAAAGGCCTGTACTAGAAATCAATACAATCCTTTCAGCAATAAATAAAATAAATACAATTTATTGATGCAGTTAAGCACTGCATACACTCCCAGTCCTACAAAATCGGAACTCATCCTCTGTTTCTAATAACAGAACCCCACAACCACACAAGAACAAAGCAAAGGGGCTGGTTCTGTATCTTTAAGATAGTGAAGCAAGTGAACAAAAAGGCAGGGCACAAAGAGTTAACGTGGTACTCACCACCTGCATGGCAGAACTTCTTGGAGGATGTGGTTCTATGAGCAGTTGGGAAGGGGTCTGTCCAAAGCTTCGTATTTGAGCTTCAACAGCCTGGAAAAGGCACAGGCAGGTTTGCATGTTAAGAGGTGCTAATTACAGGCAATAGAACCATAACTGTCACCTCAAAATGTCATTCCACACTTCTGGCTTGTTTCATGTTGAAAATCAACCCCGTGTGTTCACTGTGGGGCTAAGTGCTTGGCACTGGTACTAAGAATGAGGTAATCAGTTTAGTACTGTGGATGCTATTTCCATGAGAAACTCTGCAAAACCTCATCCTGCTCAATGATATTAAACAGAAACAAGCTATTATAATCAGAAACTCTCTCTATTGGCTCCATTTCTCCCTTCTAACACTGGCTTATCCTGTTTGTATCATAACTCAGAAACAAAAGTTAATTTTTAACAAGTTTCTGTAGGTATTAAGAGCGTTCTTCTTTCTATTTAAACTTCATTAAGGTCCCTTCCAACCCTGACAATTCTATGATTCATTGCTTAATTTCACAGTGAGAACGACAAGGAAAGCGACACAAAGCTTTTTGCTTGCTTTCGTTTTGATTCAAAGAGAGCAAACAACTTCACAACGCATTGAACTACTGACAGCAAGACTAATACCGACCGCAGCTAAAGGAGAACATGAAGATACAATGCAACAATTGTTTTAGAAAAAACCTTTCTCTGTATCCTCAGCAACATGTTTTAGCACTTTCTTCATAGGGCATGCATGAAAATACCATCTCATGCTTAGTGATTTCTTAAAAATAATGATTCTAAAATGTGTGCACTTACACCTCTTGCCTGGCCATGCCCAACTAGCTTTCCATGTTGCCACCTATTAGCCCATTGGCTTAAAGATCAAATCAAACAGCCAAAATTCAGGGAGTTATTTCTTGCCAGCCAGGCCCCTGCACTATCCACAGAAGCAGGGTGATATTAGAGAAAATCTTCAGTCATTCAGCTGAGATGAAATCTCTTTCTTTGTGAGCTAAACTAAGTAAAAATGATCTCGCATTTGCCACAGGCTAGCAGATGGCACGTGGGCCAACATTTGAGTTGCCCTGTTGCATGGTGCCTTGAGCCACAGTGTCTAGCAATGCCAGGTACCCAAAGTGAGGCATTAGCAAGACCTACTTTCAAAAGAAGTCCTGAAAATCAGGCCCTTCAAAAGAGTGTTGCAAATAGGATGCTTGAATGGTAAAACACAAAACCACTAGCCACTTTTTAGCTCTGAGAACATCACGCTTTTCTCTCTGAGATTTTTTCTTTCTCGTGGTTCAATGTACCTTGAGGCTCCTCACGCTTTTATTTCCTCTTCTATTTTAGCCACCCGTGAAAATTTTGAGACACTTATGCTGATCTTATTCTTACAAACAACTACTTTTAGACAATAATAAAGATTATTACTAGGATACGCAAGGTTTTCCTGTTAAGAGAAATAACAAAAGCAAAAGCAGAATGCACCTGAGGCCTTCAGATCATCAAAAGGAATCATCCTCTGACAGGAAACGTGTCATCCGAAACACTCGACCTCATCACATTTGGCAGGGCCTCTGAAACATCTGAACTCACCAGAGCAGGAGTTGCAATTACTCTGTGGACAGATTCTAACATTCTTTGCCACTCTGGGAAGTACCTTCAGCTTCAAAGAACTGGTGAATAAGCTTATCAAGAAGCTGGCTAAAATCTGACCTACTGACACTGTGATTCAACGAGTACTTTCTGAGGAACAGCAATATCAGATCTGGGAAACACTAAAGCTCAGTAAGGCCGCCAGTGTCCCCTTCCTAGTGATGAGACATGCTACATTAAAATTCAAATCTGGGGGTTTGTGACTCGAGATATCAAGGGAATCACGAGGCCATAGAATTTCGGGTCCCTTAAGACGCGAGGCATTAACAAAGCAACAGCACAGTGGTCAGCAGCACCAGCCTCTCAATAAAGAGCTCTTAGTTTCAAAAAAAATCCAGATTAAAAAGATTTGCCTACATTTACTTGCAGACTGAGTGGAATACTTTCACTAGCAAATGGGAATTCTGCTTTGCATCAAGGATAGAACCAGAACAATACAGAGGAAGCAGAATGCAGACAGTCCTGGATATCAGTTATTCTGTGCTTGTTTAACTCTTCAGGGCAAATCTACAGTCTATAGGATCTACTGTTTATTTTCTATAAAATATAAATCCAATATATTATTCAAAATAAATATTCCTGAAGCACAACTCCCGTGCATTTCGAGTTGGAAATAGAATAGAGAAAATGAGAAAATAATAAGCTTCAGATTTGCTACCATCCTTGTATATTGACTTATGATCAATACAGAAACTTCCATTTCCAAACAGTCCACATTCAGCCTTTAAAGGGAGTCCGAAATTTGTGTTATCCATAAAATCTGGCAGGTCTTTTAATTCCCAATGCTACCTCTACAAACTGTACTCTCTTACATAGAGTCAGTACTAAGAAAGGGAAAATTAAACAGAAGATAGCCACATATTGATGCAGGGTGTTTCATAACAAGAGCCTAAACTGAGGTAGAACAAAACTCAGATGTCATAATTGCTTTAATCAGTGAAATACCAGCAGTCAGAATGCTATTTTCCACAGTCCAGATCTCAGATGAACTCACCACCTTCCAGTAACATAAAAACTGGAAGAGACACAGTTATGATTCCATTGCTTACTCACATACGTGATGCTCATCAGCATCAGTCACTCCTAGACCACACAACAGCAGCACTGCTATTCGTCTCCCACCCACCCTCAGCGCAGAAAAGAATCCCTCTGGGATACTAGAAATAAGTATAAAATATTCTACTCAGCCTGGACGTAGATAGTCACTGCCTGTTTTCACATAGTGTTCTGTCAGAACTGGGGCAAATGCTGACCCATGGGACAGTGATTTTGCCACAGCCTGCCTTCGAGGACCACAAATTCTCCATTTTCAGTCCTGAACAGACAGCTTCTACATCCATGTTTATGATCTGGCACAAACATGTCTTTTGCACTCATTATAGGTTCCACTTGGTCCATCCAAAAAAATATGAGAACCTACATTTCCAGGATTACAAAAGCCCCCTGACACAACCTTTCCCTTTTAGCCAACAGAACTGGGAAAAGCCTACATTCAGATCATGTCCTGCCACGGCTAACAAGGTTTCACAGAACACCAAAACCATACATGAAGGCACAGATCTTGGTATCTGTATGTCCTCTTTACTGACATCTTCAGAGATCCAAAAGATATCTGAAAAACTGTTAGGTAAAGGCAACAACACTTGGACAATTATGTCTAGACACAGTGGCTAGACCTCAGCATAAAAAACTTTTGCATTCCTTCTAATTACCAGGAAAAAAGCACAAAGATTTCTATATTTAGCTTCAACATTTCTTAACTATGACCAAGAGAATGCACTAGCAACCCCACATGATTCCATCCTTTTCCCAGATTGTAGTCAAAGTCAATCCAGATGTCAACTCCATGTTCTGATGATGTCTCAGTCGGAAGGATCATATACAGTAGGATGCAAGATGACCTCCCTCTGTCAGCAGAAACATGTGATGGTGAAGCTAGAATCAACCCCCATTCTCTCCATTTACATAACAATAGAAAGAGAAATACAGGGAATGTTAGCCACCAGATGTCACTCAGACTTTTGTTCAACCTGTCAAAAGAAAATCAGCTAGCAGCAGGGAATCTTCTCCTCAGAGAGATAATTAATATCTCCTTTGAAGAAAACAACTTGCCACTTACCCGTGAATATACAGTAAAATGACCAGAAGTCAAAAAGTTATCTACTCACTTTCTAACAAATAATAGCCCAGCCTGTAACTTTATGTCCTTGGAAACTGTATTACTAGCATTAGTCAGCTTCTCATGGCAGAGGAAGGACATGTGCTCTCCCATTGCTGAATCCCTCTGGAGCATACAGCCATTTAGATGACTGTAGGCAGATATATTTGGGAAAGTTGCACAACCAGCTTCACATATATTAAAGGAACGATGTAACTGGAAAGGAATAACTTTTGCTTGAAAGATATCTTTAGTTCCACAAACTCTGATCTCTGAAAACATGCTGCATACCACCAAGTAAAAGATAATATCATTCAACATTTTGTTTCACTGCTTCTCAAATATCTCAGTAAAATATCCTTTTTCCTGTTAATCCTCTACAAAACCAAAAGCTTGGTAGGGTCAGAATTGTTCCAGATGCTACAAGAAGTAATAAAATGAAACAAGGTACCCAACCTTTTACAGCAATTCACACGGCATGCATCTCAAACCATTCCCTTATATGATACATTTCATATTTCTAATGCTGAATAATTTATGATTGTGAAAGTCAGCAGCTGATTTCCCAAATTAACATTTATCTGGTTATGACAATAACCAATGCCCCAAAACATCTCCTGGATCACCTCCTCTTTTCTTGGGGGGGTGTGAAGGGTAATAGGGAAGTAAATAAAAAAAGGAAGAGTGAAAAACTTGAAAACTTGGCTTAGCTATAATGTAGCTTTTGGCCACTTCTTGGTACGGATATTTTTGGTCTCTGAACTTACCCTCTAATCTAACTGTGAAGAAAGTTAATCCAACAGCATGCAGTACCCACCAAATACGGCTGTAAATTTTTGGGGAAGGAGGGTGATGGGGAGGTTGAACATATGGATGCAGTTAAGGTAAAAACAGATGTTTGTTACTTTTCTTTGCAGCAACACTCAGAAACTAAGTCAAAATTGCTTTTTTTTCCATGTTTATGTCTGAAAGAACTATAAAATTAAATATGAGGGAGGGCGGGTGGAGGGGGAACTGCAGTGAGTGTCACAGAGAAAGAATGAAACGATCTCCAGTTTTGAACTTGAATCCTAAAATGAAGGCCCATGTACTTAAAAGGCAAGACATACACCATTTAACTCTAGATTTAAAGACCCTTAGAGTCTCAGAGTTGCTTTCATCATGCCTGCTCAGACACAAAACACCAAATTGTCCAACGAGTCTAACAGCACAGCACGCCCATGTTAAAATGCACGACAATTTGCTACAAAAAGGCTACTTTCAGTCAACGTGCCTTTGCAGATCTACACCCAAGTACTTCCAGTTACTTCTCAAATCTCTAAGATTTGATTGCCAAACATCTGAAAGCCCAGGTGAAACAGCATCATGCATTGTAATACATATTCCTTCAGTGTACATATTCAGGACGAAATGCTTTGAGTTTGCCCTCCATCTTTCTACCCAGTATTTATGTCCAGAAAATAACAGCCCTTGCAAAAATAATTACTTTGGCTCTCTGCCACTCCTACCTCACTTTTTGATATTCAAAAAGGTTTACACACATGTTCCTCAGTGATTTCTATTGGCTTCAGCAGTATGCAATTATAAGTACTTGCTTTCCCTTTCCTTCCTCCCAGATGTTGCTTTACAGCACCAGCAAACACGGAATATTTGACAGGTTTCTCCTCAGACAGTGAGGCCGAATGGCTTAGCGGCCAACCGACCAGCTCCCTTCCCCACGGGATGGTGATTAAAATCAAATCCTGATAACAAGGGATCAGAAAACCTCTTCTGACCAGATAGTCACTTCCAGTCCTACAGTAAGATTCTTAGTTAAATTCCTCACAGACTACAGAGACACAGATAACACCAGCCAGAGGACAAGCATGAATCATAACCATTAGATAAAATTGCTGCAAACAGGCTAGGGATGAGAGAAGAGAAGCTCTTTGTCGTACCATCTCCCTTTGTTTCCTAACAAACCCTGTTAGATCAAGGTTATGAAAAATGGGCAGAATGCTTTTTTGAAGCAGGCCCTGTATACGCTGGCTGCCTGTACACCTGCCCTGGGGGTACTGCACTACACTTGACCCAGGGAAAAATACAGCGTTCAAATGTTAATGCCATAAATTCACACGCTGCGATCCGCTGTTTTAAAAATAAAACAAACAGCCTAATTTCTTCATGCCACACCAGAAAAATCTTTCTCTTCTTTCAGCTTCACAAATCAACCCTTTTATACTGCATCACTTCAGATTGGTGTTTCCTCACTGCGCTGCTCACTCAATGCACTGGTTTAAAGGAAACTGCCTATGCCAGCTTCGAAACCTAACAAATGGCAGGGGAGAGAAGGTGGCAAGGAGGGAAGAAAGGCTAAAAAAGACAAGCTACTATGAGATCCAGAGTTACACACTGTTCTCTAGGTGTCATTAAACACACCTGAAAAACGTTTGTGATACACCCTCTGCTAACCAAGCGGAGTGTAAGAATTGCCCGTTGCAGCCCACTAATGCAGTTACTACCTCAAGTCGAGTAACACAGGTTATGGCTTCAGAGCTGAAGCGTGGGCAGAAATCCTGTCAACAACCTGCAGAGGGGGACATTATTAGGGTACGCTGGCAAGTGGGTATGAAGTAAAAAGCACAACCCTTGTCTGCTCCGGTGCATTAGGGATACAAGTAATAAACCTGAGCATGCTTCATTACACGAGAAAACAACACAAAAATGTAGAAATGAAAGCCATCAAATAGAAATGATGCATAGGTTTGTGGTTTTCTTCCCTTCTTTCCTTGCAAGAAACACATCTTTTGTACAATTCTGTTTTTCTTTCTTTTTTTTTTTTTTTCTAATTGCAGTTCCTTCTGTCTGCTCAAAATACCATAGGTGTCTGCTCGGAAGTTGGTTACTAGTCTAACCACTTGTTATTTATGAAATGCAAACTGCTAGAGATCCCCAGGGGGTGAGGGGGCTGTTACCCTCCAAAGGGTTGGGTTTTTTTCTCAAAGCTATTTGAGATTCAACGTACAAATAATACTTTCTTCTGTTCGCGTCACAGGAAAGCGTAGAAGGGAGCACAGCGTAGGATACCTTCCACCACGACTTTAGAAACAAAACCACTAACCCAGCTCTTAAACTACATCAAGACATCTTCCGTGAGAATAAAGGAAAATGAAGCCTTTTTGCCAGACAAATCAGTGCGACAATTACATGGCAGTCATTAAAGTAGGACAGGAAGTAATCACAGTTTGTGAGAACACAAATAGATCTCCCTCAGGGCCAGGCAAGTTGCTCCAATCTGAATATATACATTCCAGGCATATTAAAGAGAGGCATAGCCCGGCCTGGCTGCAATCTCCAGCTCATGCAGCTGTCCGTCTACTGCAGCGTAATCCCAGCTGCCAATCTGAAAGAAACCAGTTAGTCAGAGCAGACACAACCAACAGAAACAAATGTCACTCAGTAATGTTCAGAGGCACTGGGTTCATGGATAATTTCAAACAGTATCTCTGTTTGGAGCACTGATGTGCTCATTCAAAACACCTAAATCTTTGGCTACTGGAAAGCAGATAAAAAAACTCGAACTAGAAAAACAGGTCTGGCGGTACTTCAAAGAGACTGACAAAATAAAAAGGGGAAAGAGTCTAAAAATAAAGTTAAGACGAATTTAAAGACCCACAAATAAAACTGGATTCAGTACAAGCGAAAACCTAAGCAGCTCTGGGACTAGTTTTGTAAAATGTAACAGTCTCCGTTTTATTCAAGCACCAAACCCAAGATTACTTAGTGTCTCTCTTCACTATGGCAGCTGAAGATTTCAAGAGAGCAACTCAGTGCTTTTATTTAAAATCAATAAATACCACATAGAATGCAGTGGCATTGCCATATGCAATACCTTGAAACTTCACCAGTTTCTGGCCTTATTCATTCACTCCTCTAAAGAGCTAAATGTAATCTTTAGAACTTGCTACCTTCACAGTCTGCTTGCTACTTGGCAGACTCCAAATTTTCTGATACAAAACTTTTTCCCATGGAAAAAAGCAGTTTGTTCCAATCTGTTAGTATTCCATGGAATTTCTTCACCTTTTATGCCATCTCTATTTATTAGATAAAAAAAACCCCCTCCATTAAAAGAAAACACTTCTCTGTGAAGGAGGTCAATACACTGATGTAAAAATCCAACGTTGAGTGGTCTTAAAACTGTCTTGTGTGATCACCTTTCAGAATCTGTAACAACTGTGATGAAGAAACAAACAACCCCTTTGCTAAGCTAAGAAATACATTTATTTAAACCACATCATAACAACTACCTGCAAGATGAAACCAGCTGTTTTCAAAGCAGAGGTACAACATTATCACAGAATCTTCTACTGCAATCAATGAACTTTTTGTTACCATTTAATAAAATGTAATGTTTAACCGAGACTTGAATTTTAGACACTGCTTGAGGAAAAGCACCTTTGGCACAATCGCACACTTTCTCACTCAAGAAGCAGCTATTGTTCACATATAACTAATAAAATACAGTTTGATAAGTAAATACAACACCACGTCTGCAGACACAGTGGGAGCATTGATGAACTAGAGACTCTAGCCTGCCATGAGCAAATATAATGAAAACACTCCAAACACCAGTTTTTTTAGTTTCCCAATTACAGTGAAAGTCAATAGAGATATTGTTTGGACTGCATAAGGAGCCTGCAAATAATCGAAGCATGCTGATGACACAAAAAAAGAATGAAATTTTTGTAGCCTTTTCACTTCCATGTTTGGTTCAAGGCTAAATGAGTTGCTGTATGATAACGGCAGCTATTATACACCGGTACATCTCACCCTTTCCACACGTGGAAGAGGAAAAAAAAAACTTAACCTCCAGAAATACTTTCTATTCAAAAAAGTTATTTTTGAAGGATTATGAACATCACTTTTTTTCCATCCCTTGTTTACCTTTTGATTACTCTTTCTTATTTAATGCTGGCCAACAAATATGTCAGTTATCTAAGACTGACCAGCCAGGCACGAATGAAAATGTAAAGAGCCCAGGGGGTCTCAAGGCCTCCTGACTCTGTTAGATCCACAAGACAGGTCAAGCAAGAAGAGGTGAGGGAACTGACTGCACTGAAAATTTCTATCCTTTGAATTTCAATCAGGGGCTGAGAAAAAAAGCACTCTGAGCTGAAGAACTAATTTACATGAGTTTTCTCCTTCCAAAAAGCTTTACTACTTCCAGGCAAAGCAGTTGTTTGATTCTTATTGCTTATATATCAGGCATCTCAGTCCTACTTTAATTAACTCTAAGATATCACTCTTTTTCCTGCTGGATAGAAAAGCAGAAGCACCAGATAAAATTAGAACCTGTAAGGGCAAAAGGGAACATCCTGGTCAAAGATGGTTTTGGATTGAAACCTCGCCAGATAGTTTTCTGTTGTCCGTTTCTAAGCGCTGTAGTAAATATGTAAGTTAAGACAAAGGGCAATAAATCCCCATTTGCCACGTCAAACACTGGGCTGAATGGAATCAAAGATATCACAGTAAACACTTGTTTATGCCCATTCTGCCTGTTTACTCCAACACCACAGACAGGTCACAGCGTGAGCAGAGATGTGAGAATTAATAGGTAAATGATATGAACCAGTGGCAGGAATTGGAGCTCCTGTTATTTTAATGCTCCTTTTACCAGAAGAAAATACTCACATCTTCGTGGGAGAGTCCTGAATGCCTGGACAAGCTGATTTCACACAACAGTGACACCTTCCCACCCCCCACAGCCCCCCCCCCAC
>WUAM01000012.1:2241196-2291442 GCA_024336885.1 Actenoides hombroni
TAAAATCAACCACCACTTTTTAAACCTCCACCTTTAAAGTCCCTAAATTTTCTAAACACCCTCCCCCCCCCCCCCCCCCCAGGATGTCAGTAAATTCAAGTGAACATTTTGTAATTAAACATCAAAGTAATGGATGTTTATGTAGCCACTCTGTGCAGGCAGATTTTTTTTTTTTTCAATGAAATAATAGAGTGTGTTCTACCACTTTCTCTTAACATGCAAGCACACATCTGAACATCTGTTTGGAAACAATCTATATTAATATGGAAAATGTTGTAAATTGATTTATAAAATAATGTAAAGTTTTAGATTTAAAAAAAGTCACCTTTTTTTTTTTTTTCCTCTCTCAAAACAAGCTTCTATCATAGCAATACTGAGAGTCTACTCCACAGATCAGGTGACGTGGAAATATACACATGGAAAAATTCCATCTTACTCAGAAGTCTTTAGACAAACTCAGGATTCACCACTTGTCCGAATGCATCAAGTCAGCGAGACAATAGTATGCACTACCCACAACCATTTTGATGTTACAGACGAAAGCACACGGGACGAGTCACCATGAGCTACAGTCAGTATTCCCCTTTTTACAAAAAGTAAAAATCCAGTTAAATTTGCTTGGCATACATGTACACATCTGGAGGAATCCCGAAACACCGCTTACCTGTTCCTGAAAGCACAATTAACAACAACTTTCAGTGACTTTACATAATGGCCTTACCAATGAGATGATAGAATTTGCTAGGTGCATAATTTAATGCCATTCATGCCTTAAATTCTTGTAAATCAGATCCACTGATCCCAATTTTTATTGGAACAACCACTTCCTCCAGTTTCCTCACATGCAGTTAAACACTAAAATGACCAATGCCTTTCCACGGGCAAGAAGGGACTTCAAAAAGGTTTGTCCATTTCTCCATTTCGTTCTTTTGCAACCAACTTGGTCTCTGTAGTGAGCATTTAACTGTGGCAACATCGATGCTATTTTATTGATTAAATATATTCGGAAAATTTCAACCTCCAAATGAGAACAAACGTATCAAATGACCCCACGCCCTAAGTTACAAGGAAGCAAAAACTGGAAATACTGAAGTATTGTAACCCACAGTGTTAATGGAAATCACAGGCAGAGATTCTGCTACCTAAACCCTTTCTCAAAATGCAAGGCATTTCCATAAAGCACCTGCTCACCGTTTTTTTTTCTTTTAAACATCACAACGAAATAGTCACTTTGAAAATTACCAGAATTAACCATACAAATCTGAGATGGATACTGTAACCATCAGAATCACTAATGCAGCTATTCCAAAAAGTCTTACTGGATGCTTTTTTTAGTAAATTCGTTTTAGCTTGAGCAAGTTCCCCTCTTGTTATTTACATAATATATGATACAGTGTAAAATCTAACATGTCAATACCTCCTTTAAAATGTACTTTCATAAAATCCCTAGCCATGTAAGCACAGGAACTTCCCATGTAACACAGTAAACACTGTAGAAGGCTTTACATATTTACATCACGTGCGCACTGCACATACACTAAACAAGCCATTTAGGTTTCTTTTTCACAAAAATAAACCAGGCCACATTATAAAGATTTAGCAGAGCACTACAGAAAATAAGGGAAATGTGCTATGATTTACTAGCCAATTAAATGCATAATTACTGATTTATCCTTCAAATTACGTATGAAAAGACCTATTGTTGTGCACCGAAATGAAATTTGTAGTGTATGATTATTGGAAACACTAAAAAACTTTCAGAGAAAATGTTCAGCTTAGCATGTACGTACACACCCCCAGATAGAGAGGAAGATAATAAAAACTTTTTACTTGCAGAACCAAAGCATATACAGGTGAAAAATCATGACTATTAAGACATGATGACAGTTAAAACTGTATGGCTTCATATTTGACATAACTATATCTGTTTGTGCCCCAAACCTGAAAGTTAAGATGTTGATAAAATATTTTCCTGGGCATTGGAAGACTAGACATACGAAAATGTAAAAGATTTTGTAAAATCATTTTGTGTTTTGGTTTTGTTGGTTTGGTTGTTTTTTTTCCATTTGCTGTTGTTGTGGGGTTTTTTAAAGTATTGCAATTATCTTATTGGTCCCAAGCAGAGGATATATGTAAGAATTCAGTATCATACTCAATGTACAAAAGGAAAAATAAAGGTGTTTGCAGAAAAGAAATTCCATAAAAGCCTGGGACTCAGATTTGGACAGAAATTTCAGCAGCTGCCTCGTGTTGCAGTGTTTGTTTTCCAGCCATTTCATTGACACTGATGATAACATTACAATGTAATGTTTAGTATTTAATTTTGCATGAAACTTGTGTGGGCCACTGAAAGCACACTGCAAAAAGCCTTCAAATGGGGCAAAGACTAGAAACTTGCTGAATTACCAGGAACAGAAAGCAAGGGTGGCTGCCTAACCATGTAAATCCAGCAAAACATGGTATAACCTCTGTCAGATACAAATCCTGTCTGAACAAGAACTGCAATCTCAGGAGCCGGGAAGAGGGAGGAAGACCTTCATTCCTTCATTAAGTTTTCATGAGGAAACCAAGAGGAAGAAGGGCAGGGGCTACACTTGGCAGCTCCTAAAACTCACAATTCATTCTTTCCAGTTATGCAAGAATTAAGAGTTGAAAATCATTATCAAAAAATTTGGACCTCTAAATATGGTGTAATGTTTATTTCTCTAGGAAGATCTGATGCTTCAGAGTTCACATTTTCAACATTTTAACCACTGAATTAATAAACGATAAAAGCTTAGACTCCTGCAAAGTAACAATTTCAAGAGCAACAGCTTAAGGTAGAGCACAGACGATAGCAAAACTGAAACGGAGAAAGCCTGGTTTATTGGAAACCAAAAATGGAAAAACCTCAAAGAAAAAGTTTACTGGAAACGACAGGTAAAAAAGGGATTGTAGACTAACTTGACTATATAACCTAAAGATCCTTCTACATAAACCAGTGGGGGGTTCACATTATATTGAGTGAGACGTATACTAACCAACATTTTCAAAGGCCTAACAGCTGCTGGACCACTCAAGGGAAACAAACTGTTTAATACACCTAGTAAAAAGCACGTAATTAATAGAAGTATGAAAACAAGCAACTAAGTTTATATTAAGCCTTACATTAATCTCAGCACACACAAGGCTATTAAATAGAAATATTACCAATAGTTCAAATTCAAAAATTTGCTTCTGTTACAAAGGACTTCATTAATTTCCTACATATGGCAAACCTCCCCTTTTTTAATATCCAAGTCCCAAAGACTTCCCCTTTAGAAGATTCGTGAAGTTTGGACTTTGGCAAAACAAAATCAAACCCATGCCATACAGCTGTCTTTTTCCAGCTGTACAAAGTAACTCCACATCCCTCTGATGAGACACATCATAATGACTGATACACATAAGGAAGAAGAAACTGGAAGGATACTTAAATATACTTAACTGTGAGAAACTGAAGTATAATTCACACACCAACAAAAATATCCATAATATCCATCATATAAGTAAAAAAACAACAACAAAGAAAAAAACAAACACAACAAAGGAAGATTGGAGTACTGGTACAAATCCATTTGTAAAACTCCTGTTGTTAGTTTAAAGCTTGTGTGCTGAGTTCAGCTTATGTAGGAACTGTAAGGGCTTAAAATACTGAATTCAGGTTTGTTTTCTTAAGTCTGTACATTAAGCAAATAAGCCTTAGGTGCTAAGTTCACCTGTTTGTCCATTCCTCCCTTAGTAACATGGACATCTCTGGTTTATTTCAAGCAGATTTGAAAGACTGGTAAAAAGTCCCAAAGATAATTCCATCTGTACAGCTTTTCAGAAAGTCCATCGTCAGAGATGGGCAAGAGGGGGAAACAGTTACTCCCAACAAGGGAAAGCCAGGAAGTACATATCCTTCATATCCATTTGGTTCTAGCTGGTGAGGCAGTACATGGACTCTGGCCAGGTCACTGGCAGCCACCAAAAGCAGTGGTGCAGTGTCAGAAGGAATTCTGGGGAGAAGCTGAAGTTGCTGCTAAGGGGTGAAGGGTGAGAAGCAAAGGCCACACATGTAGGAAACCAGGTTACAGCAATCCCTCTGCTCACTGGGCAACTGGGTGCTTTCTCCAGGTAAGTGCTTTAAAGGTGAACTTCCCTAACAAATGAGATGTTAACTCAAAAAGAAGCTGTTGTAACAATGATTTCCAATTCCATTTTGAGTCTGTCTCCAAGTACAAGTTAACTCTGGACATCTTCAGAACACACACTCAGCAGGAGGAGGCCCTTTGAAACTTACTTATAAAAATACATATATACCTGTTTCTTTAGTAGTTATTTTTAAGTACTTAATCATACAAAATAGTTTTTAGTGTCTTTTTAAATGTACTTTACACAGATGTTGATTATTCTGACTTATAAAAAAAGAATGTAAGTTACATTCAACCCAAAAAATTACATGCAAGTGTTAATCCTAGAGTTAGCAAAATACACTGATGTATTTTATAGCTTACTGTGTATTACAGCTTTCACCTTCCTGACTAGCTACAGAAACTGAAAATGTGCAATTTTTTTAATTACTTAAGAAGAATATAGCCACAGACGCTAAAATAATAGACTTTTAAAACCCACGATGAATCAAGGATTTTAGTAGGTAAAACTAAACTACAGAAAAATCTTTACAAGTTCCTTCAAACACTGAGCAGAAATCAGCTTTGTGTAGTCTCATGGCCCACATGTGTCACTTCAAATTCCACGTCCAGATTTTGGAGAGAACGTGCATGTTTTAAGGCCTCCTACAGTATGCTAGGAAGCTACTGTTCCTATGTATCCTTAATACAAACCAGTCCCTGAAACAGTAACTGAATATAAATTAAAAATTTTGTCACTGATTTTATTTCACTCTGGAATCTCCATTATTGAGAACAACGGGGTAAAAAAGCAGAAATGCACTACACATTCTTACATCGCTTTGTGAATTTTGGCATCTGTCGGTGTCATATAAAACACATTAAAAAAGCAGCACTACCAGTTTTAGCACAAATATTTAAAGCAGCTCAGTATAAACTTTATGTCCAAATAAAGTCTACTAATATCCAGCAAGCAGCGGTGCAGCTGCATTAGCTCATGTAATGTTTCACACATGGAAACCAAGATGCAAGATTACCTCATTTATGGTAACACTCATAAACTACACAGTACACAGTAAACATGTCTACCCAGCAAATTAAAATATCACTGCACTATGCAGCAGCTGAAGCTATCCAGAACCTGTTTATAATCCAATAGAAACAGAAATTTGTCTTCAGTTCTAGAAATAGGGGGGAGGGGGAGAATCAAAGTCTAAGTAAAATAAACTGCGCTGCAAGTGTCACTTGCCCCAAGACTTCCTGCTTCCCACAAAAGACATGCACCCATTCTGGAGATCAAAGGTCATAGCTTTACAATAGAATACATTGTAAATAGGTTTAAAATAATTGAATACAACTGCAAACCAAGGACTCATTTATAGCTTGCTGGGGAAAAAAAATAGAGCTGTTTTAAGTCATTCCAGTATATGAACTGAAACCTGCATTATAAAACTGCATCTGCTTCAAAACTACCAGATCACCACCTGCATACCAGTTGGATTTGGTCATTCCACAGCCATCTAAATAATGAAATGCCTTAGAGTAAATTACATGCCACCACTGTTTTGATTATCCTCTGCAATGTCTGGAGGAGCACTAAAAATGGCCATACCTGCTGCCAGGAGGCTAGGCGCTCAGGACCCGAATCTATCTCCTTCCTGGAGAAGCAACAACCTACTCTTGCCGCAACAGCGAGCAGCTGCAACAGCGAGCAGCCACAACAGCGAGCAGCCACACGAGCACTGTGAATATTCACTAATCACACCGAGTTTACTTCTTACACAGCTGTCTAGTGACTCCGGGCCTGGGATGGTGACCTAACTCTAACTAGGGGGTGGTTGTGGCGGGGAGAGATGGCACAACACTCTCTTCCATCCCGATAGCTTGCAAGATCCGGGTAGACGTGCTTCAAACAAGTCAGCATTTAGCGTGTGCCCCAGAGCTGCTGTCAGTGTGTCATGTATGGAACTACAAACCTGAAGTTGGGGATGTACTTACTAGACATTTATATCTACCTGCTCTTTTGCTTTTGTAAAAAAAAAAAAAAAAATAGAAAAAAATTTACCAATCTCAACCTTTGCTAAAGGAATAAAGCTATCAAATGTAGATGTAACCACATACTCCTCTCCAACCTGATGAACTCATTTTTATTTAGTAATGGAAAATGGAAAAGGCCTCAGTTCTGGGCTGAAACGACTCAAAAACTGTTTGGAAAATGAACATTACCAACGCATACATTGCAGTTAATTATAGCTATCTTTGCAGACCAGACTCATTGACAATTTACAATCAGCACTATTTTTCAATGAACCAAAGCTACGTCATACAGCTCCACATTCAATATCAACAAATAAAACCTTTGGCATTAACAATGGTTACTAAGAGCTCCTATAGCTCTTCACATGTCCAAAACCCTGCACAGGTCTTAGTGGGATATTCCTGTGAAAACAAACTATCACCTCAAAGTTATGTTTACTAAAGTTTATCTGGCATGCAATCTGTCCCGTATTAGTAAAGCTCAAATACCTTCCTTCAGGGTATAATAAATACAGAGGTTTGCTGGGATTTGTTAATATATTTGCTATCTCATCAGGATTAAAGGCAGGAAATAATTCCGTGATATTTACTTCTCTCTGTTGTTAACCTCAGTTACCTCTATTAGACTAGCAATCATACCACTACAAACCCGTAATCGCTAGTCACAGAGCCACAGCAAAAAGACACTTCATCACGAGACTGAATTGATGCTGGTTTTAACAATGACACATGAACAATTAACTGCTGCCACCTCCTTAAATCTGTGGGTTTCACCCTGTGGTTTGCAGAGCCCTTTGGTCTATGGACTACTTTTCTAACAGACCACAAAGGGTAATTAAGGAAAGTCTTGGCTTACTGTCAGCCACCTTAAAATTGCTATACAAGAAAATGAACCTTCCATGGAAAATTTTATGGCAGCCCAGAAAAAAAACACTTCAGAAAGTCACTGCTATAGAACTTTTCTTATGCAGCACAAACAGACCTTGGAATTTTTACAATAGTTTTGACCTCTCAAGTGCTGCAGGTGAAGAGCTCTCCCAACAAAACTGAAAGTCTGAAATGATCAGGAATTCCAGGGGAATGTGATTTCTAGTGGAACGTTCACCTTTGTAGGTAGGGTCTGGCAGATTCATTATCTTTTTTTCACCTCCCCTGTTCTGGCAGCGTTTGTGGCTGTTAATAAAATACTTCTATGCTATAAAATACATTTCGTCCACAAAAACATGTAACTGACAGCGTAAGTTTCAGAGTACCCTCTTTTGCCCTGTTGCACATTACTTATTCTGAGTGATAAATTCCAGATTTTTCTTGGAAAATTCAAAATCCTTTACACAGACTGCTACAAAACAACCGTTCACTCTCACCTAAAAGGAATTTCTGGTCTCTCTGGACATTTCTTGAGAACATGTAACCAGTTCTTTCCCACCCTTTTCCATCAAAACAAAACAACCTCACATACTCTGTAAGAAAAAGCAAATTAAATCTGCCATATTTACATGTTTTCTTGCATATCTAACCCACTACAGATGAAAGGTAAGTATACTGAGTACTTTAATTTCAGAGCAAGACACAAGAAATGTCGTATCTAAGAGAAAACATGACTTTAAAGTCCTCAGAAATATAACATCTTTCTCAATTTTTTGGCAATGCACTTTGCACATTGGCCTTCACAGCAATTCTCCCTTTCCCTATCATTTCATGGAATGCTAAATCATCATACTAGACATAGATCAAGAAATCGGCATCTTCACGTAACCAAAAAATAAATAAGATTGAAAATCCACAGTCCATTTATTTGTGTCATGGAAAGACTGATCCATGTAAGAGCCCCTCAGTCTTTTGCACATTAGGAACCCATAAAACAACAGAAAAGAGCTTCATGTCTCCTTTTCCACACAGAGAGAGGTTACATTATTTTTCAAGATACTTAAAAAAGACTTCTGTGTTAAACAACTTTTCCCAGAAAGCTGGATTTCACCCCTGCTATAGGACTGCCACCTAAATCTAAGTGAACTATACCAACCTTTTTACAAGTACTCGTTAGTCAATCTGTATTTTGGGGTATACTTACGCTGATACAAAGGTTTCACAAACTGTAATTAGTTCCATGATTATTTTCACCATATTTTATGGTCAAAGTAAGATTTGTTGAGGTTTCAGCTGACTTAAGCGGTTTCTGCCCTGTCACACTATTTCTAGCCACTTATTTTTGACACCCCGCTACACAAACACAACTATTTGTTGGCTGAAGAGCAAAGCAAATGAAAACTGAGCCAAATTAAAAACAGTATTTTGTCTTTTCTTTCAGAATTCACAGAATGCTTAACACTCTGAAAAATGTCAACTCCTAATATTTTAAAAATAGACATTTGCAATTAGTAGGGATGATAGATCATCTTTAGCCTCCTCTGTACTTAAAAATAATACAATTTTCTTACCACATGAAGGTCATGTAATAATGAGCTTATTAATGTTTGCAGACAATTCAGATACTACAGAGTGAATATTAAAGAAAAGCCCATGTAGCACGCTGTTTTCAGAATAGGGTTCAAACAGCATGCAATAAATAGGGTTTGAAGCTATATAAATGTAACAGTATGGAGAAAACAACCAAAATAAACCAAAACAGTGAATAACTTATTACATGAGTCCTGTTCACGTTGTAGACTGAATACAGCCAGGAGAGAAACAACAGCATGTGATCCTTAGGTTAGCAGCTACGTGTTAAGACAGAAGCTAAAGCAAACTGTATCCATGGGATACAGACATTGTTTCGGTTTTGTTTTTCAAGTATTTTAAGTCCATGAACTTAGTCCATAAACTATACAAAGAGAGAAAAAAGGACCACTTTAGTTGTATCACTTAGTATATGAGCATGTCTCTACGCAGCCTGCAGCTGATTTCTAAACTCATTAAAAACCACAAAGTAGGTGTTGTAGAATCGTGGTTCTGAAAGAATTCATGGCCAAAATACACTTTCTTAATGTTCTCCTATTGCTGGCTTTGTGGAAAGGCCCTTCAGCTACCAAAGCAAACAACTGAATGATGTGAATTCAGACATGTAATGACTGTAAGGTCAGCACATGACCGCTAAGCATTCATGACCCCAAATTAAGAGGTATTAGCCTCTGCCTACTAATCCTTGGGTCACAAATGTACCGCCTGCACCAAGAACATTAAAAATTCCTGAAATTTGCTTACACCCCACTGCTTGAAAGATAGAAAGCTAACATGCATGAAGTGATCAGATAAGAGAAAGGAGCAATTCTGTTTTCAAAATCATATGAAAAATGCCATGTCTTTCAGTCACCTTTCCTGTTAATCATGCCCACTATGAATTCGTACGAAAGTATTATAGCAATACAACCATCTCCTGGAAAAAAAAAACCAACAAAATTTTAAGTTCACAGATCCTAACGGCTCAAATCCCAAATATAATTTTAAAGGACAATGAAAAAACAGGCTACATGCATCTTAGTAGTAAATGCATTCAGAAGGTATTACTAGTATAATCACACTACATGGGATGTGCAAATTAAGTTCTACATTTTGGCAGGGTGGCTTTAGTTTTTCAACTGTGTAAGATGATAAGTTTTAGTATTTTCACATCATGTGAGAGTACAACAGTCATTCTGTCAGTAAGATTACATAAAGGTTTTTACTGAAAATAAAATCCCAGCTTTTTATGATGTTATGACACATTTTATGTCTGAATTTTACTTGTTAAAATTAATAGCAGCATTTACATTTCCCACACTTACTTGTTACAAAAATTACACATCTTTAATAAGAAAATACTTCAGCAATGAGCCCTTTGCAGAGACCAAGAAGTTGTGTTAACCTTCTTAGCTGACACCAGATCTCACTACAAACTCCATACCTAATATACGAACCTAAAATTTTGAGAAGATACCAAATAGACTTCATTTTAGGTTCCTGAATTAAAATCTCTGGGTAATCATTGAAGACTTTAAAGCTATCTTCATTTATCGATCCCTCCCATATTCCCATCATTTTTGTATTTACAGATAGTAACACAAAGAGCCCCAGAACAACTGAACAGATCTGGTCGCTCTGTTGATTCCTCGGTGTAGTTTCTCATCAGTTTCTTGTGAAATTCTCTGCTTCTTTGCCTGTATCAAAGCTTTCTGTCACTAAGCTCCTAGTTCACTATTCATGTGCCACCACCTTCTCTGGCCTCTTTGTGCAAAGTGATCCCAAGACTTGAAAACCCTGATACGTAGTATTGCAATGCAGTTCATAACTGGCCACTGGCAAACAAATTCTGGACACTACTTTAGTTTTTTCCTTACTCTCTCACTTCTCCTAACATCCTCATGATGCCTTTTGATAAACGGAACAGGAAAAAGGGGCATCTTTCAGTTGAAGAAGTGTGATTAAGAAAGAAGCATCCATCTCTAAGAAAGCCCATAGCTCACTTCTGGGAATACCACTGGAATACATTCCTTGTCTTTGTCCTACATTGGGACTTACTCTTGTTAGGAGAGTGAGAAAACTGACATATAACAGAGATGGCCATCTGGCAGACCACGGCGAGACCCAGCTTGCCAGGAGTTTTTAGCTGCTCAGCTAGCATGACTGCCCATCACCAGCTCAAACAAACTGAGGATAACCTTTATATGCGCTGCAGCACAAAAGTGTATCCATCAATTCAAAATCAGCAGAATTTACAGTATTGGATAGAAAATTGAGCTAACGTGACTATGTTGGTCTAGCCAGGGATAAAACTGACCTGAGTACATGGAATTTACTCATTGCTGGTGCACAGCCTGGCTTGGGGCAGTCCTTCTACATATCCACAATCTCAAAGTGGTAGCTAAACCAACACAAGTCAGCACGGTACTTACACCTTAGACACGAGGGTCTATAAATGGGTCATGAACAGGTTTAGATGACATGTTTCATGGGAGGCATCTCAAGCAAAGTTTTCCATTAATGGTCACCTACAGTTCCAACAATAAAATAGGAACTTCTCACTGTATTTGGGAGAGAAAATTCCAAACCAGAGAGAATTAATCTGAGTATTTCTCTCTTCTAAACTTATTCTAAACCATTAAAACATACAGAGCAAAACTGCAACTGGGATAGGGTTCAACAAACATGTGTAAAGCCAGAGAAGAACACAATCTGCTACAGATCTGAGAATGCTCAGATCTGTCCACGCTAGCAGTAAAAGCAGGCTTCAAAAAGCTCTGGGTGTGAGCTAACTTTGTATGAAGCTTTGGAATGGATTTTAATCATAGCTTAATTCTGCTGTGTACACAGCCCAAGGGTGCATATGCTTGCATCGGTCTGAAGGAAGGATGCTGACAGTGCAGACACCCAAGTCCACTGCGGTATGGCTAGTTCATGTGCTTTTAGTATCTTAAAGAAAGGTTTAATAAATTAACTGACTATAAATAAAATAGCCCTATCAGAATATGCAGCAAAATTTAATTCTTAGTTTATTTATGTTAGTTTAGGCAAAACATACTAAAGCCCTACTATTAAAAAAGTTATTCTGTGATTTATTATGAAAGCAGAGAACACTCCAGCAACTCTTGGAGCATGCTCTCACCATCTTCCATTCCTAATCCTCATCACAAAGTTCTTATTCTGCCTCAGAAAGCAGATGGCAAGAGATAATGTCAGTAACAATTAGGAGGCTTCACTGCCCTTAGGGACTCTTCTGCTGTATACTTGTAATACTTTTTTTCAGAGATTTTTAAACCCAGGATACTTTGCACTATTTAACGTAGGGATACCGTTTGGAACATCCTCAAAATAATTACAGTAGTCCTGGCTTGTTGTGCTTTTTTTCCCCCATTAAACAGTGGAGAACAATGTATTTTTTATTAAACAAAAATAAAGGCATTATAAATGAAACATCAACATTACTTTCATTCTACACACTGCAAAACAAAACCCACTTGAGTTTCCTAATATTTTTAATCAACTTCCTCTAAAGTGCTTGCCTGCTGTTGAACCTTTCATGTTTTTATGAGCCCGGTTCAACTCTCACTTACAACTAACTTGGATCAGATCCAAAATTTCTTCTTAAACTGTGGCTTAGAGAAATCCTACCCGTTTGGCAAAGGACAAACACAAAGAACCTCGCAAGAGTATATATTATGCCACTTTATGCAGAATTTTGTCTGCTTATGACTTATATGAATGTCCATTACATTTAAGCTATTATTAGTATCTTCATTCTGGTTTTACAAGCTGTTGCTTTTTATTAACAACATTAGTCTAACTAAATAAAATCCAAAGAGAAATAAAACTTTAGAATGAAAAGAAAAAAAAAAAAGAAGCTGAGGGATAGATAGATTTCATACAGTTAATATGTTGGAGATTAGTTTTGAAAATTTAATATTTAAGACTGAGAAAAGAAAATAACTTCCAGAAATAAATAAGGCAGGCTAGCTTGGTTCTAGAGCCTTCTCTGAGTTACCTAAACTGTATCCTTCCAGAAATATCATCCAATATCCTCCTCCAAAGCAGCTGCATTAATGGAAGATATACCTGGCCTCTGTTGCTCGTTCAAGTTCCCCTCCACCAGAAATTACTATGCCTCAGTCTACCATCAACACTAACACATGAGGACTCCCATACATATTCCAGTCAAACTGAACCAAGCTGGACAGCTAAAGCATTTTCAATCAGTTAAAGTAACCTGGAAAAAGGGTGAAGTGAACACAAGCATGAGAAAGTCTATTGCTGGTGTTTTACTAACGGTCCTCTCTACTTCATGCTTCAAAAGCAGAATGATGATATTCCTTTAAATTACAGAGTACATGGTATTTGTGACTATTAGAGAACAAAATAAGGACATTAAAACTGGTCTTTTATTTGACATGGTTACATAGCTGACTGTATACCTCACAAATTTTACTAATGCAGTTCAATAGATGAGCAGGTAAGTACTTAAAGGGGTACCTTGCAGCATGTGCAGTCTTTTAACAAATCAAGATGGAGAGTAAAAATTACAACCCAAGAGATTTGGGGTTGCTAGAATTGCTTCAAAAAGAGATAATGGAAAAGGAATTCACAATCCTTGATTATTTAAGGGTGGACCAACCATCTGACCAAAGGAACCAACTGCCCAGTACATTTATTACTTGGGTGAGCATGACCTTGATTATCAAAAGGCTGCATTTGTTTTGCTAAATCCATTCTCCCGTTTGACTGATGGGCTATAGTTTGGCCTCTCCTTAAACCAAAAGGGCTACACCTGAACTTCCAACGAAAGGGTAACAACTGGCAGATGTGAGGGAACATCTAGCAGGAGGTTGATGCTGAGCAGATGGGCTGGGGTGCAGCAACCTCTTCTATCAGCTTCCACCCACTGCTTTTGCAAAAGCGCATAATCCCGCCGCTACGCTTCCTCCAGCAGCAGCACGATATTCCCTGCAGACTCCAGCTCCGAGCAGAAACACAGATAACTAGAGCTTGTCTAGCTCTCCGAGGCCACGCCGCAGCTGTGGTTTAACCAGACACTGACTGGGACAGAGAAAAGAGTTCAAGAAGTTTCCACTCTGCAGCGTTTGTACTCGCGCTGCACTGTGCTGTTATTTATTTGTGCCAGTGCCACCACTGCTAGGGCAATATTGTAAACCAGGTCACTAAAATAATACCCTAGGTTCGAAACATGGCTTTCTAATATCATTTCAGTCATCCAGTTTAGGCACAACCTCACAAACATTTGTTCCCGTGCAGAGACACAGATGGGGAAACGTGGGGAGGGATATGAAGAAGAGAAGGGGGCCTGACCTTAGCTACAGCCCTGCAACTCCCCCTTGTTTTGGAAACTTGCCTTAAGATTTTCCTTTCTATAAAGCCAGAATATCTGTTGTACAGTCCTAAGGCATCATTAGGTTGACGTTGGCAAGAAAAAAGATACTTTTATTTACTAGAGCGAGAAGAGGTAGGGTACTGTTTCTCTCATGAAACTCTCATCTATTCCTCTATAGCTTGTCTTAACCACTGAAAGGAAGATCTTTTATTTCATACGACACGTTTTATACTGCCTAACAAACTAGCTATCTTTTTATTTGTACAAATGCCTACAGCCCCTTTCTGATTCCCGTCTTTACTCTTAATATTCCCATATCTAATTACACACTCTGCAAAATATTACTTTCTAGCAAATTTTAATTTTTCATGTCATGAACAACCTTTCCATCCTTATGTTATGAAGTAGAGAATGTCATTTCCTGATGCATCTTCTCAGTACTTTTCATTATGCTTTTATGATGCTCTTTCTTATTCACCTCTCTTCTAGGATGAGGAAACTCTTTCCTCATAGGAGAGTTTTTCTACCTCCGTATCACTGTCAGCAGCTTTCTCTGTACCCCAGATGGTTTTAGCAACATTACTGTTCCTCATCCCAGGCTTTCAAAAAGTGGAGTCTTGCCAGGGAAAAGCACTGAAAGCAAAGCCTCAGCTGACTCTTTTCTGTCTCCTTCGATGCAGGGCACAGATGGCCCTGTTTCCTCAGCCCCTCCCTTACTTCAGCTGAAGACCACAAATTCTCAGTTTATTTCTCCACAGCTCCACATATGCAAATGATATCAAAATCTCACTTTCTTTTCCAGCACTTAAGATGGAAACTTCTCTACATTCTGACTATATTACAAATACTTTATTTAGAACAAACTATCCATCAAATACAAATTTAGCAGCATATTTTTACATATGATCTATAAATAAACTTTAGACAACACCATATCCTACTGGGTCTCCCACCAGTACATGCTGGTGAGAGACAGTCCTGACCAGCATTAGCTCACCTTACGGGAGGAACAAGTGGCAATCTTTCTCTGCAAAGCAACTTCCACTCACACACTCTAATTCTTAATAAATTGAGTACGACACTGCCATCTATTTCAAACTTTCCTCCCACCCCTTACCTCTACTGAGCTTGTGAAGCAATTTTTCCACGTTAATCAAAATTCTTACTACATTTTCAACGGTCTCCCTCAGAACGCTGTTGACAGGGAGTGCCCAGGCACAGCATTCGGAGAACAGACAAGCAGAAGACAGACAGATTTAGTGAACACCTGTTAAATGGGGCAATGGCTCCAGCACAATTGTTTCCCACTTCATTTCACACAGTAATAACTTTAATGTCCTCCACAGACTCGCTTTCAAACACCAGCTCTACAACATCAAACAACAAAAGAGCTGAAAGCAAATTTAATTGTCTAGATTGCTCCCAATCAGCTTTTTTGGATAAAAGCAAATTTTCCTACCTTAGTTTTCTTTTTTTTTTTTTTTTTTTACACTGTATATGCTCAAACTGCCCTATAATTTGGCTTTTTATAATCTTACCCAACTGTGCATCATGTTTCAATATTTCTCATGGCTATAAGAAATTCTCTTACCCTATTAGAAAATCTGCATCTCTCATTACTGCCGTGAATGTCCACAGTCATAGGTTAGTCTTTTGTTTCCTTTTGACTCTTCTACATCCATCCTGGCTTTTTTTTACTACTTCATATTTTTTCATTTTCTCATTAAAAGTATTTGTACTTTTTAGTTTTTCTCCTGTTCACCTTGTTTAGTCTCAGACTTCACTAAGATAGATGCATTACATATAACTGTGTAGTGTCATAATGATTAGCAAGTAATTTAAACTATATTTAGAATGTGGTGCGTGTTTTTCTGTGGGTTTTGGGTTTTTTTAATATGAATTATACTAGAATTATTTAATACATAAAATTTTTTAATTATGAAGATCTGCAGATTTTGATGCCAGCTTCTTTATTTTTTTCCACAATAGCAAAAACAAGCAGACTACCCATGAAATCATATTTCATGATTCTATTAAGCTTTTTTTATTCAGAAAGACTGGCATCTATCAGAGACCTTTCAGAAATTATTGAAATGCAAGCATATGTGGACTTCTTTTTTTTCCCCCCTTTTTATTTTACTCTGATTATAGGCTTGAAGTCCAGACTTTGGCTGTAATTTCAATAAAGCAAGTTCTATGCAGAGTTCACCAACAAGGTGTAATGAAGCTATTATTATGGAAAGAAAAGATTTTACAAGCTCTGCTTTCCCTTCCTATTTACATATCCAGATTGGCTATAACTGAGATCAATGCTTTTGGCTAACAACACATTACCTATGTTGCTGTTTTCATTTAAAAGGAAGGAAAAAAAACCAACCCAGTTTCTTTACATCATCATATTTGCTTTTTACTTTGTCCTACAAATGCATCTCTCCAATGTACTCCATCATATATTTTATCCAAACCCCACCTTCCAATATTAGCATATTTTGATGTGTTATGAAACCAAAAGTGAATGCTTTCAGCATTCCTAAGTTCTATTCAAAAGCATGGCTCGAGTTCACTTTTCATTACCTCCCTCATTCTTGAATATATTTGACTTTCTTCGTATATTACTCTCTTTTACAAATTAAATCAACAAAAAGTCTTACCTGAAAATTAGTAAAACTGATATTCCAACAGAATTGGATTTAAATAAACGTGAATTTATGGCTGTATGTCTTAGATGGCACTTCAATAAAAATAAGTTATTCTTATATACACAGAGTGTGTGCAAGTCAGTCGTACATACAGAAAAATTAGTTTACTTTTGTTTATTCCCAGACTTTCAGAATCTTTTCTAATAGGCCATAGATCATTTCCCCTAGAAATATTTCTTCTCTACTTTTCAAAAATGTCTTATATTGAAAGATCCTTTTATTTTTCCCCTAGAATACCCACAGATTAGGTTCTCAGTTACACTGAATTCACCAAAGTGTGGTTATGCTGGCATTACTAAGGTTATTCTAGACTTACCTTCATATAAGATCTGAATAAGGAGCTTAAAAATAAGTAATGAAGGCCTGATTCTCCTCCCTGCCTATGCTTACAATCCAACCTGTACATGATATCATTAAATCAAAAGACTGCTTACAATTATCCAGTATTTTTTGATTCTAGCCTGCACATGTGTGTCAAAGATAACAAAGGTTCTAACTTTTAGGAAGTAAGTCTAACAGTGCAAAAAATCCTGCAGTGACACACACAGATGATGAAATTGTTGCACATGGGGCTGAGGCAGTAGGAGATGAGTGTAAGTGGTACAGTGACACAACTACACCAATACATCACTTACCTCGGGTGGAAAACAAACAGGTTTAAGCCAGTGCTGGTATTCTACATGGACAAATCGAAAGGGAAAATCAGACAGAGAATCGCTAACTCTGCACACAGCAGTCATGGAAGCACTTTTGGAGGAAAGAAGGAATCCTGCAGATTAAATTTACACACTGTCCTGCATTTCTTCAACTGTTTAAGAGGCTTTCTGTGCTCCTCTGCCTGTTAAGTACACATATGGTGCAGCCCCTGTGCTTTCCAGGACTGCCTTGCTTTCATAGATGAGGAAAAAAATTGTGTTAAATAATATCAAATGTTTAAATACATGCAGTCCAATATGCCATCAACCTGGACCTTTCACATCCAACTTCACAGAAGAATAATATTCCTGACAACTTTCTTGATTAGACTGTTAAGTTTCTTAGACTTCTATGAATGGAAATGTTTATTTGGTGTGATACGAGCAACCTCACCTTCTGCACAAGCCTTTTTCCATAGTCACAGCTTGAAAGCAAAACCAAATGAATGCAGCACAGTGTTTTAAGATGCATTGTCAATAGTCATGTTTAAACAGATATCTGTTTTAAATGTATTGCACACCCATGTGGCATAGAAATATGAATATTTGCTGGTAAAAGCAAAGTTACCAATTACTTTGCAACCTACTTTTTTCCTCTTATAAATTTATGAAAGTTATCTTTTCTAAAAATTGAAATGCTTGTAGAGTGGATAGATACCCTCCTTTCAGAGGATATTGTATAAATCTCCTATTGTATGTAGATTAAAATTTCCAAAGAAAAGCCACAAGACATCACCAAACATCATAACTACAAATGGAAGTAACAGTTCAATAAAGTAGAGTTTGAAACAACTGGTATCAAAATCCTTCTTCACCATGATCCATTGCCTCTCTAGGGGATGAACAGATATGTACCGGGCCAACAGAACCACCCAGAAGAGCTTGAGTTGAGTGAAGAGTTCACAGAGCTATGGTTTGCCTTCTGTGTTCTACACACCAATTCTGTACACATTTCAGATCAGCTCAGATTGCCAGAAGCATCTTAATCACACACCCCACGCAGACCAGTCTGCATTCTAGCTTTTTAAGACTACATCCAGTCCTGCTTAAACAAGAATTTCAAAGTAGGTGCTGCACAAGTAACACCTGATGTTGCTCATTATCCCCGTTTTCATTTCAGCCCTTCTCCTGCTCACTAATGTTTTTAACTTATTTAACAAGCTATTACCAAAAAAACCTATGATTAATAATCTAGCAATCTGTAACTCATCTGCACTTGCAGCCTCAGCTGATACAGTTCATATCCACGTGACTTTCCACTGCACTTTCTTCAACACAGCTGCAGAACTAGGAAAAATTACCATGAAGAGACTTTTCAAGATAATATGAAAAATCCAGTGCATTCCAAGTGATGGGCACTGCCTTAACTGCAGCTTCAGTATCTTTCTTTGACTAACAGCAGTAGTTTTAATAGACTGAAAGTAGCATAATGTTCTTGAAACCAACTTTAAGGTTTTTTCATCCATTCACTTTCCATAGATATGAGAGAGTGAAGACTCATAAAAAACGCAGTTTTGAGTATTGTCATGTTAGTTTGCAGGGTATGTTGCTTTTTCAGTGTTTTCTGGTGCGAGGTGGAGTAGCTTGTGTTAAAAAGTAACGCACCACATCGACCGATAATGATCCTCTAATTCTCACTGTGGATCTTTCTTACCAACTGGTGGTTCTTAACACTAATTCATTTTGCTTCACTAAAATCTGTATTAGGGTGAACAGCTGGTATGCCCTTCCTTTCCACTTTACTCATCATGCCAGGATAAATTTTGTGCATAGTACCTTCCTGTATTTAAGTATTTCATTTGTTTCAGCAACCTTCCTAGCTTACAATCACTATGTTTTCAATTATTTGGAAATTGGATTTCAAAACTCTCAATCCTGCACAGTAATCTCATCACTTCTCTAATTTGTCTTGCATTTTCCCCAGCACTGAATCAAACGGATAAATCATTAATCACGAAAGGCCCAACTCTGCAATAAAGCACTAAAATACTTCAATTGAGATATATTGTGGAAAGCTGCCTTGACAGACCTCAGCAACTTTATTATCATTGAAACAATCTAATTTGCAAAAAGCTGAGGCTCATCAAAGCTGTGCAAAATCTACTTATTATCAGTTGATTAATAGTTTTAGATTAATTCTTACCTATTCAGGCATCCAACCTTCAGTGAGAGGATAAAATAGATTACTTTACTATTCAGAACAAACAGAAATGCCTTACTGGGATTTTTAGCTATTCCTAACTATCAGTGGGAAGTATGAAACTTTTCCTTAGGTTGCACCTGGTCTTAGTGAATGTCTGCTTTGACATGCTTTATCGAGCAAGAAAGGCATTTAAAATTTCTATCAGCTTTAATGGGGTAATTAGCACTATCTAAGTTTAAAAGAATATGCCTATTTCAGTGTCTGACAAGTACTGGTGTAGCTTTTGTTTAAGATTTCTATACCCAAACCAACATCTGAACATCTATCTCTTTATACTCTTCCTTTCCCAGTTTACTTCCCATTTCTTTTCCCTATAGGTCTCTCAGAAGCATGGGAGAACCAAAAAATTACTGCATATTTTCTTTTTATTAGAGATCTGGCCAAGTAAACATTCTGCCCTTTGCTCATATACTAATGTTCTGAAGATATCATAACTTTGAAATAATAAAGTCAGGATGCACTAGTAGGTTGCATTTGGGTGGGTTGGTTTTTTTTTCTGTTTTGTTGTGGGGAGTAATCATAATTTTATCTCATTTAAATCTCTGTAGGGTTTTAACTTTTATTAAGCAAGTACTCTAGTTCCTATTACACACAGATACATATATAAAATGGTAGAATTATACAACAATATAACTATTTCTAACTGCATCTGTGTAAAATGAAAAACATTTTCAGGTATCTTAGTAGTTGCTCAATGGCACTAAATATAATACACAGCTTTAGAGATATATAAAAAGGCTTCAGAATGGTAAAAACACAGTCCCTTTTCCATCCAACTGTAGGCTGTCTCAGAAAAAATATGCTACCCTCCACTGATTTGTGCTATTATACAATATTGTGCTATCACAAACTAATACGAAGTACCAACTATATGCAGAAGCAATATGTGCATTTTATACTTCTTTGTATTGCCTGGAATGACATCCTGATGCTATCATTTAGCTGCTCGTGACATTCCATCAATCAAAACCCAGTTTTAATTATACACCGTTCTGCTTTTTCTCTCAGAGCAAAACCAGAGGATATCCAACAATCTATTTCAATTAGAATACATACTTGATAGAATTAAAAATAGGTTAGGAATCACTTTTAAATCAGCTATCAGCCTGTCAATTAATGTTCTGAACCCCTGCTACTGACCCAGTACTGTACAAGCTGTTATTATGCACTGTCCCACATATCATCTGTTCCCCGGGCTGGTCTGTTCCAGAAAGACAGACAGCTGCAACAGTATATCCCTGTTCAACCTGAGGACCATCTGACTTTAATTGTAGCACACAGCTTGATGTGGGTCTGGTTATGAGAAGCCAAAGTATCACACTGTAATAATCTGGAAAAGCAGAAACCTGCCAACACAAGGCTGCAAACAGGGGCTTGGGCTGGCTGGCTGACGGGCTGCAGGAAATATGATTAATGAGCGAGGTATAATGATATCAGGAACCCGATTAGCACCACAAAAAGGTCACAGATCAAAGCAGTATGCATTTCATAAGCTCCAATCACTGTAGAAGATCTGTGAACTTAAAGAGGTAAACTGAAATGCAAAGGAAGAAAAAAATACCTATGTGTGATAGCTTACAAAATGAGCACTTAAAATACTATAATCACTACTTTGTCTGAACCAGGAAGCAGTAAGGAAATATGAATGGAATGAATCAGCCCATGCCATGTAGGAACAGGCTTTTTTGGATACTATCTGTGAGGAATTGAGTTTTAAGCATTCTTCCTAAACACACCTATTCTACTCCAAAATAAACGAATGCTGATTTGATGCTGGTGGTACCCAATCCACCAAGTATTAACAGGAAAAAGCAATTTGATATTTGCAGGCAATTTTCTCAGTTTTATTCCACTGCAAAAGCAGCGGATTACAGAGGGCATCATCCATACCAGCACTAACAGGGCCACCACCACCACCACCACAAGGTTAATTATGCCACACAGAAGCAGTTAATGCAATTCATTGGCACAGAGGTTTCAATTTAATGTTGCCAAACTGAACAAAACTTGAATTACAGCAACAGTATCAGAGACCTACAGTGTCACCAAAAGGGACGATGTCTGACACAATTTAATGTACCATCACTTGGGCAATTATTTCTCACTTTGATAATTAACTTCAGCCTTAAAAAAAAATAACATGTATATTCTGTCCAATTATGTGATGCTTGAAAGTTGCTTATTCCTGTAAAAGTTCTTGTTTTTTAAAAACTAATTTATGGCAACTTCTGCACATTCTTTCAGTATACCATTTGACAAGCAGAAGCACAAGTTCTACATTCAAAGCAGAAGCTACAAAGCCAAGCAAATTAGTAGCAAAGTTTTTTTGATTAAAATAGTTTCAAAACTCACAATCACTAATGAATAATAACTTGGGGGAAAAAAAAGTGTATAAGAAGGAAACTTCACTTATATTTAGGTAATACATACGATATTTCAGTTTCATAAGAAATGTGGAGTGAAATGAAGGAAATGACAAAGTAATTTTCATCTTCATCATTCAAATACACAAAAGTTAACATACTGCTGTTTTCAGATTACTTTTTCTTGAAATGAACGATTTGGACCCCCATTCTAGTGTTCTCAACTGCTTTTTTTCAGGACTTAAGAAAATAAAGATGCACATACAAAGAAAGAAAATACATCTGGAACATAGAACGAGATCATTACTCTCTAAGAAAGGACTTTAAAGGGATTTTACATTTTGTGCCCCTGAGTTCAACAGTACTAACGGAAAAGCAGTTGCTTCCTGCTGATGAAGCACTTCGTCCCGAGAACACAGCACAAGTGAGAGATACCAAAGAGAACTGCAAGAAAGGTAGACACCACTAGCAAAGGCTTTGGGAAATGATGGAAGAGTGAGGGAAGGGTAGGTCAGAGCATACAGAGAGGTGAGGGTGAGAGAAAGCTGGTCCCAGGCCTAAAAACTCAGACACTTGGTTTAGTGGTGCCCTGGCAGTGCTGGGTTAACAGTTGGACTTGGTGTTCCTAAAGGTCTCTTCCAACCAGAACGATTCTGTGATTCCGTACCTTGTCACCACTAAAAAGCACAGTGTAAAGCATTCAGGTAACTTTTAAATCACAGATTTATTCTAATGTGACTGTTCTGCAATTTTATGAACCCAGGGTCTGATGTTCTCCCAACAACAGAACTTTTTCAATTCCCATTTTCTAACTTAGGAATATCAGGATATTATCAAGTTTAAGCCTGGTATCTGAAGAGTCTGAGAGTTTCCATGCCTTAACTCAGTATTTCCCAGTTAGCCAACTACCACCTGAAAACTGCAGCAACATTTTTCAAGACTTGTTAAAAAAAATATTCTCTGATTTATTTATTTTAGAGTGCCACTGCTGCAGAATCCTTTCATTTTAAGAAGAACCTAATGTATCAACAGCTTTGAGAATGTGCTGAAACACCAACAGGGATACTGCAACAGCTATTCTGTAGTTCATTACACTGCCCAGAGGGCACAGTGAAGAGAGGCAGTGTTAACAACAGGATTTTCCAAAACAGGGAAGAGAACAGTAGTACAGGTTTGGGAAACGAAGCAGGCAAAAGACAATTTGGTTTTATTTTTGTTGTAAAAAGTGCTTTGAAAAATATCAGTTTAATGGAAGAAGTTGCAGAAGATTTAAAATGCCTCTTTCCTGAGGCATTCATCTTTGGAGTTAAATGAATAGTAAAATTAAGAAAAAACAACCCAAACCAAACAACTAAAATTATGTTTAAGTAGAGTGACAAATATTTCTATGTTTAAACAAGCTTTTTCAAGTCTTCTGTAAAGTGATGCCTGTATTAGCTCTTTAGAACCCCAGGAGCTGACATACAAATGGGACAAGATGTCCTGCGTATTTCAACGACACTCAAACCTTTCTGAGCAAAGCTAAAGAATGAACAATATTAAATGTGGCTTTTCTTCCTAAACTTGTAAGTCTAACATTTCTTCAGATAATTTCAGCCATAGTCCTACAGAAATTGTAAATAGCTATATATTGCAAGCAAAGATCCACACTATTTCAGAAGAATCTTGCAGACAAATGTTACTTGATGGACAATAGAAGATCTTACCAGTCTGTTTATGCGAACAAATTCTTCTGGGGTTTTGGCCCATGGTGGAAGTTCAACATCAGACACCACTGTTCCATCATCCATCACTCCCAGATTGTAATTGTTGCTGTTGACAAATATCTCTGGGAGGTAATAGAATTCAGGAATCAATTCCTGTATATAAATGAAAAACAATGCAATGTTATAATTTCTGTCAGAGGATGCACTTCATCATGTTAAAACAAAATTATTATTAGAAATATTTGATTAAATTATTAGGCAAAGAGAATTTACAAAATCCTCCCGCAGACATACCCCTTCTCCCTAGAAAGGGGAAATTCTCTCTTACAGCTTTTAAAAGCTTCAACCTTTAGATATGGTAAATCCTTATCATGCTTTTAACATGACAAAGAACTAAGACACAACAGACTATAAACCAGAAAAGTCAGAACATTGGTTTTGGTTGCATAATATGCACAGAGAAAGGTATGAAACTAAAGTAATGAATGTCACATGCTACAAATTAATATTTAGTGGAAAGCAACAACCACCAAGGGTGTTGAGAAGTTGGGAAAAACGGCTTCTTTCATATTTTAACACAATCCAAATGTTTAAGTCCT
This sequence comes from Actenoides hombroni, assembly GCA_024336885.1. Taxonomy (NCBI): domain Eukaryota; kingdom Metazoa; phylum Chordata; class Aves; order Coraciiformes; family Alcedinidae; genus Actenoides; species Actenoides hombroni. The sequence goes on from WUAM01000012.1 coordinate 2,265,427, forward strand.
AATGCACCAATGACAGTCTATAGTTTGGGTGAAAGTAGTGCTGTACATATTAATTACACTGGTGTAAAACTCATTTGTGTTCTTATTCTCTCTAACATAAAGACTAAGAACTTAATGTTTAGGCTATTATCTAATACTGGTCAATGCCCAGAAATAATTTTTTTTTGTAAATTCTAAAATACCTGGAGTTATACCACACGTTCAGAAAAAAACCCCCACAGTCAAAGCTGAATGAAGCTAATATTTTCCTTTCGTGGAAAGGTCATTAACCTAATGATGTGTTCAGTCCATAATTACAGGGAAGAATCAAGCATAAGTTCACACACACAAGAAGAAAAAAAAAAGGAAGGGATTTCACATGGTTACAAGGCCTGTGTATGTGCTAAATTCCTTGTAAGGATCATTACTGCTACAAGTGTGCTCTACCAGCCTGTGCTGAACAGGACATTTGTAAGTTGTCATTATTTTGTAAAATATGCACTAGGATGTACATGAAGTGATTAGAACCTTTTACAAATGTCTGCAAAGTCCTGTCATAACGCTTAATAGAACAATCCTATTAAGATGTAATATATATATTTCTGCCCTTAATATATTCTAAAGGTGCTTTCTTTTGGTGGAACTTGATGTTGAGACTGAAGTACACCCAATAAACCCGGCAATTTGATGGATTTAGAAAAATTGAGCCACTAAATTAGAGAATTTACTTCCTTTGTAAAGAAAGGATCAATACATGTAATTGCTTCAGGAAGTGTATTTCATAGCAAATGACTGGTGTAAAATTGGTCTTCCATACAGCAAGTGCAAACTGCGTGCCACTTAAGTAGGAAAAAAATAATCAGGCTGCCCCCCGGCTTTGTCTACAGAGGGTGTAGTATGTAGCTATGTCAGAGGCTCGGTAGATCAGATGTGAAACCCAGCCCTGACATGGGTCAATGGATCAGTGGTGTCCCAGATAGCCCCTCAGGGCCAGCTATGGCATGAGCAGCTTTCCAAATGGCTGAGTGCAACAGGGAGGTCATCAGATTGTGGACAAGGTCAGTCTGAAGTAGCCAGGGCAAAGACAGGAAAGATCAAGCAGGAATTAAGCTATTATCACCTCCATCCTTGTGTGAAACACTGCTTGGCTTTGAATTGTACATCTTTTTGTTTACAGTCACCTTAATTAACTAGGCAGGGTGAAAACAAGCTTCTGTACCAAATGCTTGACAAGTACTTGATAAAAAGAGATTTGAAACTATTTAATTGGATAAGTGAAGGAAGAAGAATGCAGTAAGGATAAACGTTTGTAAAAAAGAAAGTACTCTGAAGTACACTGAAGTTTCTGCAGTTTTTATCATCACAGAAACTAACAAAGGAAAAGCAGAGACACTGGACTATTAATTCTATAGCCACATGCACCACAAATAAGAAACCATACCATGATTCCGAATACTTAAGCCATAAGCTCATTACATATGTTACTGATGGTTTTATTTTATAAATATATATATATGTACAGCTATTAGTTCCTTTCAAGATCAGAAAACGTTTGGCTTTCTAGAACACACATTGTTTTCATTAGATTACGCAGAAACAGTATGCTGCTTGGAAACTTAACAATTATCAGTGACTTCTCTTAGTTTGGCCGTTCGAAACTTGTAATGAAAAGTTATTTCATAACTCCAGAAAGGAGTTTTCAGAAAGTTCACTGTCACCATAATGATACATTTTTTTACAAAAGGAGTTTCTTTATTATCTGATTTTCCTGCCTGTGACCATGTGTTAGTACTCACACATGGGAAAAGGGAGTGCAAAGGGATGCACTGAGCCATTCTAATTGAGTGGCATTTAGCACCCATTCTCAGTGGCTTTATAGGGGTGAAAATGCCAACAGTAGTTAAAGGCAAACAGTTTTTCCTAAAACCAGTGCATAAATCTGATAATAAAATACTTGGTTTTTTGTCAAGTTTACAAATATTATTCATGTATTTGGTAACTGCAGCCCCTGCCAAATCCTTCTCAAGTCTGCTTGTGGAGTCTTCTCCCTTCTTCCTAAACTATTCACATCACATGCTAGACTGACACTAAGACAGCAGATGCTGATTCACGTGTGTGACTCCATTAATAATGTAACTTTCTGGACACCTGAGAGTGTTAAAAGGCTTAATTAATGCACTTTTTGCTTGTTTTTGAGGGAAGGGAGGAAGGACTGACTTGTGGTTTCACACAAATACCACCTGAAGATGCAGGACCAGACAGGAGGGACCGGACTGAAGGACCATTTAGTATCCCTGGGACAAAGACTTGAAGGCTAACATGGGGCAAATACAGTCTTCCATGGATATTATGTCACCTTCTTACAGTTAAATAGTTTTGAACTAATCTGTGCTTCTGATTTTTAACGTCATTAACCATGAAACTGTAGTTTGGTCTGCACAGGTTTTTCCTTTGGTTATTCTAGAACTGCTTCCTAACAGTTCCAGTAGATGGTTCTATCACCCACTCTGTGAGAAACAGTAAATATTAATTCCTCATTCACTCTTCTACATGCTCTTCTGGATACTACAGCCCTATAGAACCCCATTCTTCCTCTGTGGTTTCTTTTTGTAAGCTAAAGGGTTCTAATCAATTTAGATGGGTTACCTTTGGAGGTCTTCCCTTCTGACTAACCCTTTTGGTTGCCTTCATACTTTCTCTAATTTGACCAAATCCCTCTTGAAATTTTACACACTCGGCACATGTACAGAAACAGTCAAATTGTCCCACGTTTCCATTCTTCGTGTGATTTCACGGAAAAACAAAAACATCTGTGTGTTTTGTTGAAGTTCCTGCTTCAGCACAATGGTGTTGAAAATTAGTTTCAGAAATTCCTCTGTTGGAATTCACCAGTTCTATAGGGTAGGGACAGACATCCCTATAAGAAGCATGAGTTCACTCCTGCCATGTTTCCTATTTCACTACAACTGATGAAGGGGCTCATGCTGAATGTCAGCATGAATCTAACCCACAGTATTTACACTGGTATTTAAAAAGAAAAAGAAATTAAAAATAAAATAAAAAAAAAAATTGCCATATCAGGATTCTTATTAAAAAGCTTATATAATTCTGCATATAATGAAAAAATATCCTGCCAAAATTTTGCCCTTTACCACATGGAAATGATTCCTAAGAAAAGTTCACTAAAAAGATTGTTTTACAAACAAGTAGTATCAGGAGAATGTCAGTTTAACACTGGTAATTTATTGCCATGTTTGCCACCACACATTAAAAAAAAAATAAATCTATACAAGATACTTTGTTTCTTTAATGTAACGAAATGTTACTTTATTTTCTTCTGTTTAGAAAATAATAGACAGGTGCATTTTGAAGCACAGTTACAATCTGCAAAACTGTCTAGAAACAGTGACACAGATTCCCTAACCATATTAAAACATTTATAAGATACCAGATTTTCAAACTAAATTATTTGACAATCACATTAAGCAATATTAAGCCTATATATAACCTGTCAAACAGAATAATAAAAATGCATATTAGAAGGCTAGGGTTTTATTCATATTGCCACACTGTATTTCCTCTGTTAGGGGACTTAAAATACATAGTAATATATTAAACTAATTCAAATTTCATGTTTTCATCACACTTCAAGGTAATAATTTTCATGACTGTGGGAAAGTATAATTTCTAAGTACCCATGAGTTTCCCTATGTGCTGGTTTTGGCTGGGGTAGAGTTAATTTTCTTCAGAGTAACTGGTATGGGGCTGTGTTTGGGATTTGTGCTGGAAACAGTGCTGATAATTCAGGGATGTTTTTGTTATTGCTGAGCAGGGCTCACGCAGAGCCAAGGCCTTTCCTGCTCCTCACACCATCCCACCAGCGAGTGGGCTGGGGGTGCAGAAGAAGCTGAGAGGGAACACAGCTGGGACAGCTGTCCCCAACTGCCCAAAGGGATATCCCAGACCAGATGACATCACACTCAGTAAATAAAAGTAGGGAAGAAGGAGGAAGAGGGATACATTCAGAATTACAACATTTCTCTTCCCAAGTCCCCGTTAGGAGTGGCGGAGCCCGGCTTTCCTGGAGATGGCCAAACACCTGCCTGCCATGGCAAGTGGGGAAAGGATTCCTCGTTCCGCTTTGCTTGTGCGTGTGGATTTGCTTTTCTTACTGAACTGTCTTTCTCTCAACCCACGAGTTTTCTCACTTTTACTCTTCTGATTCTCTCCCTCGTCCCACCGGGGGGGAGTGGGTGAGCAGCTGTGCGGTGCTTAGTTGCCAGCTGGGGTTAAACCACGACACCTTCCATCTGCTGTATGCGTGTGTTATTTCACGCAGAACTAAGAAACTGCCTCAAGACATCGCCTGAAATTCTCCCAACTTGTAAGGGAAGTATTTCAGCAGGTTTTCGTTAAAACTGAATTAATGGACAAATTAATTCTGGTGTCCTGTTAAAGGTGTAAGAGATTGTATTTCAAATGTTTCCCAGTTTTAAAAAATATATTGAAATCTTCAGCAATTTACAATTAAGAAAATAAAATTATAAAATTCCAGATGTTTAGTTAGTATATTAGTGACTTATGATAATTGCATTAGCAGTTGATTTATTATTGATCAATAAGTAGGTTTTATTAAGTCAATATCTTACTGCATAAAAAAGTGCATCTTTAAGGCACTTTAACTCCTGACAGTCAATACGTGGACTATATATACACAAGACTATTTTAGATTTTACTGAGCATAAAAGTATGCAATGGTATTTATTGACCATATTTATACACTATGTAATATGTAGTTCACATTAATCTGATGATGAGAAGGACTGTATTGAATCATAAAAAGATCTGGATAAAAGCTTCAAAGGTGACCTTGTCTCCCTTGCCATTCATGGACAATTATAATCACAGTCAACTACTGAAAGATGTTTCTCTGCCTTGTTCTTTTAACATTTTCAATGATCAGGATCCTATGAATTTCTAGTGTTCATCTGTTCAGGCCACTAGAATGTCTTCCTACCATGCAGTCTGCTTTTGCTGCAGCTGGAGCCCATTTCTTGTCCTATTCAGACTGAACACAAGGAGCAGTTGCCCCCTTTTTACCACTCTCAACACACAGGAGCAGCTTTTACCTCAGGGACAGCAAGATCCATTCCCCCCAGCACCTTCTGACCACTATTCCCCTCTCACACGAAGCAGGCACGCCAGCTCCAAGGTTGGCAGGGTGTCATGCTGGAACAGGGAGCATACAGCAGAATTCATCTCAATGTAAGAAAGAAATTCTTTACAGCGAGAATCATTCTTCACTGGAACAATCTCCCCAGGGATTTGGTAGAGTCCCCACCACTGGAGGTTTTCAAGATGGGACTGGACAAGGTGCTAGATAATCCAGGCTCCCTTTCCCACGAAAAGTTGGACCAGATGATCTTTCAAGGTCCCTTCAGTCTGGGCTGTTTGATGATTCCATGGAATGAAGTGCTCTGTGTCTGCCAGCCAAAATCCCCAGCAGGGTAAAGGCATTACAACTGCCACTGCCAAAGCACTTTCTTTTTCTGTCCTTGTTACTCTTTTCTCCAAAGCAAACAACTAAAACCTTCAACTTTATATCACTGGTCTCATTTTCTAGACCTCTGGTCATTCTCCTTTGGACTTCAGCAGATTTGTCCATAACTTACTTGACGTTTATTATTTCAACAGCTACACAAAAAGTTTGGAGCAGATATTAAAATATTTGTTTAATTTTCAATACAATTATGGCTGGTCATAAAAGAAATAGATGACAGATATTTGATGGAATTTTCTGATCCATACACCCAGATATTTACTTTTTTAACTACTGCAATTCCCACAGATTACCATATACGGACCTGACTGAATTTAGAATTATTTTTTTTACACAGAGAAATATTTTCCTGTTACAGATCTTGGCCCAATTTTAAAGAAAAAACAAATCTTTAATGAAAACTAAAGATCTGCATCCTAAATATGTTAAAAGTTTTGCTATACCAGGCACACAAATTATGGTTACAAATCTGAATTACTACTTACCTGCTTCTGAATTTTATTAGTCATTGCTCTTGGACATCTTTGACCTTGCTACTAATATGACATGAAATTTCTCTTATACAAAGGTAATGTTGCCATTCTGGCAGCAACTTTATTCCCTGTAACTCTTGAAACTCCTGTCTATTAGATGGAGAAGTATAAAACAATGCAAAGCATATGTAGAAAAGCTTATCAGGTTACAGGGTGTCTTAGGCATGCCCGTGTTAAGCAGCCTGTTTCAATAAGCCTGAGTGGCCATTTTGCAAGGGCAATTTTTTTTTTTTTTACTATAGATTTTAAAGAAAGTAATGAAATATGTCATCCTCCAGTTTCTGAATGTTCTAGCAGCTTGGAACTCTAGTTTCTTCTCTAGTACCAAGGTTTAAACATACTGCTTAACATGCCTTTCAATTGGCCATATTCAACCCTGCAGGTCATACGCGCTTGTTGGCCTATCTACAGCAACCTCCATTTCCTCCAAAAGCATTTTAAGTTTCTTGGGCATTTTTTTAAGACAAACTTAACAGCAGGTTATAAAGATAACTAAGTTTGCACAAGTTTAAAAAACAAGAAGCAGGCGAGTAGAGCCATTTTATTTTATGTCTGTGTGACTTGAGGGGCCCGGGAAGTACAGTGTAAGTTCACATTTTAGTAATCTCCACAGAAATGACACAGAACACCACAACAAATGCCCCATCGCTATGAAATTCTTAAATTGAGGCTTAATTCTAAATAATTCTTAATTCTTTGTAAAACTCTTAATTTTACAGCTTTTTTGGACAATTGAGTCAAACAATTGCAAGAAGTAAAGCCGCAGGAGACAAACTATCATCTGTTCTAATAGTTACAGAGAAGGATTTTTTTTCCTTTATAGAACATTGCAACTATTGATACACTTTCCCAAGTGTACAAAAATCTGCTTGGATTTTTTTTTTTTTACTGTTAGGGAAACACTATTTTCCCAATGCCCCACTTAATGTTTATTGCCTATAAAGTTCAATGATGGAGTCCAGATTCTCAAGTCTTCTTGAAGACTTGAAGAATCTCATGCTTGAAAGAAAAAATCCACACTGAATACAAAACCCCACATTGAATACATGGGACCTCGTAACGAGAAACACAACAGTCACAGAAACTAAGCAGTGCCTCTGACTGCAGGTAACACCCCTGGTATTTTAATTTTGTGATACATTTTATTTGTAGCTGGTTACAGATCTAACTCGTCTGCAACAAACAAGATTTTCTGCACAATGTTTGTGGTTATTTGAATAAAATAAATCAGGACCCACAGACAGGAGCGGATTTACCACTCCAATAAAAAGAGGATCCAGTAATTTCTGTGGATGCTCAAAAGTTTCCCTGGATATGCTTCTTTAAGTAAAAGTACGTGAAAAAGACAGGATTACAGGACATATTACAATTGGATTTCTGTATCATTTTGTCATTAGAAGTCAAAGGCTTATTTTTTAAATAAATGTTTTTCATGGGCCTTTAAGAACTCACTAATGAAAAGTTTTACCTGGCTGGCTTTTAATTTCATAAGCTTTGAAAGCTGTTATTTCACTTAAGATACGTATTGGAAAGGAAAAGTTAAGAAATAGTAAAGGACTGAGGTACATGGGCGCATTATGTAATTATTTGAGCATCTGTCCAATGAGATCAACGCATTAAATATTTTAATTTTGCTTTTACTGCAATTACTAATTTCATTCTAAATATTTCAGTAATGATAATCAGATGCATTACCTATATTTTAATGCCACTGTCTAATTAAGAAGTCACTGCACCAAAACTCAACAGATCTCATTAACTACTGCATACCCATAGCCAATGTTTTCTTTATTCCTTTTAAGGACAATCTACAAAACCTGAAGACCAGTACTTAACAGCACTGCAAGAGCTTCCAGTAGATTTTGAGAAGGTTCTATGGTCAGCAGAATCCTTGCTTAAACCAACCTTATTTTCTTTTCAAAAGGTAACTGAGATAACGCATGGCAAAAGATAAATTGCTCAGATGTTGCTTCACTTTTGAGAAAGACCTCTGAGGCTGCCTCAGTCTCCCACGACATTCTTAGAAGCAAAGCAGAGAAATGGAGATGACATTAGGTTACAATAATGTGGGAGTACCCAAGCTGGAAATCTAAAAGCAGTTATCAATAACTTGCTGTCAAACTGGGAGGACACGGTAATGGGGTCTGCCCTGCTCCTAATACCAGTCAATAATCTCATTAATGACCTGGCATAGAAGGTACAGTAATAAAATTCCAGATGATAAGAAGGCAACATAGCTGTTTGGAGGACAGCGCGAGTATTTCAAATGATCTTGAGAAACTCTACACATGGTATTAAAAAAAAATAGAATAATAAAATCAGCAGAGTACTACACTTGGAAAAGAGAAATTACATGCAAAGAGCAACATGGGTAACAATTACAAGTGTAAGTATAATGATTAATAGATTAATCGCAACAGGCTAATTACCAAACCAGAAATAACAACTGCTTCTGAACAAGTATGTACAAATCCACTCATTCATCAAAGAAAAACAGCAACACAGAAGACGACAAACTTAACTTGGGTATTTTGCAACTTAGTCCAAGCTCCAAACTAAACCATTTTTCTGTGAAATGCTGCCAGGCTATCCAGGTTTGCTTTTTATTTGGTATTAACAACACTAACCAGGATTGTTTGCACCAATAATGCAAATTAAGAAATAAGTCAAGTTGTTAATGGTCATGCCTGTCTAGTACTTTAAAGGTAGTAAGAAGTACTCTCGCAGAACTGGAATCTGTTTAATATTCTTCAGTGCAGAAGATTTAACTTCAAAACACATAGTTAATCATTTAAAGGCAACAATGCTGAGTTAATTAGTAAATAACAATACCAGAGTTGTAGTGAGACACTAGCAAACTTGCAAAGGATTTTAACTTGCATTGCTTAAACAAATGGATAGAGGAGAACTAGGAAATTAAATTTTATGCAACATATCACCTCTAGAAATCAAAATCTGAGAAGTTCAACCAAAGGTTATACTACAGTGCAGCATTAGTTTCCTGCTTTGATCATCAATCCAGGGCTTTCACAGGATATTGACAAAGATTGGTTGTGACCACACATATGCTTTAGCTTTTTCAAAGTGATACCAGCCAACAAGAGTTGCTTCCAAAGCTAGCTCATGTTAGTCCTCCCTGAAATATGGGATGCCTCCAACTAAGATTAGGAACAATCTCAGGACGGCAAGCATCAATAACTACATTCATTCTTTTTGTATGAGAAGCGAGGAGAAATAATTTCCTGTATTCAACTCTGTGGTTCTAAAAATTCACAATTTTTTCAGCTGGAATAGAAATAAACCCTTCTTTTTCCTTTGTGCCCTCTACTCCCCATGCATCCAAGATACAATACCATTCACTTTGGCCTGCTACTTTCAAGATCTTAAAAGTGGCTTCCCAGTGCCTTTGTATTTCTATAAATCAACTCATTAAACTGCTAGGTTTTCATCAAGAGGAATCCAGAGAGCTTATGGTCAAAAAACATGAATATTATTTAATCAGACACAATTGCTGACTACATTTATGTTCTCCACACATGAGAAATGCAAGGGAAAGCTTAAAACCCTTTCACTTGTTGAGAAATAAATGGCTTTTATTCTGTGTTCACCATGGATTGAATGGTATGGACAGATACTACAGCAAAGTCATTTCCATGTCCCTCTATAGCTACATTTTCAAGAGATTTCTCCCTCAAGTCACCCAATTGATCTCCAGTCTTTAAACAACTAATGACTCTGCTGTAACAATTCTTGTTCCGAGCATTTCACTTACGAAGCACACGGAGCCAAGAGGAAAATTTCATATTGTTTTGGACAAAATCTTGGACCAAATTAAGACCAGAAATGTTTATATTAGACAAGGATTAATAAATTGGATGCTAAAGGCTTTTGAAAAACCTTTGAATAATCATTAATGTATTCATGTTTGCAAATAGCAAACTTGAAGGAAATCACCGCTTTGTTGGTAAGCAGTATCTTCCAAGTTCTGGAAACAATCGAAGGAGCATAAAAGTTTCTATTATTAAAAAAGTTTGTTTTGCTAACATCAAGTATTTCTTGTACATTACTATAAAAGATCATTAAAATGTAACTTCTTTCCTTTGCTTTCAATTTAGAGACATCATCCCTATGACTCTAGTGATGCAGAAAACAGCTTTCCAGACCGGAATTATAAGGAAATAATATCAGAACTCAACTGGAATCAGAAAATGCCATTTGACTGACTACAATATTCTATGCTAAGGTGATAGAAAACGATGGGCACTCGGCTTTTTCAGGAGAGACCATGAGAAAGCACTGTCATCAAATCATTAAAGAGAATATGATACTCCAAGATTACAGGGAGTAAGTCCAAAATGTATAGGTGTTGCATTTCATGACATTTGTTGGCTGCAGAGTAGGTGGTAAAGGAACTCTAAAGGAAGAATAAACATCGGAAACACTTCATTTCCCCTGGTGGGGATCAAAACTAGAGGGGTCTGCGTTCATTTAACTCCATGCCTGACTTCCTCCTCCTTCCTTCCCCAATACCTATGCATGCACACATGTACATCTATCAGGAAAGACGGGTAAGGAAAACATTCTAGCCGGATATAAGACTGTCTCTCATGGAAGTTACTACTTCATTTGCACATATTCATAGAATCATTTAGGTCAGAAAAGACCTTTAATATCGCCAAGTCCAACAGTAAACCATGTCCCTAAGTGCCATATCTACACATCTTTTAATTACTTTCAGGGATGGTGACTCCACCACTTCCCTGGGCAGCCTGTTCCAGTGCTTTACAGCCCTTTCTGTGAAGAATTTTTTCCTAATATCCAACCTAAACCTCTCCCTGGCCCAATGTGCTTTGTCTTTGCTGCCGCATGGATCTCCATTGCCCGCCTCCACTGGGATGGCAGACGGAGGGACCTCACTTCGAATGCTGGCATTCTGCCCCCACGCTTATCTCTAGTGAGGCTGGTTTTATCCCTTCCCCCCTTCAAATCTAGTTGAAAGCTCTTTCAATGAGCTCTGCTAACCCCTGTGCAGAGAACCTTTTCCCCTCAGAGACAGGTGTACCCCAGCTGTTGCCAGCAAGCCTGGTGTTGTGTAGACTGACCCATGATCAAAACCCCCCAAATTATTGACGTATGAAAACAGTAACACAAAACAAAACATTTAAGTAAGAATTCTTTCATTAATTTCATCATGACAGCAACATCTAATTAGATTTTCTTAATTAGTAAATAATTCTGTTTACAAGCATGTATACAGCATGGGGTTACCATTAACTACAGAAGCACCTGATAATCTAATTTATTCAAGTCCTTTGATGCATGTGTCAACTAAACACAAGCTCTAGTAAGCTAACACATTGCAACTCTGCATGTAGAAAACTTCTAGAGCCACTTCATTTTCCCAAATGCTTGCAAGGTAGAGCAGAACACCGGGTGTAAGAAAAATCTGTTTTCACATTCATAGTGAAAAATTGGGGATACAGGAACAAAGATAGTTCTGTGCATCTAATCACTACACTCATTTCCATGAAAGCATTCACTGTTTTTATTTGTTCTGTTAGAAAGGTCACTTTCACATCTGATCAAAATCTCCCTGATATTTAAGTCCATTAATTCTTACACTATCCATCATGGACAGCAGAGGTTTTTTTTTTTTTTTCCTTTCTTTCTTGTAGCAGCTCTTAAGACTCTTAAGTTCCTCCTCAGACTCATCTTCTTTGGAAGAAAACCAAGCATAGCTACCCAGTCTTTCATGGGATTTTACTTTCAAGATCTTACATCGTTATAATTGTTCCAGTGTGGATTCTCTCCAACTAGGCCACAACTCCAGCTAAGACCTTATCAAAGCTGGGCAAAGCTGAAGATCTATTCCATACATTTTGAAAGTTATACTATCTTCTGTTGATGTATCTGCTACAAAACATTACTCATTTTTTCTTATACTACAAGATTATTAATTCACATGCGCTGGTGATGTGCCTACACCTACAATCCTACAGATTTTTTTTTTTTCACAGCAGACTGATCCTTATGTTTTACTTGTACCTAGATGTATGAGGAACCAGAATGAAAATTACAATTTTCATTTCCCCCTAATAAACTTCATCTAACATTTTCCTCAAATCATTTTTCCCTTCTGCAAGAAGAGCTTCCAATTCCACTACTGTTCCAGTACCCTTCAATCCAGTATCAATAGAAATCCAGACCTAACGTGTTATTATCAAGGATTCCACTCAATACATCTTTCAGGTTTAATAATTAACCCCTAGTAAACATTCTCCAAATACAGAGGATTCTTTTAAACCAAGTTTTCCCAGCTCACTCATGAGACATTGACAAAAACTAAGACTATCATCTGCTGCTTCTCTGTTTATAAGGTCTGTTACCTTTTCTCACCAGAAACTGTGATTGCTTTGACATAATGTCTTCTTGATAAATACATGTTTCATTTGCTTGTCTCCTTGTTATCTTCCTGGTACTTAAACACAGTCTGAGTATTTGCATAAGTTAAACACACCTCATAATTTCTTGGCTCTCTTTTTCTTCCTTTTCAAAAACTAAATACTTCATTTGTCCACCACTACTACCTCCTCCTGGCACGTTTTGTGTTAATGTTTTTCTTCCTCCATTTCTCAAAAAAACCTGCACACTCTGACATTTTGCCTGACAGTCTTGTAGGTAGACGAGAATGAAGTTCATAATGACCTGTCAATTTGACAAAATCTTATGTGTTTTTATTTTCTAAGCTGTTCTTTCCCCATTTGATATAGACATTGTATCTTCTTGTAAGTGGTATTAATTCTACTAGTCCCTGATTGCCATTGATTCTTTTGGTGGGGACTCACAGATGCAAGACAGACACTACTCTTTCAGCATTACCAGTTGACAATTTTCTCATTCCATTAATCTGCAGATTAATCCTTTCCTTAATTGTCTCCTTGCTGTGAATATAGTTGGAGAATTATTTTATGGTACTTATGGATCTTGCTAGCTGTGTGAGTTAGCCTCTTATTTTCTTCACACTATACTTTACCACCCTTCCTTCCATGAACAAACAAACAAAAAAACCCTGCTATTACTCCTTCTTGGATCTGAGGTCAACAGTTTCCTACCACTGACAGGATCCTTGTCTCCTTTGTTCTCCTCCCCAGTTCAAAATATTCCTCAGATCCCAGACTCTATTTGTTTACCTCATTCCTTCCTTCACTGCCTACCTACCTAAACCTCTGCCCTTGGAATTTCTATGTGCTCCGGCCTTAGCTTCATGACCCACTTAATTCTAGGTCTCTTTCTATACAATGAGTAATTACTAGATTAATTTATCTTCTATTTCCACCTACTTCTTGTTCACTTGTCGGTTTCGAGGCCTAATGTCCCTGTTAGGATAGGTTCAATATCATGATGAAGTCTATGTTTCATCATGGTATCCTTGATACTGGTTTTCTGTAGATCTTTGTTTCTCTACCCAGTATACAGCCATTCTGGAGACTGCTTCCAGATCTCCCTCACAGCTCTTTATCCCCTAACTACTTATTCCTCAGTACAAGACTAGTTTTTGTCCCTTCAGCATCTAAATTAGAACGGCCTCCATCCTCCTCCTCCTCCTGTTTGTCACAGTCAAACAAAAAATCAGGCCACTGCATAAATTGCCCAAAAATTGAGTGCCTAGAGCCAAAATTACATAAAGTAATAAGAATATTCACGGTAACACTCTTATCTGAATGAGGCAGAAGCATGAACAGAGTCTTTATGAAACTTAGTGATTAAAAATCTATACCAGTCTCAAAGGATTAAACCTTGTGCAGCAGTACAAAAATGCAACAAAACCCGTGTCTGTAGCACAAAGGCCAATTTTGCCTTATTTCAGTCTCAGGGCTAAAAATATTTGCTGAAGTTTTATAAAAGAATTCACTGCAATATTCTATCAGAAGGAAAACCATACGTCATCTCCCCTGCATCTCTCCCCAAATGGCACAATAGGTTCCAATCTTCTTCATTCCCTTTTTCATAACCTGTGGCCCTATGATCACAGCTACAATAAAGGCAGATGCAGCATAAAATATGTTAACACTTCTCAGGGAAGTTTTTACCTTGATGTCAGAAGTGTCACGCTGACTATTACGCCACGCTCTTGAAACAGATGAAAAAGTTCTGTCCGCATGATCAAACTTCCCACCTTGTAGGTTTAGGAAAAGTGTTGTAAAGGGTTCCTAAATATACACAAAAAGATTAATTAAAAACAGCAATGTATTTCTGTAGGAATTCCAGCAAAAATAAAGAGGGATTCATTATTCTTTTGAGGTTTGGTTATTAACGATGCTATTCTTCTGGCAGACACATGATTAATTGCAAAGGGTTAATTCCATTATCCAAGAATAAGAAATATAAACTCATGCTTATTTGTTCAATAAATGCTTTTTATTCCTAATGCATGTGTATATATTCAGATAGAGAAAAGCAAATAACACAAAAGAAAATATTTACAGGTTGGAGGAGAAGCTACACTTAGTTGTGATACAAATTGCTCTCAAAACCATGAAAAAGCTCAGTATTTTTACCTTAGATATTTTTTAAACTAGAATGTAGCAAAAATAAAACATGGGGTTTTTTTCAAGGTAATCTATTAAATGCTATAAAGGGTACAATTCAATACCGATAGCTTTATGACTGTTATTGTTTAATATGTAATTTATGATTTAGAAAAGAAAAATGTTTGAAAGATTTAAAATCCTCCTCTTAGTTAAAGAACACTTAAGCACATATTAGTGGATAATTGCTTGAAATTAGCTAAGCACTATAAATTACTTCAAGGATTTATGTATGCTTGTACATTCTAACAAGATTTAATTAATGATGTGCTGCTAATGCTTTCCCAAAGAAATTACTTTCTAGGAGATAAATAGCCTTTCAATTTTATATAAAAATGCATTATTTAATCAATATATTATCAATATGTAGCATCTCAAAAGTTACCTCCATGTAAATTGCAACAGATTTTTAAAAATTAATTATTTACATTCCCGGATTTCATGATCATCAGAAACCAACTCATTTACACTTATTAGGAGGGGAAAAGAAAATACATTCCATAAGACCTACAAGTGTTCAGTACATGAAATATGCAAGGAAGGAAAGTCAAGCATGTTTCAAGTAGTATAAGAATGTACACAAAAAAGCAACTTTTAAGGAGAAAAACCTGTACTGATTTGAAAAGGCTGGACAATAAAAATCGAAACCTTCTGGTTAAAGTTTGGAATCTGTTTAACCGACACTACTGATTGCAAAAATTTCAGTACTCTCTCATGCCACTGAGTTTTAGTTTCTAGCTATTCCTGGCTATTTGTTGCTTTCATTATCTTTCAAAGGAAAAGCATTTTTAAAGGATATACTTACAATTCTTAATAACCATGTGAGCGCAAAACTTGCAGTTGAATAATGTGTGCCATAGTGGAATTTTGGAACCTGGTCATCTTCCCACGATTCGTATCTCTCAGCAAAGAATGCTGCTCTCTTCGGGTTCAAAGCACCAACGGGCTACAAGGTTTGCAAAAATAAACACATGTGGTAAATAAAAATAACATGACCTAATATCACATCCTCCTCCTCTTGTTCTTTTTGGCGACCAGAATTATCGGCATGCATGAAGAACACGGGGTTTGGTGTTTTGCAAAAGCACCTGAACCGATCTGTGTATTTCAAACCATTCTGAATTTAATATTCCTATCCTAGTTTCTATGCTTTCTATTGACCATTCCAAGACAAGTTTTACTTGATGGATAAAACTTGAAACTTAGAAGCAGGCAAATGAAATAGCAGAATTTCTATACAAAACTACTGATATAAAAGAAACAAATAACATCTGCATGACTAAAAAAAGTCTACCACACTTTCACCAGCATTGTTATTCCTTGTTCAGCACTTACCCAAGACATAAACACCCAGGGATTTATTTAAATGTAAGAAATAAAACATTTCATTATCTAAAGCTGTGCATTTCTGCAGCAGACTTTTATATAAAGGATTTGGAAAAATGAGCATGCAACATATAAATCACTGAGAGACCCAAAAGTGAATTGAGACACTCCACATGTAAAATGCCAAAAGAGGTCTAAAATACCTTTGCATATACATGTAAAACATATACACAATACAATTTTGTATACATAGAGCACGCTGTTTGTATATTATTAACGTAAATGATGCCCATCTGTACAAAAAATGGATGCATTCAAGTATAACTAAAGAATAAACATGCAAATATATTTTCTTCTTTCTGTTCTGCAAGAATAAATATACTTAAGAATACATTAGAAGGTAAGGAAATACTTTAAAAGTCCTTGAACAAAAGTATCAGTAACCTCGTCATTAATTCAAGCATAGTTGAAGGGAAAAATTATGTCTGCTATTCAGATTATTATTATTCAAATAACTGCTTCTTTGCAGCTCATGTGAAATTTGGCATACATGCTTCAAAGTATTTTCTCTTCTAGGGTAGATTAGAAATGACATGATCTAATCTTACATTTTTTACTTAGAGCAGCTTTCACATTGCAGTAGGATAAAGAAAACATCCTACGTTAATTACTATTTTTGCAGTTCACTAATTTGAAGTATAATCCTTTAAAAAAAGTAGCTCCTGTATAAAAGGCTTTTTATCTGATTTAGCAAAATTATTCCAGGGAAGAATGAAGCTGACTCCAAGAAGTCTCTTTGTTGCAAGAGCCATTTTGGAATCTCCATATGTACTGATTTTCCCCAAAGATTTGGCTATGCTTGAGGGAAAAAAGAGAAGAAAGAAGGGCATTGGTAGACGAATTATATAAATTAAAAATAGAAACAGTGTTGTGCTGTATGGTTCTGTAACATTTTATGTATTCTCTTTATCTGCCCTTATTTTTATTACTCTCCAAATGAGTATAGCCCAAATCAATAGTTATAGAATTACATTCCTTGAATATAAAGCTAAACCCAATTAGAATTGATTTCACTCTATCTTAAAAAATAAATAAATTAAAAAAAAATGGTATAGTGCAGAGATCCATATAGCCAGAATTCACAGTATTGATTTTGGCTGTTATTGTTACAGTTGGTTTCTGAAGCCTGCAACAGGACAACTATCAAGACATGTCACATTTATTTGCAAGCAAATAAAAAAAAGTCCCCAAATGAAAGAAAGCTTAGGGGAAAAAAATAAAAAAAAAGAACTGTGGAGCTGTGCACTGACAATGATACACTATCAGCTTACTCAGAGAAGTTACAGTGGGAATACACACATTGAATTATACATTACACGAATGCGCTGATTTATTGTGGTAATAACATCCACCTCATTAAAAGATTCTGCTTTGCTGCAGTTGGAGGGCTACATATTGTTTACTGCTATAAATTAATGGCAGCACACAGAAGACTGTAGAGCCCTTCTAACAATAGATCTGTAATGACAGTGCTGTATATCACAGCTTCCCCAGCAGCTTCATAATAAAATGGAGACAATGTATTGGGCTAATACATTCTACCAGGCAGGCCCATATTTTTCTGACAACTGCTTCTAAGGATGAGGTGATTCTAGTGTGTTACGCTGCACTGTGAGTAGTTAACTAAGCTTCAGCTACAGAATAAAGCACATACAAGGGATATTCAAATGCCTTCTGACTCTTAATTTTGTAAACAAATAAACTGAAATTTTGTACTTATTTGGTGTTTCAAAATTAAGAGGGAACCATGGTTCCACACTGGATACCCTCCCCTCCGGGTAAACGCCATGGGAAAAAGAGTCACTCCAAACTATATGCTGGATGTAGCTGCGACACAAATTTACATTACTCAACATGATTTCCCTATGGCTACAGACCACTAAGGCAGAGCAAGCTGAAAAGCTTTCATATCCAGAAATTCCAGAATAGATTTTCTTTGCAGTACCTCTTTTCAGAGAGGAAAATTAGATATTAGCTCACCAATTAGAAATACTTATTTAGATGGGGAAAAGAAATAAAAAAAGTAGAGGTAGAAAAATTGCAAGAAGCAAAAACAATGGATGAGATTACAGGAGTGAAGATGAACAAAGAAATCACTTATGGCTTCCAAGTTTTCAAACTGTACTGAAAAATGAATACTGCATATAAATTTCAAGTCAGAGTTCATTTAAAAAAGGAACTGAAGGAAGAATTGAGGTACGGAAGTTTTTGTTTTCTCTTTCCAAACGCACCATCATCTGTTTTTTGACCCGAAGTGGTTGTTATAACATCATGTGCTACAAATACGAAAGTTACAACCTATTTGTAAAAAAACAAACATACAAACTAAACCAAAAGCAAACCTTTTTGATATTAATTCTTCAAATGCTCTCAAAACCAGGAATACTTCAAAATAAGTAAACCTCACATTTTGACCAAGAACTGAATACAGTAAATCTCAGTCTTTGGAACAAGCCTGCTTGCTTTCTTCGAGAGATAAGAAAGAAAAATGGTTTGTTGAAAAATAACTGAGAAAACACACTGACTCTGACCATCTACTGCTGTTAAACATGTCCAGACTACAGTGTACAGTTATATTTGTTGGTTCTTAATCTTATTCTGTGCTAGATGTTGGAACAGTGGCCCATCTTGTTTCCATTTTCAGAAGAGGCCCTGTTGCACCCAACAGAAGAAAGCAGAATGGCCACTGCTCCTCTCCACAGAGCAGAATCTCTCCGGGATTACGTTGCTCACGTTCAGGATTACATATATTTTGGGAAAATTGCTTATGACCTAATATAAGCAGACTGAAGTCTTATAGAGAAAGCATTACAATATGTTTATTTACAGTTACACATTTAAGAAAAAGAGGTGCTTTTTATTCCTACCAAATATGTTTTCCTTTTTTTTTTTTTTAAATAGTGTTACTCCAAATAAACATAGTCTTCACTGTTACCTCTTCTGGTGAAGACAGGAATCTTAACAATTTCTACAGGAAACCTGCAGATCTGTGCAAGTGCCTGTGAGATCTGAAAAGCAGGCAACTCCAGAAAAAAATCCACGCTGACCAGTGCAAACAGAACAATTTACAAATTCATGAGAGTATTATTCTTTACAATTTCTATTTCAAAACTCCTCCACCTTTAAAAAGAAAAAAAAAAAGTAAATATTGGGAAAAACAGAAAAAAATGCTTTTCTTGTGATTTCTTATACTGTTTCCTTATCCACATCCAAGCAAGTATTTGGATTCTTGTGAATACAATTGTCTGTATCATGGAATTATGTTTTGCAGCATCCTTGCCAAGTATGATGTTTGTTTTTCATACACTTTCTTTTCAAGATGACTATCTGGTTTTCATTACTGATATTTTTCATATGTTCATTGGGCTTAAAGGACCAAGGGGACCATTAGGTCATCTCATCTAGCCTGTGTTTGCACGACAAGTCATTAAATGCCTTTCCATTACATGATTTTGAGTCCAATTGTTTATACTTGATTTTAGCATGAGCTGCATTTGGCCAACCTGCTTTCCAAAATGGCCTTTGACTCCTGAAAGCACAGACAATCTGCAATTTTCCTTGGAAGCTTTTTCTACTGATAACTGTGATCCTCATTCTAAAAAACAGGTACTTCAGCTCACCTATGAATTTACCAGTGTGTTACCTAAGAAATCTTATTACTCTTCTCTCTGACATTATCAGGGACTCTCTACTTACCCAGTATTTTCTAGATATGCTTACAGACTATAATTAGACTTTTTAACTGACAAAGGAAATTGAGCTCTCTGGGTCTTCCATTTTAAGGCATTTCTTACAGCCTTAACATTTCTCTGCAGCCTGTCCTGTTACCAATGTATGCTAATATACAGATTTCTGAAATGTGTCAGTGTTTCAGTGTTAAATCTTCTCACCATCATAAATACTCTGTTGCAATCTAACCACAACTACATTTTTAGAGGATTACTTATTTAGTTAGTTTATGTATTACCAACACATAATCAGCTCCCAAAACTAGCCAATACTAGTGGGACTTCCTGATCATCTGAGTAAAACTACTTTTTCCCCAGACAGAGACATAAAGACAAGATGCAAGGGTTTAATTATATCCAAACTTTATTAACTTAGGTCACCTGGGAAATATCTGGGAATAAACTCATATAATGTAGATCACTACTCTTCCATCTGTCATTTTTGTGTTTGAGAACAGCCACAGAATAACATACCCACCTCTGAACCTATTCTCACTCACAGCTAGAACTCATCGCGCTTCCTCTCAAGCAACTAAGGACTGCTTTCTTAAAAATTAGGTCCTGCTACTGCCCCATCTCCTTCAGAAAGCATCCCACCTTTCATTTGTATTTTACTCAAATTCATTAAAGAACCATATCCCACAGTAAACAACAAACACCATTACCTGATAAACTTGTTTGAACTGCCCTCATTCACCAACTAAACTAGTCCTTGAGCAGCTTGGGGAAAGATTCTACCAAAATTCTACAAATCTACCAAGGAGAAACACAATCCTTACCACTTCATTCCCAAAGCACTGAATTCACAGCAGATGCGCAAATCCTACATCAAAGATGAGGCTAGGAGGGGGGAACTAAGAATATGGATGTCAAAATTTGGCTGAAGCCAAAGGGACAGAGCTAAACAGAAGCTTAGTATTCTCACTCAGTGAGCAATTAGGCAATACACAGTTGTACCGTGCTCCAATTCTAAATTAATTTGCCATTTTTTACTATTAACTGTAAATAATAATTTAGTCCCTTGTAACACTCAGGTTTTGATAACTTCAACACAAACAGCCACTTCAATTTCATGTGGTTTCTTAGTGAAATAAGGAATTCTGTGGTCAAATGCTTCTTCTATAAGCAACGTTGAAGCTGTGCAATAATTACAAATATTAGTTTGAGTACTCTACTGATTTTGACATCAAGGTACAAAATCAGAATCAGTGCTGCCTTCTTTTCCAATCACTAAAGTCAAGACACCTCTCTAATTTGCTGAGTAGACATCCTCTGGACATTTGTTAATGTACCATCTAGTTAAGATTCTAATAGAAGTAAATTAGTAGTTATAATTCTAATCCATTATTCTGAATATTCCTATTTCAAATAATTATGATACTTGAAAATTGGTAGGGAGAAGGGAAACAAACGGGACAATAATGTAAAGTAAGTTGTGCAGAACATTTTCTGCTATTTTTACATCAACTTAAAACTAATTTTTCAACTAGAAATAAGAGTTGCAAGCAAGGTAAAAAAAAATAATAAAAAAGCCATAATTACCCTTATTACAAAGCAAAGAAAATTATAACTTCTTATGTAATTAAGTTTCTAGATTCACTGCTTCAGGGAGCAATGCAAACCAAATATAAATAGGTTTAAAAAAAAAGACAACTAGATCACCAGTGGCCACTAAACATGACCGTCGAAATTATTTCTCCAGTTCACAAAGTAGTTAAACTACTGACTGCCAAACCTGGGAGTTTGTCTGAAGGGAAGGATGATGCTTTACATGCCCTGTTTCTTTTTTTCTCTTGTCTCCTGCTACTGGCTGTCCATAGAGCTGAGATACTGAGCTAGATGAGCTTCTGGTCTGGCTCCTCTTTTACAAATTCATCTGAAATGACTCAGTATCTTCCCACAGATACGAGCTGGTGCACAAGATCCAGTAAAAGCCAGTACACTCCAGTACAACAAACTTATAGTTACTTTTATTTGCAAATAATTTCTTTGCTTAGATGTATCTTTTCATTTACACTAGTGAAGAAACGCAGATAAATGGCTACCAGCCACCTCATTTAATAGTTGCGTGCACAGCTCAGGGTGCAGACAGCTACTTCCCAGCAGTTTCTTCCCCTGACAAGTACACCAAGCTGACTGTGATCAGCACTTTCATCAAATGTAGGATCCCCTAGCATTTCCTGATGCACTGCATATAGGATGAAATTCCATAATCCTCTCATCTCAGTGTTTTCTAAGATAAATGTCATATAATCGATACATACTAATACCACTAAACTCTTTTATGTGAACATGCTCTTTTTAAAGAGTTGTCAGTCCTTACAGGTTTCTTTGAAAAGACTCCATTTACCAGAAAAAAAGTCATGAAATGTACTAGATCACATTATATTATGAATTTTTTTTTTTAAGAACAATTTTCTATTCTATTTCCTATTTTAGGGAAACTGAGAGTCCAGTAAAGGAAGGCAGTGAGGAGGTTATGGCATTGTAGTTGCCTCAGAAAATAACCCTACCAGACAAAAGCCACAATTTGCACATACTATCCATGACATAATATGTCAAGTGAAAGAAATCCCTGAATCAACATTCACATATATTGAAAAAAGAAAAAAAAAAAAAGGGGGGGGGAATGGAGGGTGGGGATGGGGAGGAGGAGGGGAAGAAAAAGAAAAAATCATTTTATGGATTTTCAGAAACAGGATTTACTGAGAAGACGTATGCACTGGCAGGAGATCCAAACATTGTTTGACACAGAGAATAACCAATTAATGGCAAGGTAAAAAAGACAAAGACATAAAAAGATATTTATGATAATGTAATAAAACAATGGAATTTCCCAGGTTATTTTAAAAATTCTGCCTAGACTAAGTAGGATTTCAGAAAATATGTTTTGATAAATCATCCTGGAGATGTATTTGGGTGAAGTTTCAGCATCAGCAGGTCTTTAAAAGAGTTGTGGAGGAACAGGCAGCATAGAAATGCATAGAAATGACATATATATCCTTAAAAAGGTTCAGAGATACAAGCTGCATGAAATTAAAACCAACATCTCAGCACAAAAGTTTCTATCTTTGAAAATGAAACCAGTGGCTATCAAGCAGAGATTGATAGTAAAATCCAGAAGAGCTAGAATTGTTTCAGATGCAGCAAACAGTTTAGTGTCTCTAAGGATTATGTCTGAATCGGGCTTGACAATCCAGTAACCGCTTCCTTCGAATAACCAACTTTTCCTCGTGGTGATTTGTGTTCCTGCTTCTCAACAGGAGTGCTCGAATGCGGGTGGGGCGGCCCCTGTCCATGGTGCTGGTCCAGCCGGCAGCAGGAGCACCTGACCATGGTTCTGCAAAAACAAGCCTGGCTCCTAGAAAAGGGGCGACTGTAGCAGGTCAATTACAGACACAGGGGGCGGTTGTAGCCTTGTCTCCTAACTTGGCAAATGTGCTAAAGGAGATGATGCCACAGATTGACTCCGCTGTCAGAAAGGATAATTGAGCACTTTTATCATTCACAGGAGTCCCTGACAGAATCTGTCTGAGGTTTAATGACATTTGAAGAGTCTCACATGATCACTTTCCTTCCATTTAGAAATGGGAAAAACTTCTATGTTATTAAAACAAAACTTTTCATAGTAATATAAAAAGCTACTCAGCACTTCAGTTGGTACAATTTCTATCTCCACAAAAGTTTTTCTAGTCCAAACAAAGAAAATCCATAACACTACTAAAATTACAGCACTGTCCCGCGATGTGAACAAAAGAACTTCACACTCTTGCACAGCCTTCTTCAAAGAGGGGCTTGACTTCTGAGCACTCCTATCAGAAACAAGGATCCCAATCCCAATTACAATTCCCTCCTCATCCATCCCTTTTTAGCTCTCTCTTTATATTCAGAGAGGACATACTGGGAAGAAAGGGTCTTTGATCCCATGGCTTTGATCCCATTTCCTAAATGGTACCAACATTTACATTCCTAAAAATCAAGGTACTGCTCAGAATACCTTCCCCTGAAAGTTTCTCTTAACATGACTATGTCAAATGTCTAGAGCTGTTAAACTCTTTGCCCAAACAGGTATGGAGATTAAATGTGTATCTATAGCAAGGTGATAAAACAGCTTCTGTAATCTCTCTCAACTTCCCTATTCAGCATACAATTTTAGGGAGGGTGGAGTGCCCCTCTCCTTGAGGAAGCAAGTTGAGTTCCACAAATAAAGCATCATAACATTCTCTGATATGGAAGAGAATCTGACATATACCTTAGACTAAAAATATCAAAATCCACAACAGACTCACCAATAAATAACTAAAAATGTGTCTCCTTTTCAGAGCTCACTGCTTCAGGCTGATTGTAGATGGGGGCTGGCCTTGCTATCTCTACCACTGTTTATTAAGGAGATCCAAAATTCTAGAATATAGCCTTTTCTTAACTGCCAGGGACTGTGATATAAAGTTTGAATTATTTTATTTCCTGTACTGTCCTGTTTTAAGCAGAGAATCACATGAAATGCCCTGGAAGGAAAAATATTTTTACCTTCCTTCCAAGCTAATCCTGTCTAGATTTGGAATGCTTTGTAATTAAGTGGTATCTTTTATCACAGGTACAGATGACAAATTTACTGCCCGAAATATCAGTGACAAGACAGGCAGGGCAGATGCTGAGCCCTGTGTGAATCATCCTAAGTTTCAGTGCCTAAATTCCAGAGGTAATAAGTCATCACCACTGCACCCACCATTCTTGGTTCCCACATTGTTCCGCTCACCTTCCTTAGTGTCCAATTTTAGAACATTCTTTATGCTTTGAAGGACACCGAGTCCTGGTGAGTTTATCAGTTTTAACTGGTAGCAACCTGCTTTGAATCTGTGTTGGAGCACGAGCTGAACAAAACATAACTTTCATTTCCTACATGAAAAGCACTAATTCACTGAACGCCTATGCAAGTTTTAATGCCTCTCTAGTCAAAAAGATTTCTTTTTAAAGTTTGCAAAAGTATAATAGGTGTATATCTGAACATTTGGTACTTTCTAGCTCTTTGCCAAGGGGTAACAAGAGATAACTAAGCAAACTACATAACCATCCCACTCTGTTTCCTCACAGAGGAAAATACGCAGCACAAGTTACGTGTGCAGTGAATTTATTCTCCTGAAATGGGCACCCTGGCATGCTGAGGAACAGTCAACAGTGATGTTTACATTAGAACAACAAAACTAGTCTTATTTGTCCTAGTTAAAAAAAAAAACTAAAACCAAATCCTATTACTTCTTTTCTGTCAAACTCTTGTTGCTCCCAGTGGCTCCCACATACCAATTAAACACTTCACTGAAGGTGAGAGCTCTTGGTTGCTTTTGTACACTTGACTGGAAAAGAAGTTATTATGTACATAACAGCTGCTATAAAACTGATGATGATTTAGCAAATATTGCAGCAAAATTATAAAAATGAGAATAAAAATATTATTATGTACACATGTAGCTATAGTTAAGACAAAGGAAGATTTAAGAATGGCATCATTTTCTTCTTCTAGGAGTGTCACATTTACGGTCTTACAGAAATTTTGTGCCTTATGAAAAAAAATTATCAACATCTACTTACATACAGCAAGATCTTGTAATAAACTTTTGAGTATAAGAGTATAAAATCATGCTTTGATATGTCAGTATTTCCCATGTATTTTTACTTTTCTTTTTTTTTTTTCCTTATCCAGGTCCAGGAATACAACACAATTTATTGCTTCTACTGAATAAAGAAAAGGAAAAAAAATGTGCTTTTGAATACCATAAGTAATGCAGAAAATGGGACACGTTCTGGTGGGAAACTGTGTCTGTTGTATAAATAAAATATATGCAGCCATAAATATAATATGTAATACTCATTCCAAACCATAGTCACCTCTTAAGAAATAAACACTCCAGTCAAAGCAGGGTAACAGACTGGCAGTGCACTCCTGGCATTTGTCAGGAGCATTCGTCAGGCTGACAGTAATATTAACCACAATCCATTTCAGTTGCTTTGGTTTATCATTGTGTGACTGATGTTCAAAACAATGCCGTAAGAAGCTGCTTAAATAAAGTGTTGGTTTAACCTATACACTGCAGTTCTTCAAACCTGTACTAACTGTGGCCTTCTAGCTAATATATTAACAAAACTGTTATTCATGTTTGAGACTTGGTAATATCTAACCTTAACCTGACTTTTTAAAAAAATAATTTAAAAAAATATTTTTTTTTTAAAATATTTTTTAAAGCCTT
>WUAM01000012.1:2291596-2316596 GCA_024336885.1 Actenoides hombroni
AATATTTTTTTTTTAAATATTTTTTAAAACCTTTAGCAGTGCAAAAGCATAGACATGCTACAATATGTAACTAGCACTCCTTTTGAAGCATTACCCCCAAGATAAGGTACTACAATAACAACATCACTACATACGTGGCATTCAAATATTTCCACAGCTGAATATCAGCAAGGATTTTCAGGTATTTGCCATGAACTCATCATCTGACACAAAGTTTAACATTTCAAATACATGGAGTTGATATTGCTAGAAATGCCTAAACAGCAACCAAAACTTGAACTGCTCTGAGACAGGTACAGTATAAAGACTTTCAATGTATACGTGGCAAGAAGCGGCATTTGTCCAGAACAGCAGTTACATTTTCCAAGATCACTGTCTGATCAGTAATGTTTAACTGCACACAACAGAAAATGCATGTTAAATATACATTTATGCAGAAATATTCACTATTCCCTAACAACAGGGGCAATTCTCTGTTGATCACAGAATCACAGAATGCCCCGGGTAAGAAGGGATCTCCAAAGGTCATCAAGCAGAACCTCCCTGCAGTGAGCAGGGACATCCTCAACTAGATCAGGTTGTTCAGAGCCTCATCAAGCCTGACCTTGAATGTCTAATGGGATGAGGCCTCCACCACCTCCCTGGGCAAACTGGTCCAGCATTCCATCACCCTCACATAAAGCACTTTTTCCTTATGTCCAGATGATCACCTCTTCAAGATTAAAAGCTCCCAAGAATATCATGTTACAGGCTTAAATAATATTAACAAAACTCTGTCTACTCATCATACAGTATGACTGTACTTTTCAGCAATAATGGTGGAAATATTCCCTCAGAAGTTCAGAGCATACTTTGTAATCTTCACAGACGACTCTCATAAACAGAGAAATCCATGTAACCAGTCACTGTTAATTAAAAAAAATGTCTAGAAAAAGAGCAGGTTTGCTTTCCAATTTCTTCTTGGAGGCAAGAGTGGCATCTAACCTAAAATGAGGAGAAATTGCTCTACACTGCATTTTGTTCTATTTCAGGGCAGAGGAAGAAAGACTAGGACTATTGCACTGACTGAATTAATTAGTGTATGAATTCAAAAGGAAATACTGTGTAAATATAGCAGTTGGAGAGTCCCTTTTTTTGTGTGTGTGTTGCAATACTTTAGCCATGACATGATACATGCAGAAGTGTCATTTAACAGAAGTTAATGGAAAATGAGTTTGCAAAAATCATGTCGTAATCAAGGAAGTTATTAATAATTAACACATTTAATCTATGTAGTAATTCAAACTACACAGAGCTGATGTTACTCCTAAGTTTTCAATTTTCACTTCCATGTAATTCACAAATGTACTCTAGGTTTGCGATAGGTATTTTTAGTTGTAAATTACCTTCACATATTTTTTGTCCTGAGGATTACTAAGAAAGCATTTATTAAATTCCACACAGAATTATGTTAAAATATTATTTATCTTCAAAAGATATAAAATACATGTAAGTTTACCAATGACTGTGGATTTGTGTCAGTCAGACATGAGAAAGCACAGAGTTCATGACTCATTCAAATGAAATAACACTATTAGAAAATGTTACAGTGACAGTGCCTCAGTACATCACTGCTTTGGACTTAAAAACATTATTCGTTTATCTTTATTTGCATATACATACACACACAAAAGATACAGTATAGCCTTCAAATATGTATACATATATAGATATAAACACATACATAAATGTATATATTTAATAACTATACAACACCTTTTTTAAGTCTGAAATACTAAAACTGTAGAAAAAAAGAAATTCTGGAGATTTCCAGACGTGTTAAACTTAATCAGAAAGCAAGAAATTTCAAAAACTGCCTTACTTATTTAGGGCACTTTTCTTTTCTATCAAATTACAAATTTGTAAAAATTAAGCTACAATTAAAATATGTTTTTCACCTCTTCCACTAATGAACTATATTGCTTCATGTGCCAATCATTTCCCACAATACTTAGCTTTTAGAAAAAGCTCCTGTTTGACGATCAGTGCACCTAGCCTTTGTAGAGAAAATGAGAAATTCTTCTACTTTGTAAAATGAAATATTCCTTTATTGGAAAAGACTGAAAGCTTCTATAAAGCTTTAAACAGGGTGTATAATATTCCATCTGTGTATGTTTGTTTGGAAAAGCAAATGAGAAAAAGTCAAGGCTACGCTGCCAGAAAGGAGTTGTTTGGAAAAACTATTAAAAACAGAGTTAGTTGTTAAAAGTTGCTAAAAATGCTTGTCTGGCAGAGGACAATTGCATTACTTGAGCGTACCTGAAGGCAATACACAGAGGAAGTGAAAAAATAAAGTTTCTACTTAGGGGAATAAGGGCAATGATTTAAAAGTAATTAAAATACAATGGCATCATAGCCTTTGCTACTAAAACCCCACAATTCTCATCAGAAAACCAGAAAACTATTCAGCTAATTTTTAATCTTCAGCAGCCTCAGCATTTCTAACTTCATTAAAATCTGAAATTAAATGTAATGCATACACTTCAACTAAGAGCACCTTCCATTATTAAGCTGGTAGAATCAGAAGCAATAAGAATACATCAATAATTCATTTTTCCACAGACTGATCCCTATTATCAGTATATGCCTATAGAAATGAAACTCTGTTAATGGTTGTGCATTTAACATTAATGTCTCAAACACAGCAGAAAACATTAACAACACTGAAAGCTACTATGAAAAAGGTGTTATCTGCTGACAAATACCTTTGATAAATCCCTGAAGTTGCTTGGAAGTGTAAGGTCCAGCTCCTCTGATTCATAGTTGGTGATAACCCAAGGGAAGACAGGATACTGATTTAAATCGTTGTACGTTCGACCTGGCAAACAACAACAAAAGAAAACGTGCCTTGAGTTAGAAGAGTTATATTTGACTAAAATACCAGTTTCTAAAGGTACAACAATAGAACTTTATGAGCTCTTCAAATGAACTGCCATTTATTCCAGATCTTCTATCATTTCGATATTTCACTTTGCTTTATTGATAATGACAAAGTTCACAAATTTGCTAGTGCTTAATTTAAAACCTTAATTGTAAACTCTTTTGCATACGGTGACAGTTAAATCCCGTAGTTTTCTGTGCATTTCTCCTTGTTTATGCCATCTTGTCTTTGGTTTATTCAAGGTGAAACACTTCAAAAAATGGAGAGGCAATCCCTTTGGTTGATGCTAAAAATTAAAGCAGTATTTTTACATACTGTATTAAATTCAATATGTGAAAGCAGAACGAAGCGGCTCAGAATTTCAGATTGCAAAAATTATGCAAGTAATAACTATTTCATCTAAAGAGTTCACTCTGAGGGGAATTCTTCCTTAACCATTCACCATCTATGGATATGCCAACATTTATCAGAACAGAAAATGTGTTCTGGCCTCAGGTACACATGTGCACCTTTCATGCATCTGTAAGATGGAAATAACATCCTTTTTCCAGTAAAACAAAAATATTCAATTAGAATATTCATACACATAGAGCACATACCCTGGTGTATGCATCATTTTCAGGCAGATTCTATCTCTTTCTATGATATTGTTGCAGAGGCTCATTTACTCACATCACCTCCAATCAGTATGCTCTCAGATGTTGTGCAGCATGGTCTTACAAGTGTCAAAGGACAGGTTTTTACTTGTTCCCCAGGAGCATTATTTCACAACCCAATCTATCAGGCTGTCAGAAAACATCTTCTAAAACTTCACCAAAGTTGGGTTTTTTCCAGGTTTCTTACACCATGCAGTACTTTTCCACCCAGAATTTTTATATGGTGCAGTCAGGTCCTTTCTTTCCCTAGCAGGTTGTAGTGCACATTATCTCTTACTCAGGATGAAGGCTACTTACATGACACTGTGATATATGTCTTTGTTTCAAACTGATAGCCATTGAAACCATCTTTTAAAACCCATCATGGGCAACTAAACTTCCCCTTTTTCCATAACGTTACCTTTTTGCTCCTTTTAACCTCAAATATCAAGCAGGTGTAAGAATTCACTGTGTTATTTTGTTAATATATTAAAGCTGAAAAGGCCCATTCACCAGAGCCACAGAAAATAGTGTCATAGTTTTGCCTCGTTCCACTTCAGTCGTAAGGAGGCAAGTAGATCTACCCCTACTTTTATAAAACCTGCCAGCATCCTGGCATCTCTGACTTACCGACTGATTACAGAAAATAGCAAAGCTGACCATTTGTATAAAATGCAATTAGTGCAAGCGGAGGCATTTGTTACATCAGTCGTGTTAGCAAGATCCAAGTCTGAAAGGGAATTAATGGACCTTTCAACACTGTCAATACCACAGAAAAGGGCTGAAAATTGAGAAATTTTCTAAGTTGCTACGTGAAAGAAATATGTTGGAAAATAAAAGAGGACGTGAGAACTCTAACAATTCGCCTCCACTTACTAAACAAAGTTGGTTAGAAGCTAATGGGGTAAGATGGGTTAAATGAAATATAGCTTAGCATTTACAGAATGAGGGGTTAGGACAACCACACAAGGATATGAATTAGGACTTGGGAATGGATGCGTGGTGTCCTGGGCACAGCAGTGCTGGAGATCCAGGCACTATGTTCTTTTGCAAAACCAACCATACATCTTTTAACAGTAGTATTTTGGGGCTCCAGAAATATCCTGCTCCCCAGCTGACACTTCCCAGAGGGTTCCAGCCCTATAGAAAACTCATTGCACCAGTGGTATTTGGGGGGGGATAGTACTGATGAATTGTAAAAATTAGAATATTAAGGCATAAAAAAGTTACTCTTTTGGAGACTCTCCTAAATAGTAGACAATCCTGTCCTCCCACAACAGTCAAGATGTGCTGACTTTACAGATGTATTTTAAGTGCAGTTCAGTACAGCATTATGAATTGCATGCCTCTCTAGTCTTACATAAACGTAACTATGAATAAAGTATTTAGGAGGACTTCGTGAAGTAGTTGTTCAGGAGACAACTGTACATAGAAGAAGTTATTTATTAAAAGGGCAAAATCTAGTAGTCCCCCTTATCTGTTGAGACTGTGCCACCATAAAGTCCTTTTCTGAGTCACCACAGTAATTTGAGTTACCTGCTATAGTGTTTAGAAACATCAGGTATTCAAAGTTGGAAATTTCTCGGTGTTGCCATCGCTGGGTCATATTGGAAGCTTTGAAAATCTGTCGTGGACTAGCCAAAGAAATGCGTCTGAAAAACAAGCAACCAACCAAAACAGTGTGTGGGGGGGAAATATTAGAGAAAACCTAGTGGCTCTTGCTTTTTACCTGTCCAAATTTTCATGGCAGTTGTACATATTCTGTTTACTACTAGCTCTATGCTAGATTTCTTGGCAGATCAACTTGCTATTTTGCATACTTGCAAGTTTGGTTTAGAAGTTTTATAATCTAATAAGAATAAAAGACTTAAAACATCTAACAGCTGGATATGTCAAGACATGAAAGCTTTCAAACAGAAACCTTTACATCTGTGCAAATTCAGCTGCTCCATGAAGGCTTGATGTATTACAGAAACATGTTACTAGCGATTTAGAGAGATGGCAGATCATTAAATAAGAAAATTACATGACCTTTAGAATTTCATATAAGAATAAAGTTGTATTTTAGAGGAGGTTTTTAAATCCCTCAAGAACAAAGGAAACCAATGATAAGATGATGGAACATTATAAAGCCCATCCTCTTGATATTTAAATTCTGGGCAGTGTTGGGGAGTTAGTCATAAATAAATCAATTAAACTTTTAGAATTTGATGCCAGATTTCCTAATGTTTGTGAAAGAAGACTATAGAGTCATTCCTTGAAGTGATAAATCAGGCAGAGAAGAGCTTATCATAAAATTCCCAAGACTTCTGTTCATAATAAAAACATCTGTAAAAACCAGAACCACATCATTCAGAGGAAGAATAAAAAACCTAGATACAGTTTCAGTCAACAAATCTTGACAGGTATTGGTTAACAATTAAAGAAAACAATTACAGTAAGCTATTTTATTATTTTAATAAACTGCATTAGATTGTAAACAAATTTATCAGTATAAATGGACATGAAATTTTGAACAAATGTGTCTGTATTTTCATGTATATTTAAAAATCTTGACACATAATTTGCTTCTGTAAATAGAAATCCTTTAAGATCTTTCAGAGCAGCTACAATGGCAATTCGAGATAATTTTTTCTGGACTTGATAAAAAAAAAAGGTAAGCTACAAAACAAAACAGAAAACATCCCCAACTATTTTAATTCCATTTCTGTGCACAGAAATCTTTAAAAAATAAAAATTTGAAGTAACAACAACCAGGATACTCTTTAAGGGTTACCATTTCTTCTAAAAATTTAGAAACCAATCTACTTAAAAATAGTTTATGATTCATTAAAATACAAGAGGTAACCAATCTAACTAGAGATGGGGTATCCCTCAAAACCTTCTATTTCCACCAGCTTCAGTGAACATTAAACTGTGGTGCTGTCTTTCATCCAGAGAATATCTTGTAATGAAGTCCAAATCTTCTGCTACAAAGATGTAGCAAACTGAACCATATTATTCAGTTTCAGGTTCCAAACACACAGCCTGACATTGTAATACTAATTTCTCACTATGTAAACTTTGAACAATGTGCTCCAGAGCTAAAAGACAAGCACATCATACCAATCCTTCACATGCTGTTCATCTTATATTGTTCTATACATCACTACAATATCCTTCTGATGAGGAACGATCGTTTTCATCTACATTTAAGTACTACAGAGGATTCAAGGTTGTTACAGTCAAGCTAATATAATTGAACACTGCCATAAAAGCTAATCAGTCCTACAACCAGTCTTAGATCAGTCTTAAATTTTAGTGAGCATAAAGAAACCTATTTTCCTTAAGTGATTGAGTCTCACTGACAAAAAGAAGCAATCTTCCCTATAACAGACATAAATCACAAAAAAAATCACCTAAAATCCAGAAGTTTTTATTATATGAACACATTGCAAATAGCACACAGAGTAACAGGCTGAAGATGTGCAGGTTTTGTCAACCAGTAGGTGTAAATGCTTCAAATCATGTAGGTTGGTTTGATTAAAAAAGAACTCTTAGCACTGACAAAATTAATTCAAGTTGTAAAATACCTGGTCTGAGGTAGTCCAAAGATAGTACCAATACCGACCCGAGGTAGACAGTTAACCACTTTCTTTACCGTTGCTTGGTCAGGAAAGTTGAACATGACACCCACTGTGAACATAAGAGTTGAAATATAGCATGATTTTACATCTTCTATTTTAGGCTTCCTGGCCCAATAAAATTTAACCCTAAGCTTAGGTGCCGAACAGATAAAAGATTAGACATATTTCCTTCAGATTACTAAAGATGCTTTTTTTTCTTAATATAATTTCCAGAAGTGCTTTTACTTATCTCTACCAGGAATATCAACAGAAGCTGTCACTGTTACAAATCTTACAACGTCTACCTTTGCTCTTCTTCTGAATAAAATTAAACCTATATGCACAGACTGTCTAAAATTGATTAAAAAATAAAAGTTTATATATTAATTCAATCAGACATTTACTAGTTTACTTATTAGGTATTTTCAAGATACAGTCTTAAAAATATTATCTTCCTATTTTGCTTGAAACACTCAATGGCACTTCCAAAATAGCAACCTAAAAATCTAAGTGACAGTCTAATTATGTCTATCAGTCTAATTATGGCATCACCAGTGGCCATTCACGACTTCACATAGTACAAGTACAGGCTCCAAAATGGGAAAGTGTCTATGGACATGATTAATATCCTGTTGGACAATGAGCACATTAGATATATGCAACAATGCTCTGTGAGATATGTATCTGAAAATTTACGAGCCATGTTCAAGATCAGAGACCTATTTTAAGCTCAAACCCCCCCCCCCCTTTTTGACTAGCATACTAAACCATGCTAACCTGTGAAACTTTTATTGATTTCAGGACAACAATGTTTCATATCATCACGAAAAAAACTGTCTTACATTTTAAAAGTTTTGACTTAAGACCTACTTTATTCAGGGTCTTTGTAAACAGTTTTCAAAATTCAGTCTTCAAAATTTCAGTATCAGTATAAAAGCACTAAAAGTACGTGAAGAATCTTAATTAAAACTGCAAAGACATTGTATAACCTGGTTTAAAATAAAAATTTAGAGGAAGAAAATAGAGGAAACTTCTCAAGTTTCAACACACTATATTTTGAGTGACTTGTCACACTACATATGTGTGTCTGAAAATGGAACTGAAGAAAGGGGAAGGTGAAAAAGAGGTGCATAAACAAGGTAAATCCACATTTATTTCTTTGAGTTGCATTACGGTCTAACTGAAATTTTACTAGAAATAAAGCATGAATGTATACCAGTCATTTGTCTAATCCAGGAGTGAAGTTAATTCATGATGTTGTCCTCGTGTGTATATCTACAGCTATTAACCCTCCAGGGGGACAAAAAACCCCACAAACCTTCATGCCTAACAGATCAGAGGTAGGTATGCTTTATATAAGAATTTCCAGAGAACACCAAATAAACTTGTGGAGATAAATAACAGTGAAGCATTGCTAATTTCCAGTTATCAAGTTTGAACAGAATTCTACATTGGAAAGAGAGGAAAAAAAAAAAAAAGGGGAGGGAGAAACTAAATTACAAAACCATACCAACTTCAATATTGAGACACTTAATCCAAGCCTTTTAGCTATACCAAATCTATACCAAAAAAGAGATGTGACTAAACAGAATGCACATGTCCCCAGATAAACACTTGCCATTCCTCTTAAACTCACAGTACCTCTGTTTGCCATGAATATCTCCAGTGCTGTGTTTTGCAAAAGATAACGTCGGGAAAAGACAGATCGGATCTCTGAAAAGAGCCATTTTCCATGGAGTCCTTCTGTATATGCCAGAATCTAGTAAAATGAGACAGAGACAGAATGTTTTACATATGTTGTCAGTATAGGTAATATCTTGTAAAAGAAAAAGTCTTTGACCCACAGACATGGATTAGAACAATTACAGGCAAAACCTGCAGGAAAAATTAAAATATGGTCAAACTTCAAATCATGCTATGACCCTATATACTGGATTTTTTTAAGTCTGAAATTCAACTTGTCATGTCAAACATTTTTAAAATTTGTTGGTTTTTTTTTTCTTTTAAAGACAACTGCTTATTTTTCATAACCAAGGATGTCTCAGAAACATTATGAAATGTTTGGCACTTCAGTAAAGCATAAAACTTACTCTGAAACATATTACTAGTGCCATTAGATGTATCTGCACTCACTTTAGCATTGCAATAACAGGTCTGTAAAAAATAAGCAAGAAAAAAAGGTCTTTTAAAGAAAAAAATGTTCCTTGTGTTTATCGTTAAGGCAACATTCATTAATTCTGCAACTGTAAAGGTTGGCTGTATAAGAGGTTAAGTATCATTTTGTCAGCTAAGGTTAAACACAAACCTGCAAATGAACTCAGCATAATCTCTCTATGGAGTAAGCGGTTGTCAAAGTAACTTGTTACAATTCCTGTCATCCCATCTGACAGACACAGATGCTTAGTCTGCCTTCACAATTCAAACTAATCCCATTTTCAGTCCTCAGCCACTTTGTTTCTTTGTTGCTTCACTTTTTCCTTTCCATTTCAAAGCTTAATTATGTAAGTGTAAAGGGACAGAGAGATTGGACACTTCTCTGCCTCAGATTAACAAACCGTTAAGTGAAGGAAAATCTGAGATTTGTCCATTTTAGCAAACACAAAAGCACTTAACAGAAATCCATCACAGAAAAGGAGATTCAGATAGAACTCTAGCTAACATCACTCCTACTACAATTTCACTTGAGCGATATATTGTGTATAAAAAAGTGAAAGTCAAGCTTGTAACAAAAAGGTTGCTAATGAACCCAATCATTTGTGTATAGATTTTTAACATAGGAGGATTTTTCCTCACATGTAGGATGTATATTCACAGATAGACCA
This sequence comes from Actenoides hombroni, assembly GCA_024336885.1. Lineage (NCBI taxonomy): Eukaryota > Metazoa > Chordata > Aves > Coraciiformes > Alcedinidae > Actenoides > Actenoides hombroni. The sequence goes on from WUAM01000012.1 coordinate 2,301,579, forward strand.
TGTTTTTGTAGCAGAGAGAGCAAGAGCACCGTTATAAAAGCACTACACAATACAGTATAAAATAATGTACCACTGTTGTGAATTAAAAGCAAACCAGACTGGCAAACCAAAGGCAGACAGCACAGAATATCAGAATGTACAAAGCAAACAACCTCCCACACCTTCTTTTTACTTAATCCCTCATATTCCTCTCAATACAACTGCCACAGACTTCTTTCCCAACACCCACCCAGAAAGAGAAGGAAAAAACCCCAAACAAACAAAATAATTATTCCAATATAAAATTCTAGAAATGCAATGAAAGGACCAAAGACTGTCAATGGTTGCTAATCATTTCTGGAACTGAGGAACTAACAGACTTGGGCTGTGCTGACACTTTCCTTACCACATCCATAACTCATCCACACTAATTGACAGATTTGTATAATTCTCTGGTGCTCTTCAGAACCACTGTGGTTGGCTTTTGTCACATGCATATAAATATCCGTTAAAGAGAACATCAAAAGGAGACAAAGTTGCAGTGCTTGCGCACAAAAATCTCTTAGTACTTTTAATGGTATTCATCCACCTAAGGATCTTTAAATCAGAGCTTATAATTTCAATTCTTATTTTTTGAGGCAGGCAGGAAGGTGATGGCCTCTGCTTTTCTGCAGTAACAACTAAACTACAACAGTCAGTTTGTCACTCTCAGTCTGTTCATTGCCAACTCAAAATACTCATAGCACATGAATAGTATGAGTACAGCACATGAATACTATGAGTAAAATCAGAAAGTTAAGTAATTAAGTACTACTTTTACCCTGCAAAGCAAGCAGTTTTTGTGAGGTATGGCCTAAAACCTGCTGCATGCAGCCGTTTCAAAAATGGTGGGAAAAGCACCGACTTCAGAACAGCAGAGATTGTGTAGATTATGCACCTCATACAGCCATGATAAAAGTTACTGAATTCAATATAGCAAGATTTACAGCAGAGCCAGGAACTGCACCACAGAAACACTACTGGTCAGCACTGTAACAATTCCTTAAACCGCTCGTTAAACAGAAGTTATCAGGAGCGATGAGCAGCTGAGGCCTAGCTGAGCAAGGCCTCCATTTTCAGTTGCAATTGCGTCTGCCTGCTCTGCAGCTTCACTTCAAAGTCTCTGGAGTTCAATTAAAACTGGATTAGGTAGAAGCAGATCTTCTTTGGGACGCTGTTCTCTGAAACTCCAGGCACACTGACAGCACCCTAGACAGAGGTCTAGCCCGCCAATGAACCAGTTGCTATGGAAACTGCATCATTACCACTGCTCCCTGCTCAGTGCACCACCTACAGCAGATGAAAGGTCCAGGAGACAAACATGTTTCTTTCATGTGTGTTACTAAGTATTCCTTATGAAAATCCAATTCAACCTTTTATACCCTGTCAAATATCTGATTTTATTAATAGAACCTCCTAGTACTGACTTGTAATTCAAATTAAATTCAACATTTTTATTCTGGCACAGGGATTTATTTTTTTATTTGGTTTTTTTTTTTAAATCAGTGTTACCACTTCTGATATTTACACAATTACAACGTTCAAAAATCTGTTTTTACACTTGCCTGTTTCCATCCATATGCTGCACAACACAGAATTCTACTCTACTCTTCTTCATACTATTGTGAAATGTGTTGAGTTCAAAAAATGACTTACTTGTTTCTGTCTTTTGTCAGCACCAGTTTTGGAACAACTTGTGGAGCAAAGAGTAATGAGGGTGTACAATCTAATTTAACCTGCACAAATAGTAACACCTTCCCCACATAAAAAAGTATAGAATTTCAGCTGATTCAACACTTCACTCTGAAGTTTAATCTACTGCACATTTCATTTATTTTAAAAAGATACCGAACCTTGCAGGAGAAAAGACAGTTTATACAGTTCACCATTTCATTTAAAAATGCCTAAAATAAACAAATGAGCCAATTGTAAAGTTCTAGGGTTCCATAAACCATCATTAGATAAACTGTTCTGTGACTAGACTTGGGCAATACCAGATGAACAGATGACGCAACAACTCTACTAAAAATACAAAATTAATTTCACCTTTGCAAGAAGTCCCTTCTTCCAGTAATAGAAATGAAGGTCTAAATCTGTAATCAGTCCTTATATTCATGCTGCAGGCCCTGACACTGCATGGCTGGAAGAAACTCCCCAAGAAACTACAAAGAATATCCCACTTTGCTTTCCACTTTGAGGAGATTCCGACACCAGAGTTACATGAAAACTCAGGTAGCGTTGTGCTGATCACCTATTAACACCATACATAAAGAAGTCTTCTCCTCACAGTTCGTAGTTGTGTATCAGCTAATTTCCCAACATTAAAATGCTCACTCAGAAGCTATTCTCATTTTAGAGTTTTACTTTTTCTTCAAAATCCCCATTGAATGTTAATCAAACAATGTCTCTCTTCAAAGATTACATGCAATAGTTAAGACAACACCACTACAGCTGCTTCCTGAATCAGAAAAGAAATGTTTTACTGAAGGCTTGATGAACATTTTGCTTTACCTTTTAAGCAAACCAATCAGATGGCTTATATTTTATTTTATTTTAGAGAAAAGTACTATTGATCTTGAAAATGTGAATAGACTAGAAGTAATTAAGTCTGCAAATGGGTTATAGAACTGAAACGGTAATTGAATAATTATATTACTTTAATGTGCCAGCCAATTTAACTGCCACAAGTAAAATAAAAACTAAATAAAAATGATGTACCACATAAAACAAAAAACAAAAAACAAAAACCCCACAAAACAAACAAAACCTAACAAAACCCCAACCCAATATGCAACCAAAACCCCACATCAAATAAAAATAATAAAAAAACCCCAAAGCACAAAAACTTTTCATTTGCATTTAAACTTGATTGCCGTTGAGAGAGAAAATCCATAAATACATTCTTCTAGCAGCATTCTCTGTCATTTGGGATCATTTTTGTTCAAGAAGGCAAAATTGCAGCACTTAGAGGTTACAAAACCTGACTCCCAGTTCATGAGGAACCTGGATCTCCACCACAATCTCAGATCTGCAGCTGAGGATCCTGAGAACCTACTGTCCAGGTACTAGTTATTTCCTGGCTGCAGGATTCACAGTGTGAAAGGGTCTTACTCTGTTCTTTGTTTAAATACATCCAGGTCCAACCAAACTAACAGGGAACTAGATCAGATATTAACCACTTTAAATATCCACATGCTCTTAAACAAATCACAGTGCTTATTAGTTTATTTCAGATTTCTCAGGAGAACCATAAATAAGACATTCATTTTAAATCTCAGTTATTTATACAATCAGCGACTGAAATCCACAGGCAAACAGTTGTATTCTCCCATCCAGTCCTTCCTGTGAGCACACACAGTCTGCTGTACAATCCCGTTCAGCATTTTCATGGGTGACAAACTCAATTAAACATATTCATTACTTTAATGTTCCACTAGACAGTTTTACCCAGTATAAAAAATTTAAATAAATAAATAAATGTTCAGTGACCTTTGTATCGATCAGAGCAAAATGGCTTATGCCTGGGTGTGGGTGGTGAAGGGACTGGGGAGGGGGGTGGTAAAGGACTCCTATGTTTTCTCTTCCAATTACTGGAGGAGATGATAAAACCACAGCAAATGATGTATCAGCTCATTTTATCTTATCGCTTTGGGGCTAGGTGACAATGAAGTTCATATTTCACTGGTTCCCATTGAAGATTGTGAAAATTACTTGCCCTTATGACCTGAAATTTCACTGGAAGACAGAAATTTCTCTTCTGCAAAGTAATGCAATTTTTCAGATGTCAACCTTTAGCCCAGCTTTAAAAATTAATTTCATTTATATTAACCAATGATATTGATACTTTCACAGAATGCTCTTTGATACATGAACCACAGACTAGCAAATTGATGTGCTCTAGAAGGATAAAATTATTTTATCTGAAGCTGCTAGGGACGGACAGATTTACCACAAATTGAAATTCCTATTTTGCAGTATGCTATTTATACTAGCCTCACAAACCTTAAGGGCTCTGGACCCGTAAATAGTTTAATCTTTAGTTAGGACCTAAGTTTTGTTTCTAGATCTATGCAGATTTGAAATAATTTCTACGTACACGATACGCAAATAAAACCACCATTTCTTCAGAAATGAATAAAGTCTGTCAGAGCAGCACACGTGTGATGATAGGAATAATACTTCCCAGATGATTAAAATGGAGGAATGCACAACTATATTTTCCCTGAAACTAAAGTTATATTTCAAAGTGAAAAAAGCATGCAATGCAGATTTTCTGAAAGTGGTCTTCTACTAACTACAGAAAACCTTCTCCTTGATCATCAAGATCTAACTTGGAAAAAAAAAATTACTGGGGAAATCTGTACTCAGAACTTTTCTGATTTTGACTATGAGGTTCAAAACACCTCACATGGACTAATAAATCTGCAAACAATGTTAGCGGAGTTAGCACATCTTACTCTTTTCTACTGCATTCAGTATTTCACAAACAATGTTTTTTTCCCCTTTGAATAACCCTGCTGGCTCTTACAGAGCAGGAGTTCATTACCAGCAGCAGACAACATTTAATCAACCCAAAGAACAAGATGATCTCATTGCTAAAGATAGGTAAGTTAAACTATGCAGCCTAGAAAGCAGAAATTCAAAAATAAGAAAATTGATATAGATTTAGGTGGCTGCAAGCCATGCAAGGTTAAGGATGCAAAGTTATTTTCTTTGGTCTATTTATGATAAAAGGCACCAGAAATTGCAGGAATTCACAGGTTCTCGTAGAAGTTGACCGATGTGTCTTGATTTAGTGAGCCTGTTACCTTCTGATTTAAGAGTCAGTAGGATCTGCTCATCAAAAGGTAGATAGAAAAGGCTCAGCCAGCTATTTACATCATCTGGGACAGTTTGTCATGAGGAATTAACTGTAACAATTTACAAATGACTCGGCTCACACCTTCCGAACCAATGGTCATTTCAGCTTCTGTGTCTGTCTGCGGGTTCTACCACTAACTCGAGAACAAGTTGGCAAACAGTGATCAATGAGTTTTTCATTGACATGTGTGAACCAAATTGATAGGCTCACTGTGTTTCCAATAAACATGCATGCAAATTATAATTATCAATTCCTGAGATGCAAAATGTTACAAAATAAGATTTAGCAATAATTGATTGCAGACACTACCAAGGGCAGATTTTCTAATGCAATCTCCCATAACATATCTACAAACATGCTAAAAAAGCAGCGTGGCTACCAACTCAGCCTGCAAACCACGCGCTCTAGAAATGTCACTGTAACACCTGCAAGCAGCAAAAAATATCTAAGAAAACAGAAATTCATGATGGGCTGGGAGGGTTATGTGACATGATAGAGAGGCAGCTGTTTAGCCAATCATCCTCTTTTCATTTGCCTCAGTAATTTTTCTTTTAGTCATAATACGCTTATAATGGAATTTTGCAAAGCACTGCTGCAAAAAACAAACCCCAACCCGCCATGCAAAATAACACATTTAGATCATATGAAGATCATAAAGAAAAAATTACATGCATAAACCTGGAAGTTCAATACCCCATCCTTCACATATTTGTGTCAGTGTTTATAATGCATACATGCAAAGGAGGAGACGGATGACAATTTTTCCTCTGTCAGGGTTACCTGTTTATGCTGTTTGCTAGAGAATTGGTATTAATATCTACACAGATTTCATGTCCCTAGTAAGTAAAAAGATACAGGCAACAAATATCTGAGATATCTTTTAATCATCCTGAAATAACTCAGAATAGTCACAAGAATAAACTGTATAAAGAAGCCTCTGAGATGTGCATTGTCTGCCAACACTGAAGTCTGAATCATTCTTTGTTTATGCCTCATGTGAGGAGGTCTGTATGGATCTAGTTTTGCTTATAATCTTTATTTAAATCATTGAAGGTTGAAGATAATCTTATGAAAGTGCACTGGTATGCACACGTCCAGTCACGTGTATATATGTTCACACATGAAAATACAAGTGAGAGACTGCATAAAAGCATAAAATAGTTCTGCACAGTGAGCAAACACAGTATTTTCTCATTTTTTCCTTCATTAGATGATAAGTTTTAAAATTTGGAAAGTGCTTTTAATCCATTCTAATTAATAAGTACAATTCTGGCTAGTCTTGATGTCCACACAGATTGACAGATTCCATAACCCTCTTGCAAACTGCATTAAATTATACAACTTCATGATTTCATGTGTCAATGAATTCCGTCAGTTAAACATATGCACTGTAAATATCAAAAAAGCTAGTTCTGTTTATTTCATTTTGTATACATGGAAAAAAAAAATGACATTACCTGCAAAAGCTCAAGAAGAAAGCTTAAGCATCACTGAGCAAAATTCAATGAGTCGATTTCTCACTGTGTAGAAGCTGTCAAAGAAGCTGGTCACATTGTGTCATGGAATTTGGATCAAAAATGCTGAAATAAAGTATTAATATTAAGCCTCTATAGTAATAAATGGTGCAGGGGTGCATTCCATGTTAGCCAGGATACGTTTGAAAGGTTTCAAGACCAGGTTTCTTCCTGGAAAGACTTAATGCAGCAAAGGGTACCAATTATTTTTGTTCCTTCTATAAGACAACTGAAGGAAAATTAGAGAAATTAAGTGGTAGAGTTGCAGCCTCATCACCTATGTTTAATCGCTCACACTGAGATCAGTTTGAGCCTTCAGTCTATTTTGCAGATAAATGAAAACTGTTTTGTGGGAATTACTGCATTCTTATTCCCTCCCACACCATCACACCTGACTCTCTCTGGTCAGACCCCTCTTTTCATAATTCTGAGGAAAAAAAACCCCAAACTTTTTTGTTTGCATATCAGAAGCACTTTCTAATATTTTACAAACTTGTAACAAAATTACATCATTTAGCAGAGGACTTTGTCCCTTTCCAATTTTGAACAGATTATGCTGTTTTGCTTTGTTCATCTTATTTCTACCAGTGGCTCAAATCTATGCCATGATGTAAAACTGCTGCAATAAAAAACCCCTCTAAACTATTTAAGGGCTTTAAAAATAAGCCCTAAAAGCTATCTCTTTTTTAAAAGATAGAAGCACCTGAGAAAGTCAGAAAAGGAATCAACCAGAGATTCTTTTTTTATGACAAGAACCATTTTGCAGGTTGGTTTGTTTGGTTGGGTTTTTTTAAGTTTAAAGCTTTGGCTGGTCTCTCTTTTTTTATAAAATTCCCAGCACAGAAAAGCCTTGGAGATGATCTGTATGAGACTGTATTGGTTGATCTCTAAGAAGTATGAAGTCTGAAAACTAGGCCAATTTCCAGACTAATGACTCACAGCAGATGATATCCACAGCAGTATAACTAGATATGGTGAAAGATAATATACAGGAACATGTATCTCAAAAGCAGAGCACAGAAAACAGTGTAGAAGCCATCTCTGTTTTGCTGTCTGTTAAAGGTATTAAGGCACTGAGGGTTGTTTTGTTGGTTTTTTTTTTCTTTAGAAAAAGCAGGTTCGTGTTTGCTGTAACTGCCTCTTCAGATTCCTATTTTGAACTGCAAATCAGAAGAGTCACATCAGATTTCCAACTGTCGTGCCCTGCACCTGCCTGTTTCACCACTTTCAGGGTGTGACGTCTCCCAGGGGCTGCTTCTCTATGTATCCAGCAAAGGTCTATCCAGAACACGTGCAAGCGGAAGCAGCAACTACAACTAAGAAAGAAGGGAACTAATGCACCTGCAATACTGGCAGTTGTCCAGTGTCTGCCATTCTCACCTGATCTTGCAGAAGATGGGTGAGGAGAAGAAAGCAAATGGGCAATGAAAAATTAATTTTCAATGCCCAAAAGAATTGATATGGGTTTTTTTTTTCCTGGATGACCTGTAAGCTGACCTTCATATCCCTTCATCAGAAAAAAAACAAACCCAAAAACTACCCCCACACATCTGGCAGGAAGCTAGAGTACCAGTCATCATGAAAGCCTGCCTCTGATCAGCTCATTAATGGGAACCAAGCCCACACACAGAACAGACGTGCCTCCTGAAGGCAAAGAGAAAAGTCAGACTCCAGAGCTGCTCAATCCAAGAGCTTACGCTAAAAGATTCTGTGCTATGTCTTATGAGAGATATGGCACAGAAGGTGCAGCCTGCAAAGGGATGGGAATGGAAAAATGGCTTAATGCCACCTTTGTGCTGCACAGACTCTAGACTGCTGCAGGAACCAAATCCCCTTTGAGTAAACTGGAGTAGCTGCGGGGGCTGCTGTGCAATTACATCCATTTGCCTTATTTGGGATGCCTGGTGCTACCCCATGGCCCAGTACTTAATGCTATAGAATTTTCTGTCCTGCTCTCAGAAGCTGGGACAGAAGACAGCACAGTGCTGCTAATAAACCCCCCACGGCTCAAGCACTTCTCCACTCACTGCTAGTTTGGTTACTGTAAGCCAAAAAATGCAAGAGGGACGACGTAGAGAAATTATACTCAGGTTATCAAAGGACATGTCCCCTAAATGCACTTTTTAAAATCAAGACCCACATGAATATGCATCCATTGCTATACCTGTATTCTTACATTTAGCTCTATTCCTGTAAAAGCAGGTTAATTTCTCAGGTAAAGGAGCTGACTATAATCAGTGAGTGAGAAAAGGTTTTGCTATCGCCCATGGCTGCAAGGGAGAACCTCTTGTTTTAAGATCACCCATAGAAAGAATTTGACCAATTCAATTTTGGGGATCTGGCATCAGTGAAAATTACCTGTTATCAATTCTTTCCATAACATGTTAGTAAAATAGATATTCAAGAAGGTTCATAATTTGACCAAATAATTTGACTTATTGTGTAGTTGTAAAGAGCAAAAAGCAACGTGAATAGGAGGTTTTACACAATAACTGCTGGTTTTCATCTTAGTATATGATAAAAATAGAGAAATTTAAATTCAGCTTCAAAGCACTTCTACAAGTACAGACCCTTTTCCAAGGTTAAGCAAGCCATGGACATAGCTAATGTGAGGTCTACAACCACATCTAGGATTCCACGGTAACAGAACAAGAACATAACCCTGATTTTAGTTTAGAAATGCAACAGAAAATTAAACTGCATTTCTAGTCCAAATGATTGATAAGAAAGGCTTGGAAATGTGATTCAAGTGTAAGATACACAGACAGGAGTCTGGAGATAGCTGAACAATTGATCCAACAATGTGATTTGCTTTGCCATTCCCCCTGGGGTATTAAATCTAAAATTTGCTACTCCTGAGGGCCCAATAAAAAATAACCTATCAAAGAATTCTGCAGATGACAGGAGGAGAGAGAGAAGTAAGTCTGTGTGAAAATATCAGCTCTTGTGAAGAACTGTAATCTGGCCTGTGTTATGCATTTATCTTACAAATCCACGATGCTGTTTTGCACAACTGGAAGTCTTCCTAAGAGCCAGAAAAAGTCGAGTCTAATGTGGGAGTATTTACAAAGCGCCAGGTTCCAGCCAATATGTAACAGTGTTTCATAAATGCTGAAGGCAAAAGAGAAAAAAAGTATTTTAAACTGTTTTTTTAGACAAACCTGACCTCATAGCAATATCCTATTCATCCTGCCCAAAGTGCTGCCAAGAACTAACAGATCCTTGAGAAAATGCAACAATTTATCCTGCTCATGCATATTTCATTTACAAAACTAACTTAAAGCAGCACTGTCATAGGCAACTCTTATCAAGTAAATTAACCGCATTTGAAGGAATGATGTGGGAGCCCTTCTTAAATCTTTTAAGTGGGGAAAAAACCCGAACTGGATAGCAGCTCCCTTCCCAGTCAATTCTACATGCTGAAAAAAGTATACAGCTTTCTGGAAGAGCAGGAAATTGAAGGCATACAAAAAAATTAATTTTGCGGAGGCATTTTCAAGTCTGAAGTGATTTAGTTTGCAACTCAATGTTCTTCTGTAAATAAAAAAGGTGTAGTTTAAGATAGAAGACCTACCTTTAGGTTAGAGGGTTTTCTCTATGAGTAACTGCAGCTGGAGCACTTGCCAATAATTTTAACAATTTGAGATCTGGCATCAGTGAAAATCAAAAATACCTGTAATCAATTCTTTCCATAACAGCAATATAGATATTCAAGTAGGTTCATAATTTTAAGCTATGTGTTAGAGGAAGTAAGTCCTGCATTTGAGATCTGCAATATGAAGGTATCACACCCTAGAAGGAAGAACATGTTTACAGCCAGAAACTTTTGTAGATTTATCTCTACAAGATAGTAATGGTCTACTCAGAGTTGGAAGTTGCACCCTTGTGTAGTTTAACGGCTGAGCACTCATTACAGGGGCAGGAAAGCATTCCTTACTTTTTCCTGAGTACATGAACGCCAGCTACTCAAGTGACTAGGATGTAAACCACGAGGCAGTGGCGCAAAGACTAAAAGGAACTCATCCAGACACATCTAAGAATGTTCCACCAGCGAAGAACCGATAAACTGACCAACAAAACATTGTTCCTGCTTGACAGAAGTTGCATTTGTTTGCCCTCGTTTAATAATCACACAGGCTTTTTAAAATGTGGATTTTAAATAAAAAACAGACTTACCAACTTCAATTTGTTCTATTAATTATTGAAGGTTCAAATATACAGTAGCATAAAGAACCTACCAAAAAAACCCCACCTAAAACTGGCAAGTATCTGCTTCTCAGCATTCCATCCAAACGAAATATCAGTGTTGATAAAATCCACTGCTTAAAACACGTATCCTTGCAAATCTTAAGTACTGTCATCATATCTCCCTGTTGGAGTTTGATTGATTACGCCTTTTCCTTATATTCATTAATCTCATCACCTTATCTTTTACACCACTTCATTTTAGCAGAAAGGCAATAATAAAACCCTCATCCATTATCCTTTTACGCATCTAGTCAAGCGGAAATGGTTAATAACATGCTACAAATTGAACTTCAATCACCTCATTTTCTCCTTTGTCGAATGCACATTAAAGTATATTCCAAAAGTGCAATTTGTTTTACAGGGGAATTTGTGTTATATTGCTACAGACAACTAAAATTAAGTGTTTCTCAGTTTGGTTATTAAATATATCCAACTGTCCTTTTATCTGTGATACTAAAACATTAACTCATTTTATTAGGGTGTAATAATACAAGAGCCTTATCTCCCAGAACACAGGGACATCTAGTCTGCCTAATAGTAAGTGTTATACAATGGGTCATTTATCTTTTCTCTTTTTTTTTTTTAAATATGCTTCTGATAGTTTATGAATTGGTACATTATTGCAGATGAAATGGCTCTCCATTTGAGAAAAGTTAATTTGTTTACATGCAGGCTTATCTTCCAATGCAAGCCCCATTAGAGAAGCGGTCTGTAACTGTCAGAGCACGTGAAGAGGGAAAATAGGTGGATGTAGAAAAATTTAGAGCTCAGTAATTTAACTCTGATCACCAATTTCCTGTTTGAATATTAACTCTGTTGCACATGCACTCTGCAAATATTCTGTATCCTAAAATGATTCTACAGAAACAGCAACTGAAATAAGAGTCCCACAACTTGCTTTTGTGAACTCTCCTCATCATTCCAAATACAAACATAACTTAGTAAAGTAAAATAATAGTAAAAAAAAGTTCCCAAATGAGACATGTTTGGAGTTGCTTCTTCCAAAAAAATAAAAGCGTGGGTGAAATTCTAGCTCTGTTTAATTCAGTAATTCTTTTTACAGAAAGGGAGCAAGATTTTCTCCGCTGTTTTTGTATCTTTCTGGAAAAATCTTTACTTGCACTTCGGTCATTATCTCAATGAAACAAGAGTAGTGCGACTAGCTCCTCAAGGAAACTGCGTATCAGGATAAACAAATACAACCACAAATACAATGCAACTATTACAGTAAAAAGGTACTTTCCCATGCTTTGTTGCATCTCAATTCTATGGAAACTTAGTGCTAAACTTCTAACAAGTTAGGGGCAGTCATTTTTATTACTATAAAAACTTTCAATGCTTAGTGCTATGGTGCATCTAATATGCTAATTATTAAAAAAAAAATTAAGTAATGGCTATTTTCTACATTAAAGCAAAGCACAATCACACAGCTCTAATTAAACTTATAAAAGGATATAAAATCACTTCTACATTTCCCTCAATGGTCTACCTTTTTTCCAACACCCTTGTACATTAAAAGTTTGTCTTATTTCCCAAGCCATTCAAGCACTATTTCCTCTATCATTTTCCATTCAAACTCCAGTTTCACAAGCATGTTTGCAAGTGGTTGCTCAGCTTATGTTGTGCCTCATCTCATCCATCCCCAGTCACTTTCTACTGTTACTCCAAACCCTCCAACTCTGTTCTAACAGTAGTATGTTTGAGGTCACGTGGTAAGCTGGAATTGGACAAGTGATCAGAAGAAAGTAACCTAGGGTGGAAAGAAGGGAAAAAAATGAAAGGGTGAAGGAGATGGACTCACTTCCTCACCCAAAACATTTTCCAATGAACAGCTGGGGAAGGGAGGGGAACAAGGTGATACGAGGGCACCTGAGGACAGCTTAAGCCACTATTGTCACCGAAAGGAATGCTTCTAACACTTGGGTTGATAATTTCTTTGGTCTTTGAAAATGTTGCTTCTTGTTTTCTTGCACTTTGACCAATATGTAGCTAGCTATCTGTTCCTTCTAGTTCTACATTTAGAGAGGAAGATCTCTGCCCTGTGTCTGTCAACTGTGGTTCTCCAATACTGCCTCAGTCCATGACTAGGCTTGTGTTGCACCCTACTAATACAGAAAGCTTTCTGCTTCTTCAAAGCAGAGGACACCTTCACAGTACTTCGTGATTGTGACACATTCAGTGTGGAACAAGCGAATTCAATTCCTATTGCAATAAATAATTTGCCCGCTCAAGAATTCAGGCTTCTTCACCTTCATAAAGTTTGAAGTACTCAACTAGTTTTTGAGCTATCCTAAGCCACATTTAATCTTGACTCAAAAACCTTGACTTTAATCTTTGATTAATCTTGACTTTACATAAACAAGTTAATTTGAGGCTTGCCATTCACTCACTGCAGGGGCACTGAATTAGACCAAAAATATTGATTATTTACTAAAACCGGCGTGCTTAAACTTTCTTTCCTAGTTTCATATATGAAGACCAAAATTGTAGTTGGCATCCATGATTGAAATTTCAGCATGGCTTGCACACAGTCAGCACTTCCAGGTAGCACCTTAAAATATTAGAAGCATATCAATGTAACAAATTTTAAAACAGCAAATTTCTAGACTATGTGCATCCATAGAACCTGATCTAAATCATCAACTGATTTCTCATTCTGATCATTTTCCCGAAAGCTATCTTTCAGAAAATTGCTTTAAGCATCCTCTCTTAATAACATCTCCCTCTTCTGAATAACTGAAGAGGTTTTCTACTTGTTTCCCTTTCATTATTTATTTTACATTAAAACAGATGTTCAAGAGAGCCTTTCAGGTTCTTTAAGAGGAAGTCTAGTACCCAAGTGAAATAAATAGGGAATTAGAGCAAGTGATAAACCTAAGGAGCTTCTAAACTGTTGTCTGTAGTTTACCTACAGAGGTGCAAGCTCACACGACGTTAAGTTCAACCCTTTGGCTGACGCCACACCGCTGTAAAAATGTAAATCACTGATGCTACAGCACCTGAATGTGGCAATTTACTGTGGAAATAAATGAACAACTGAATACTAAGCAATTCAACGTGAGTCTTCATTCTAGTCTCTAACCACTATTCCTGTACCACATAACATGTCATCATCCATAAGTAAATGAGTTAATCAATTTAATGAGGATTCAGACAAATCTGCTGCCTAATGAGCACTCAAACTGATGTGGCAAGGGTTATGCTCCAGTGCTGACAAAATCAGTTTGATGAAACTGTGACAAAAGCAGCAAAGCACCGTTCCTTCAGCACATTTTCCTGCATCTTATTAACATGAAATTATAATCACTACTTGCAAACTGTATAGAGAAACCATTTATTGTGTAACTCACGTAAACATATGCTTTATCCACTCTTCTTTCCAGCAAACCTGTGTTTATTGTTGGAATTCAGTTTAGTAATTATTCAGTTCTTTTTGAAAATGGCAATCAGAGAGAGTTGTTTAAAGTAAATTAGACTGAGTATGCCAAGAGAATTTGCAGAGATATTACATTGTACGATTTTGCATTTTGTGGACAAACCATTTGGCAATAAATATAAAATAAACCATCCAAAATAAATAAAAATATTCTGCAGCTTTGCAAACAGTTCAGGAAATTAACTCTAGAATATCTTTAAAAGCAAACAGAAAAAACCCTATTCCAATTTTGAGATGAATGGTAATGCTTTTATGCTGATTTCCCAGCTCCATCAAGCTAAGATGCAAAAGTCACAGATGACGGAAAGACATGAACCTAACTAGTATCTTAACTACTTTGTTAAAATCCTTTAATCAGGGCTTCTGTAAGAATTTTCTAGCAGTATTAACTAGTTATGTCTACATTCAAAATGCAGAGCCAAAAAGTGTCCAGAAGACTTCAGCCTAAGACTGAACATGTCCAGGAACATGAGATAAAGCAACTTTAAAATTTCAGCACAAATTGAGAAGAAACAACTGACTTTTACCCAAGGACACACAACTTCAGGTATCAATGAAATCACATTCTCTGGAGTAGGAATCTTTGCCTCTGGGACCTGTGTTCGAAAAGCAATCCAGATCCAATGTCAATGATGTTTCATCCAACATATATAGAAGGATGTCAAATTGCCAAAAGAGTACTTGGGAATGTTCCCAAAACAAGAAACAGATATCTGTATTTTTAACAGAAAATACATAAATATTACATTAAAACAACAGTAGAAATCAGTGGCAGTTGACAATACTAACTGGTATATCCTCACACTGTTTCAACACCAGCTTCTTGACAAACGCGACGATTTAATTCTGAAAGGGTTGATATTTCTACTTCCATGATTTTTATCACAACACACCCCATAAGCATTTCCAACTCATTTGAAGGGTCTCGATTAAAATTGTAA